>JBBYHQ010000022.1:1034939-1104930 GCA_038382645.1 Spergularia azorica
GAGGAGAGAGAAAATTAATTAATTATTTATGGGGTCAAACTATTTAATGGTTAGGATTTCTTTATGAAAATCAAGGGCTTCTATTCTTCCTATTTACCATGGCTACTAATCTTTCGTATCTATTGTAGAATTAGTATTTAATAATGGACACTGGTTTTAAATTTTAGACACATGCATAATATTTATCGTCGTCTTGGACTCGAGATGTGTCAAGTCATAGCTAGAAGTGTTTGTACTAGACGGGAACTAAGAACGCATTATGAATTAAGAAGTTACTCCATGTATATCTCTATGGCTTTGCAAAAGAAGGAATATAAGTATGGATATAACATCTTAAAACCATCCACTATACTAATTGGGGGTGTCGAGTACATATATATGGAGCTATAAAGTTGCTAGTCCATTTATTCTCTCAATCTGTAAAATATGTAATAAATCTAAGAATGCAAATACTATTTAGTAAGTAATTCTACCAATGTTAGAAGCCTCAACACTATATATACCGAGGCTATAGCAAACCCGGTAATACTATGCATGTCTTATGGCACATGAACCTTGAGCTTCTTTTTCGGCCTCAACTGCAAAAGATTAAAAAAAAGTAACATAAGTTGTAATTAGGTCTAAACTTAGTAGTCCATGAACGACACAATATCAACTTAACACAAATACATTTCATTACCTGATTGGAGTGCCCGCACTTCTTCTTACGACAATTCGTTGCTCGCTCGCTGAGACGAGCATAACACCTACCAATTCGATTAAATTAACGTAAAGTTATGATCGAGTTACATACATATACAAAATTCGATAACATACACTTTCGTCTTGATTACTATCGATTAAATTTCTAGTGTCATTATGATAGGAAAACAAGTAAGGCTAGAGAGAAAAATATTACTTGCGGCACACTTGCTTGTATTGGACGAACTTCCAGGCCAACTCCCTAAGACTTGGCGCAAGCCCACTTGTTCCTCCTCCTCTAAGCCTTAGAACTAGGTGAAGAGTAGATTCTGTACATAGCAAATCAAACGATAATCATCAACAAACTTATTAATTACGATTTAATCAACGAGACGAAGAAGAACCCAATCACGAAAACAAAAATCAATTGAACGACTAGTAATCGGAAAGATGCACGACTAGTTCTGTAACATCGACAATAATTTTAGCTAGCCTAGCATTATTATGAGATATATAAGGTCGTGAATTACGTTGTACGTAGAATTTTTTTAATTACAAATGAAAGTGAACAGAGCATTATTCATCAAAAAAAGTGAGTGATTAAAATAGTACAGTGCTAATTATTTACATGTAATAGTAAATCACAAGGGAAAAATTTACCTTTTTGGATGTTGTAATCTGCGAGTGTACGACCATCCTCCAACTGCTTACCAGCGAAGATCAAACGTTGTTGATCAGGTGGAATTGCTACATAGAACAACAACAAAATCAATATATATGCGAGTTTATGTTACTCTATTATCGACGAGCTGAGGCCAACAAATATGAACAACAATAAAACCGATGAATACTTTTCATGTTTCTGTTACTCTATAATAGACTAATCAATAAAGAAATTAACGATTTATATGCTCGTTTATACTACTCTATTGTATATAAACGCGCATATATATCTCATAATAATAATAATGCTAGTAATACCTTCTTTGTCTTGAATCTTAGTCTTGACGTTGTCAATAGTGTCGCTGCTCTCGACCTCAAGTGTAATGGTCTTTCCCGTTAGGGTTTTCACAAATATCTGCATGATGATGATTGAATTCCAACTCAACTTCTCAAATTATGGTACGAGGGTAGAATCTATAATTACGGTTTAGAGAATGTTAATGGTATAAATAACCTATGATGTGAGGGTTTGTACGTGCGGGGGTAGAACTAGGGTTAAAGGTATGTCTAATGATTTTTTAATATAAAAAATGTCATATAATTAGAATATTAATGACGGTTCTTATAATATGTGCCCCAAGAGGCCAAGAGCACACGTTAAAAACTCATCCCTATCAGGAAAAAAAAGTTGAGATTCTCCTCAAACAATGAAATTAAATGAGTTTTTAACGTCTGCCCGCAAGCACATGTTAGAGAAATCGTAATGATAAAATTAAACGTCATCTCAAAATGCATGTAAGAACGACTTGTATGCTTTTGGGTACGTAGATTATAAAGAAATTGAAAGTCAAACTTATAAAATATTGTCGTGGTTTTTAATTGAGTTGGTCTAATGTCGTACAAAAACTGACATGAGAAAATTGATATTTACTCTTAAGATAACTATTTCAATAAATTTACTGTTGCTTGAAGCGTAGAGACACATAATCGATATCGTTCAAGAAGTTGAGTGAATAAGCATAATAAAACCACACCATATATAAATATATACAACTGGTAAAATGAAGCACAAAAAAAATTGTCAACAATAACATTGACGATAAATAGTGGCAATCGTGTCCAAATAATCAGCTAGTTTACAAGAAATTCTCGGGAAAAAGGCTACACATACATACATACATATATCGTGATTTAGAGGATTAAGGTTGGCCTAATGGTTAGAAGCACAACCTACCTGCCTGGGGGTTGTCCCGGGTTCAAATCCTCATATCCCCACCCCCGCAGTATTATCTGCTCCTTTGTACCAAAAAAAAAAAAAAATATCATGATTTACAAGGTGGTTCAAAAATCAGCGGTACATCAAAAAGTGACACAATTCACAAACAAACATAACAAAAGTCCATACTCGGGAAAAAGGCTACACATACACGTTGTGTGTAAGGAAATCGATTAATATAGCAATGCTAGAACGACAGCCATAAAGGTCGAGGCAGAGAAGAGGCTGAGAGCTGAAGCTGATGAAGCCTTGGGAGGAGATTCAGTAGGTGGTGTTGACGCAGCCGGAGTAGAACCATCAGAAGGTGCAGCTGTCACAGCAAATTTCTGGCCCTGGTCACAGTGAGAGCCTACAGTACAAAAGAAGTAGTACTGTCCTGCAGTTGTCAGGGTCGTTTCAAAAGCACCGTCTGAGGCAGTCTCAGCTTTATCATCAAGGCTTACGTCGCATTTGTCATAAGCTTCCTTTGATGTTACAACGGCCACTGTATGTATTCCTGTCGGAAAGTTGAAAACTGCAAAACAGATGAACAATAATCCTTGGTCATTATAAGCATCATGTACATATGCCACAGATTCACCAGGAACATTCTACTGTATTTTTCGAACATTGTCCTGCTTTCGAAATGAAAATTACATTACTGATTGTTTCAGGCTTTAGCTAAGACCCTGAGGCTAAATGTAAGAAGTAACACAACCTTAGACTTTTATGTGTTTTAACTATAATGAACAAAGACTTCTGAAAAATATCGTTATAGATGGTATGCCGTATGCAGAATCGTCATATCTACAAAATCGTTTTATCTACTTTTTATAGATCTTACTGTTGAAGTATAAAATCATTGTGGGTGCCCTAACCAAAAGTCTAACACGCCCCCTCACGCAAATGCCCACTTGGGCTTGAAGCGTGGGTAATTCACTGGCCCACGAACACAACACTTAAACTGAACTCCTTTTTATTAAAGCTCCAACACACCAAAGGAGGGGGCTATCAGGATTCGAACTTGAGACATCAGGATTGCTGAGGCTCTGATACCATGTTAGAATGTAGAGAGGGAGAACGATTCATAGAATTACTAATGTCATTATAACTTAGGGGAAGACCCCTTTATATAGGTTACATGATAATGTGAACATATCATAATATTCTACCCTAAATGATATCTCACATATATTATTCCAACTAATAATATATTGCGATCTTATCTCATATACTCTCATATTATATCCTCCAATACTAACGTTTTGTCAATGATTTTGATGTTTATTGTAGATGTCATATGACTTGACGATGATCAACGAGATCCGAAAAATTTTCAATAATAGATGACACCTTAAACTATGCATGATGAACAAACTCATGAAAAATGTCATCAACTAGATGCATAACATAACATGCAACTCATGCAAGATAGAAAATTACCTAGTGTGCTACCAACAACAAAGTTCTGTTTAGCAGCCCAGCTGTCGTAAAACCCGTCTGAGGGAGGCAAACCCCACCCGGTGGCGTCTCCGACAGTCAGTTTCTGAGCATCAGCTACACCATTCATCAGAAACAGAACTGCTGCTGCTAAGATCACAATGAACTTTGTCATTCCTCTAGACATTTTTGTACCTCTTTGTGTTCTCGTCGAGATCGTCCCTTACGATAGAATTAGTATGTAGTTGATGAATTGGTACGTCTTTTACGAATTTTCGATGTATATATATATAAGGTACGGTTGTAAGGAAGACATACATACATCCATGTTGATCCAAACATTGATGGCTACCATTATCTTTGACTTGGACTTAGTCTAGGCACAATTTGCTCATCATTTTCATAGTTTAATTGATTAGTTCTACTTGATAAACTATATAATTATAGTCAAATTGTACATAATTTGATAAATAAAACCATTAATAGATTAGTAGAGAGAATTATTCAGTTTGTACGTGAAGAACAGTACATACATCTAACCATTATCTTTGTCGATTTCGTGTTCTTAATAAGTTGGTCAAAGCTCATTAGTCGCAGTACTAATTAATTAGCTGGTTGATGTGATTGAGAATTAATCAACTGATAATTATCGCGTAATATGATGCAGTGATTGAGTCATCAGTTGTATAGGAGAATGCAGAATAATTGAACAAGTATCGAAGATTTGATCAGATCAGGACTTGAATAATGATGACTGGCATGCAACAATGTGCCAGGCAGATGCACATTGTATAGAAGTATGGGCGAGGATTATAAGCTAGTGCGTTACTCCTCTTATTATCGTTTATTTTTGGAATGAAAAACGACTTTGCTCGTGACCAGTCTGTCCATGCGTGTGCTCTTATGGGCTCGTACCTAAGCATTACCTGAGCAAGCAGTATATAGTTGCAAATTTCTATATCTATTGCTGCTTGGTACACAACAGCATTGATATCTGATATATTACACAATGCCTCAAAGATTTCCGTCTATGACGAGGGATACAGTCCTCCAAAGTCCACATTATATTCTGATGATCACAGTAGTTATGATCACAGTAAACTCTTGATGACAAGACAAAATTAAAACTTATAGAACAAGCTAGTGAGGAAATATTAAATATTCTGATGCAATTAGTAGACAATGTATGTTACATTATTACGAAATTCAGCCCTCACAAAAACATAATAGAAAATTAGAAACTGAACTCCTTCAGGTGATTACTGTGAGACTGTGAGTAAAACCGCGAAGGAGATGATTAAGGCCATGAATGACACAGGGAAGGCTGAAATGCCAAAAGCCGAATTGTTCTTAGGAGATTTGATTGAAGTGAGTGAAACCGGCAAAATTGCTGGAGCATCAGCAGGTGAATTAGAATTGGCAGGAGCTGCTGCAGGTGAGTTGGAACCAGCAGGTGCTACAGTAGCATTGGACGGGACACTGATAGCGAATTTCAGACCGCTTAGACAGTGATTACCTACAGTGCAGAAGAAATAATAATCTCCTTCTTTGGCCAAGTGAACTTCTATTGAACTTGTATGAATCTCAGCATTCGGATCAAGAGTAGCATCACAGCCTTCATAAGCATCCTTCAAGGTAACCTTAGCATCACAGCCTTCATAAGCATCCTTCAATCTGAACATTAGATGTCTACGCTAATTCATCAGCTCAGACCCAACATTACTTCCTGTTCCCCCCCAAAAAAAAAAAAAAAAACAGAATCCACCAGATTATGTATTTTCCTTGATTCTTTCGATCTTTTACATTTGGCTTAAATTCCTCTCAAAGATCCAAACCAAACGTATAGAATTCGACTGAAAAGAAGGAGTTCAGCATACTTTCATCAGCTCTAAAGCCTAACCAAATAATGCAGATGTATATACTTAACTTAGATGAGAAATGATATGTATAAAATTTACCTAGAATGTCACCCACAGCTAAGGTCTGTTTGGCAGCCCATGAGGAATAGAAGTCAGGTGAGGGCGGAATCATCCATCCACTCTCATCTCCAACTGTCAGACTTGTTGCTGCTATGTCCTTCACCAGCATTACTGCAACTGGAGCTAAAACAACCATGATCATAGACCTCATAGTCATTCCTCTAGCCATTTTTTCACCTGTCTCTGATGATGACCTTGTTAGTTTCACTTGATCCGGCCTCTCTGGTGATATTTGATTATGTGAACGTTCATTTGGACAGAAAGACAGCTTCAGCCAAAAGTTTCATGGTCACCACCATGCATGGTTGTGTTGGACTTGGTTTAGGAATTGTTGGACTCGGTACACACTACCTGTCTACTTCCTGATGACTTCAGTCTACAAATACAGCTTTTTGGATACCAGCACTGTTTTACCCAACCTAAACTAATCAATGTTTCCGCTTCCGCGCCATTTCAAACATACATGTAGAATGTCAATGGGTTTAGACTTTAAACTAAGTAAACTAGAGTGCATGGCTGGCAGTTTGATGCTACTAACTTCTAAGATATTGTACACGATGTGCAGCGCACAAAGTATGCGAGTTTCTCTTGTTTCGATTTCTTCAGCAGCTTTGGAGTGTGATGCTGCTCACGTAATCGAAACCATGTGACCAGCAAACCATTTTGGTGCTCCCTGTTAAGGTACTCTCCATAGATACAGGAAAAAAAACGGAAAAATTTGGTGCGCGCGAAAAAATTGATACAAGAATTGCATATATACAGGGTTATTTTGCGCAAAGCTACAAGGGAGATTTTATTCTTTGATGAAAAATAATATATACTGCTGACTCAATTAAAGTTTCAGTGTAATCTAGCAAGTATTCAGTAGTTACAAAAATCTATCTGTGGCTGCAGGACAGCATGCTTAAACATGTCCTTTCGTATCAGCACAACAGGTGACGAAAACTATAACACCTGGTACCTAGTCAAATGTAAGAACGCCCCCAAGCGGCTTTCATCACAATCTCAAGAGCATAAAAAGTATCAACATTGAGGTGGTATATACCACACAATGGGGCGTGAGCCAGCTCCGAGTCTGAAAAACCTGCACATCAGTGTAAATGAAAAATGGTCAGCACTAGAATCAGATCATGGTGTCATATTTTACAGATGTTAAACCAATACATGTAAGTACTAAACTAGGATTGTTATGTACAGTTTTCAGTATGAAGAAGTGAACTCAAGGCATTATCACAGTGGAGATGCTTTCAAATGCCAAACGCAAGTCATACACTCCTCAACAAAATATTACAAACTGACTCTTGTTCTTCAAGAAATGGTAAACCTTACGGAATGATAAAGCGCACTCCAATGCGGTAAACCTTAAAACTACAAGGATTCTTCAGGTCATGCCGATCCATCTAAGTTAGGTAATGGACCCTTGTGCACATATATGATATAGAAAGAGCTACTCAGCTTCCGACAATCAAATAATCAAGAAATTAAGACCCTTCAAATTATGAAGGTTTAACAACCTATTAATTTAGATCTCTTTTTCTCAGAAGCCAGGAAATTGACCTCCTACTGCTCACTTGCCCGTGCTAAAAAAGATCACCTGAGGTGCAGGTGTAAGAGGTCCAAGTGCATTGTAAAGAATCAGAAGTCAATGTCAAGACGAATTTGGATGTGGTTTCAGAAACGTCAATAGGTTATTCTGCCAATATGTGTTAGGTTTGAAGGTCAAGGTCAAAGCAAAGGATCATGGTAATTGTGAGTTTATTGCCAACAGCATCACCTAGATACCTCAGAACCGGCCCCTATCTATCTAGTATCTACTCAAATCAGTGCTCATAGGACAGGAAAGCGCTGTCGCATCTCACAGTACCAAACACACAAGCTGTGTTAAAATTGCTGAGTCGCTATCTGCAATAGGATCTTGATGCCTTATTGCCTAACACTCCACATGCCTAAGTACATAAAAGGTTAAGGTGTGCCTTGAAATAGTTCAACTAAAACCTACCAACTTTAAGAATCTTTCTGGAAAGCTGTGATTATTAAACTCCCAAGTGGCTAATTGGCTATTAACTGAAACTTCAGCTCTACCTCGTCTTCCTGAAGAACGGAGTATACCACAGTTCTACTTCTTGAACTCTACAGAATCATGACAATGAGGCCCACACATGCAGCATTATCACACAGCCACAAGACCAAAAAGACCACGATATCTTGATCACAGGGTAGTTCGTCATAGTAGTACACATAAGATGTATGAGAACAATAAGCAGAGAGTTTCAGATTCAATGATCACACAAAATCTTCACCCGAAAAAGAAATCTTTTTTCTCCAATGGAGAATTGATTTTTCTAGTTTTCCCTCAATAGAATTGATTTTTCTCATTTTTATGCCCGGGGAGAAACTGAGGGAGGGGTCAACTCTTCACCTAGCGGTGTATATGTGTATTTTTCCACATGCTTTGGACTGCAAAATACTTCCAGGTTATAAATTAACCACCACGGAGGCCCAAAGCCTAACCAACTCAGATAGAGTACTCCGGCCTACCAAAAATTTGCAGTTCATATATTATCTCGGCCCTACATCCCAAACATTAGATTGAAAATCGTATAATTTTGTATGTTGTCATCACTTCCTACGAGAGCAGTAACAGGCCCCGGAAACTATTTTTTCTATAAAACATAAACTCGTAAAGCAAAAAAACTAAGTATAGCCAGCTGCAGAATCTAGTCTTTTATATAAACGAAAGAAAAGACACCTAAGGAACTCACATCGCAGCACTAAGGATCCGAAAGAACCAGGGTCTAAAAGCTGCAATAGGGACTACTAAGATGCAATAAAATCATATATATCCCCCCATTCTCTTAAACTAGTTGCTATATATTTAACAACAAATTTCAAAAACCTATTGACAAGGAAGGTAATCAGATGGTCAAAGACTATGATTACATATAAAAACACATGGGTAAACGGGTTACCTTTAACTGAAAAGGCGAAGGCGCAGCGGCTGAGGACTTCAAAGCAGGAAATCCAACATCATATGAAATGCTTCCATCAGGTTTCCAAAGCCCAAAGTTTCTCTCGGACGTCGGCCCAGGTTTTGAATCCTCATTGAACATTGCAAAGACATAAGCCTTAAGCATAATCTTTGGCCTTAAAGGAGTACCCTTTCGCAAGGCAAGCCTCTTTCGCAGATTGAAATTGTAGGTTCTGGCATTTTCAGGAGTAGCAACAGCTTCATTCTGATCCCCACGAGATGCCCAGCCAGTCTCAGTAATTATCACTTCCATCTTTTTAAACCCTGCATCTTCAAGAGCAGCATAAGCTGCATCAATCTGAGCATCAAGAAGATTGTCATAATGGAGCTTCGTTTGGGAGTCCACAATCCCTGGGTTGTCTTGGAAAAGAGCATAGCTTACGTTGATGTGGGTTGGATCGCTCATGTACGTTAGGAAAGGATAAGCATTTAAACAGAAAGGCGATCCAATCTGTGAAAAGAAATCCAAAAGTGGCTTCATGTACTGCTTCATATTATCCCTAAATGTACAATTGGAAGGAGGGTATGAATTATCGAACACTCCAAAATGATGAGAGGTAGTAATTTGAATTTTGTCATCAAGATGGAGACTTTTTGTTGCATTATAAATATTCTTGACCGCACCCAATAGACTTCCCCAGAGTTCCTGACCGTTTCCAAAAACTTCATTACCTATTGCTATACCTACTATACGAGTTTGTGGATAATAGGCCTGAATGTTGTCCTTAACCCAGCTCAAAGCATGATCTGGATTGGCACTCATGTCATTCAGGTAACCATTGGGAAGTCCAACAACTAACTCAAGCCCGGAGTTACTGAAGGCCTTCAGCACACTCTGATCAAAGTCAAATATTCTGACATTTCGAATCTTTGCTTGTTTCATTAGTTGAACAACTTTTTCTGGTGGCGGGATATTATCAGCAAGTCTCCCATAATTTATGCCGTAAGTTCCAGTAAAAGCATCAACTTTCAAAGAGGCTGGAGGAAAGAAATTAGCAAAAGAACCCACGTCATGTATGGTTCATCAACCTCTCAAATTTTAGCAACATAAGGTGCTCAGACTCAAAAATTCAACCAATATTCTACAAGACAATATACATCACAACTCATAAGTTACATTGCTCATTCAAATTCAGTCGAGAAAGTAGACAAACTAATCACTCAGCACACAGCAGATATCGACTAATCGACACATAGGAGAGCACACCCGTAGCAAAAGTTCTCGAGTAAAGATCAACCACAATCATCAATTGGGGAGCATAATCTACATCTTACTCGACACATAAGAGGGGATATCGCTAACAAAAGCTAGTGTTCTCGAGTAAAGATCAAACAAAATCATCAATTGGGGAGCATAATCTACATCTTACTCGAATCATCACCAATTCCACATATAATCAAGATAGAAATTGTATACAATCAACTAAAAGATACAATCCCAGCTTATCATTGCATTATTATGCCATGCCACAACCAATTAAAATCGAAAAATCGAAAGAACATACAAGAAACCACCACCACCCCACCAGCATCAACCAACTTATGAACAACTTCACCAAATAAAGTACAACACCACTCAAACTACAACTTATTCAAAACTCAGCATGAAACCCCAACACAACACAACACAAAAAAACACAGCAAACTTGTCGGCAAACACAAAAACAACTCAAATTATATCATTCTCAAACAAATAAATCCAACAACAATCAATATAACATCAAATTCACATTAAAAAGGACAATAATTAAAGTAAATAATAAGGAATTATACCAATTTGGGTTGTGAACAGCAAGAACAGAACAGAAACAAGTCTGCAGAATCTCACAACTTTATGATCCATCATAAGTTCAAAACCCAGAAAACCCCACAAATTTGAGCAATGCAATCTTCAGCTAGAAGATTAAAAACCCCAACTTTATTATTCTTCTTGCTGCAATAATAGTAATTCTTGCTCAAACATGCCATAGAAAAAATAAAACCCCCTTGAAATAAGAATTAAAAGACTTCAACTTGAAGTTGAAAATCCCATGTAACAGTCATAAAGAAGATACCCACCAAATTAAAACTTGCAAAAAACCTCTCAAAATTTTATATTCTCAACTCACTTTTAATATAATTAATTCAACTATAATTCACCAAAAAAGTTGCCAAAAAAAGGGTAATAATTAAATTAAAATAGTGGGATTATTATTGTGATAGAAGAATCAAGAGAAAGAGGGGGAAGAACAAAGATTGAGAATTAATGGGGGTTTTATAAGGGAATTTTTTTGGTGGTATTTGATGTTTTTTCTTGCTTTTGATATTCCTCTTTATTCAGTTGCTTTCTTTTCAAACTTTATTTATGCCTTTATTAATTTATTATTATGGTAAATAAATAAGTTATGTTATGGTAAATAAATTAAAGATATTTTTAAAGTTCAGATTTGGTACTTTGGACAAAAATCTCACGCGCAAATGGCCGACTAATGCTAAGTTTAAGTTATTGTCACATCTCTCTTTGTTGCAACTTCTCTAATTTTCTTCAAGACTTTTAGATGTGTCAATAGTATGATGTTCACATATGGCGACTTGTCAAGTGTTTATAGGAATTGGTTTCTTAGCTATATCGTTGTTGATAATATACGTGGAGATATTCGAATCGACAGAGTAAATTTAAACCATGTTAACGAGTTGAGTGAGATATACTGCATACGATGATACTCAGTTCACGCTAAATACACAATGACGAATCTCATGTACATTCATTGCAAATCAGTGCAAAGTATATCACAAATTCTCATTGACGGGAACAAAGTTAAAAATCTAGAAATGCGGGTTTTTGGAGTTTAGGAGTAATGATTTTGTGTTATACACCGACTAATTTCATGCATTGCTCTGAAGTTTGACCAAGTAATAATGGACAGTAGACTCCAAGTCAACTTAAGGTCCAAAACCTCAAAGACTTGTCCAACGCCTATCTTTCTTTGAAATGTACCGTGGTCGTAAGAGAGAAGTTAGAATTTGATGAAATAATGTAGTCATGTAGAAATTCTGAAATCTATTATTCGCATCTCGAAACTACAATATCTACACTTGATTTACAGTCGAGAGAATTTGTTGTGACCCAACACCACCTTACAACTAGCTAAATGTGCCACTCTAACTCTAAAATGTATTCCGAAAGTGGTAGTAGCTGTCATCTGAAATCAAACTCGTGAATATCGAAACGGCTATTGTAGTGTATCTCTGCTGGAAATGAAAAAAATCACATTTTCGTAAACTTATAATCGCACAATAATTTTGTGTAGTCCACATTTTGTTCTTGTCCAGCATTTGATCAATAACTATTTCCAAAACTAAACAGTTCAATGCATGGCCATACAAAACAGTTCAATGCATGGCCATACAAAACAGTAATGCATGACCTTGCTGGCTTGCTTGGTACGAACAGACAAATGATTGAATTATAGTGAATGATTCCTTCTTAGCTATGAACAATTATATTACAAGTTTAGTATAACAAAATAATAAATCAAGGCTTGTAATTTGGTAGGTAGGTAGAGCCGTAAAGGAATCAAGATGAAGGTTTCATTATTATCTAATTAACAATTACAAATTAAAAGTTTCGACCACGATCAGCATCGAAGTGCAGTACTTCTTACAGTTCTTAGCTTCCACTCTAGCAGTTCTTTCACATACTTAAACAAAACTGTTGAAAGTTTCTTTAAATTGAGGGAGTAATTTGAGTTATTATAAAGAAAAACAAACCCGACTTATTGAAAAGTCGAAAAATCATAAATTTGTAAATCTTATGTTGGAAGCTTTGCAACCGAAAAGGAGTATACTAGGTACTGAATTCTGCCAAAAATAGTGTGTTTTTCCTCAAATCTTACCATACAAGATTAGTGTCTTTCTTTTCTTCACTTGATCTAAGATGATCAATGCAAGAAAAGTGAGCATGTCAAAGATTCCATGCTTTCCAATTATCTAATCTAATCCCTTATTTTTTTTGTTTAGTTTTTGTTACAGTGTGATCTCTTGAGTGTACCTTTGTGCTTTTACGAATTACCAACGCATCGTTTTCAACTTATTAGTGATATCAACGCTGTTTCGTACGTGAAAAGCTTCTCTTTTGATCACACAATGACGATCACCCTTTTAGTGTACCTACCAGCATTTGACTAGCACTGCCCTGAGAAATTCGTTGTACAATAAGTTACGATAAGACGAGTCTAAGGTATTTTTACGGATGGGTAATTCTAAGTTTTTGTTTTGTGATAGATTTATCTTTCGACATCACCAACTCACCAAGTGAATACTCTTTACGTCTCAGAGTGGAGGGAGTAAAAGGTAACAGTTGTTAATGGGAAATGCTACTTTTGATTTGTGACACATAAACTAAAGGGAAAAAAAAAAAACATGATCGGAGTAAACATCTACTCTTATTATTATAGCTACTGATCTATAATAGACGGGGAGTAATCGAGGAAAAAAAGTGACTGATCCATGCAATCTGCTTTATTCCGAGTTTTCAACCTCAATGCAGAATTTCTGCTACATTCTACAAATTGATAGTATGTCCTGAATCCTGTTACAAACTTACAGTCACAGACGTTCCTGTCAATCATCCCCGAAATTCCCGGGTTCATTCGTTTATAACAGAACGTATGCTTCACTCTGATAACTATCCCTCGGAGTATCATGTCCGTATGAGTACTATCAAAGCTAAAATATACAACAGTATATGGAAATAGCAAAACCTCTATCACCATGATCTACAAAATTTCTGATGTGAATGTATGAACACAAATCCGCCAGTGTATTCTTCGCCTATGTTAAAACGAAATTTGAAAGCAAAAAAAAAAAATCCAAGATGGGGAATCAACAAGGGCAAACCTACCAAATATCTTGTGTCTCAACTCTTGATTCCACCATATATATGAATAAATGATGTGTTCGTGTGTTAGAGCAGCTACCATAAATCTGTAACTTGCAAATAGCCAGAATTTACCGACGATGTTTTCCAGAAGCGAGTATCTGGCCAATTCTGTTATTCACCTGAGAACATAGATAAGAGCTCTAATTAGAAGGCGAAAGACTCAATTTCGGGATGTCCCCTTTCGTGGTGTGCCAAGTTCCAAAGGGTACAGCACAACATGAACAATGAAAAAAATTAAGCAGGGTAAAGAAATGGACAGAGAACAAGGCAACATGATAATATATATAGGATCACAATCACCAAGTCTTGAATCAGGGCCCGACTGTTATAACTAAACATTGATCAAGGCTGTGTTTATCCTAAGGATCAAATTACTGGAAGCTTAAACCACTCTCCTTATTAAAAGAACTTGGACGATCAGGAGTTGAGGTGAAGTTCAGAGAAGACAACGGTACTCATAATGTATCCTGACCTTCCACTACGAATTCTTAATGGTTACAGGCATCCAAAAGACCACAACACTGGAGGAATTCCATATCTTTTGAGTGTTGTACACAAGTACTTGCACCTCACAGCTGAATATCAAAACCATCAGTCACTGTTTGTTGTCTACATCTTATATTAGCTACTCTTTTTGGAGATGTAATGAAGTGTAAAAAGCTTAGCTATAAGGGATCTATTCTTTCAAACATTTTTGGAAGGATCAACACTTTCTAAGATTTACGAAAAGATCTATGCTTTCTAACTGTTTGCCACTAGAAGGCACAGATATTTAGTTCAGAAGAATCAGAAGGTATATGTGTAACAGTAGGAATATCAAATCAGTAAGTCACCATTAGTCAGAGTCCTCAGTGACTGTAGCGACTAGCGAGCATACCCTATTTGTCAACTCACCAATTTGCAGGCATCCATGTAACAGTAATAATCCCAAATCACCACTGGGAGCATCACCTATACTATTCTTTAAAGCATGTAGTACTTGAACCATAATGCTACAAATCAATGTCATCACTGGCAACGGGTTGCACAACTTGTTTAATGTGATTACATGCTTCAGTGAATATGACAAGTTGTCTAGTTCAAGGTGGAAAGAAAAGAGCAAGGTCGCCTGCATTAGGTAATTTGGATAGCGGATAATTGGTCAACTTGTTTCAGTTCGATATTATACGGAATGGAAATAGAAAATCATAACGTTGAATACCAATCTTTCAAACCCGAGACACACGAACAATTAGATTTAAAACACATCGGTTTGATGCAAAAGGAATCTACACCAATACTTAACAACAAACATAAACTCTGAACAAATCCGAACAAGAAACTACAGCTGCATTTAGCATACGCTAGATTTCTTGAACTATTACCACTTATTAGAATGCATTAGCCAATTTCGGTATCTAACCTGATCATACTTCGAAACACATCGATCGATACAAGCACTTTCACCTATGCTTAGTTCAGGTTCCTTGTACCTAAGGGCAAAAGGGTTAAATAATGATAAAACTACAGCCATTATAAACAAATCATTAAATTGATAAAATCATGTACCTTTTATCAGCACATTTGTGGAAGCAAGTATCCGAAAGCCTAGATCAGATAAACATGCATATGTCAGCCCAGATGCACAGCTGGGATAAACCAGTAAAAATTTATTATCATTAGAATTCTTAATGCAATTACAGAATTTAAAAATACTGCAGGATAAGACACTAACAGGAGTGAAACCTACAACAAGGGCAGAACAGAAGGTATTCAAAGCAGCCATTAACATTTTTCTTTGCCAAGACATGTCTCGATTACAAAAACTAGTCAAATACAGAAATCAGCAAAATCAAACAAAGTTGCATATCACAACTAGTCCAGATAAGAAACACCACTCATCAAAATAAGAAAAAAGGGAACAGAGAAAAATACAGAGTATGCAGAGATAAGTAAGGCTAAACTTTTCATTACCTGTTAAACAATTGCACTCTGTATTCCATATCACTTGTTGCTGTCCCAATTAGCTAGACATATTCATAAAAGAGAATCTTATCAATTAGCAGCACTAAGGAAAACAGAAACATAAAATGTCCTAAAAACAGATATATGACGAAGATGAAAGGTACACATTGAGTACTAAAACACACTGAAATAATAGAATTGCCAACTACAAAGTATTTTTCTTTCCCCTTGGAATTTAACGAACAAACAAGGTGATTTCGATCAAAGTACACAGCAAAGTCATTTTCCTCTACATGATTTGCAAAGCATACAAACTACTAATACCTAGTACTCTACAAGAATATCATGTTTCACCCTGAGCAAATCATTACAATAATTTATACAAAAACTCTTCTAAAGAGAACCAAAACGCAAAGGGTTTGTCCGCGTTCCTTAATTGAAGAAGGTTTTTTGGCTGTTGCTGCCTTTGAGCATATAAACATATTATAATGGCTGCTTGCAATTGATCTTGTAGAAACAGATAGCAGGAAAGAACATACCTTTTGCTTCTCAAGGGCAGAAGCCAAATCATCATCAACCATATTAGACTGCATATCGCAAATCAAAAAGTTAATACAACAAATACCAAGTGATATAAAAGAAAATTGTCCTCAAAGGAAAAAAGAAAATAAAAAGAACAACAACAACAACAACAACAACCACCACCAAGCCTTATTCCCAAAAAAGAAAATAAAAAGAAAATTCCAATAGAAGCAAGATCCAGTTTGAGGCTAAAAAGATGGTTTATATAAATTGAGAAACATAGCAGAGACTCGTGTGGCACTGCTTCATAGAGACTTTCAGTCAACAAACTACCAACGGATGAAAAAATTACAGATTGCTAGAGTCCTCATGACCCGTCACAACTTTCTAAGGAGAACATGTATTCAAATTTTAGCAACTCTCTCAGCTTAAGCAAACGATTTAATGTCTAATAAGGTAACTAAATGAGGAGCTGAGGACCCAAATTCAGTATGCAAGTCCTAGGTGTGCATATATTAACCCCCCACCCCACCCCAACCCAACAAAAGAAACAAGAATACTATACCTCTTCCTTGTTTACGGGAAGTTTAGCGTTGTCACCTTCGACCTATGATCCACATAAATATTGTTATCTTTTGATATCCGATCATATAAACACATAGAAAATGATGTCTGACCAAAACAAACCTTTTCCTTCTCAGGACCAGAAGGTGTATCATTGTCGACCCTTTTTACCTAAACAGCATACACATATAGAGATCAAACAGTAGAAGAGGCAACAAAAAGCAAGACTTGCAATAATATCAATAAGTAAATTCCAATTAAATGGAAAATGTAATGGTACATATATATGGCCTAAGATAAAGCAGATGCTAGTTCAGCATTGTTTCACAGACACTTTCACACTTTTAGTTCAACAACGAGGGAAGGTTATGGAGAGTATCTTTTGTCTAGGCAATTGTTACTTGTTAAAGCAGTCTGAAATTGTTCGCAAGAACATGAATTCAAGCGTTTCAAATTAGATAGTGACATAGACACAATACAAAAATCACAACCACTTTTTAGGGCAGGATAAAAGAAAAACTGCTAACAAGAGGCCTAAGTGGAGGGAGCATTGAGGTAAATTAACCAGAAGCGGGACACGTATTCAGTTAGCATTGCACGTTGGAGGTGTGAATTTTGACACCCACCTCCCTAAAAAAGTGAACAGAATTTTCAATTTTAGTTTTGGCTAAAAAACTGTATCAATAATCAAGAGAGTGATACATGAGTGGAGGGTAAGCAATCTTCCAAAACATAAAGCAAACTACTACTTTAATCAATGATGCTGCAAAGTCATGATGCATTTTTCATCTTCACGAAAAAAAGAGATACAATGGTTTATACCTGTTCGTTATTTAAAACAGGTTTAGTGTTATTGCCATTATCCACCTGCAATTCACATAAATATCACTGACGACGTGTGTATTGGATTGGGAAGTGCAAGTTAGTAACTAGAAACAACATACGTTTTGCTTCTCCTGGGTGGAAGGCGCATTACTTTCAGCCACGTTAACCTATGCCATCAAATTTTACAGACAATGCAACGAACACATCAATCTTATAGTAATAAACAGTATTTTCTTACTAACATAGGCAAAAGAAACTGTTTCAAATTTGGCCTGATACATATAGCAGTTTATCACTTGGGGCACTGTTTCTTGGACCCTTTCAGTCAAGCAGATAGTTCATGAAAGGAAGGCTAACAGTTCATATTACAAATCCAAGCCGTAAAAAATTGAGAAGGATGTGGACTCAAGTCTAAAAGTGGGCCAGTTCTCGAGTAGGTGATGCAGCAAATGCATGGATCTAGACTAGAGATGCCCACCACACTCGGCACTACCTCCCCTTCCAATATAGTATTCAAGTCAAATTGTGATGAAGTCACATGGTAGGTCAGAGGAGAAGACACAGTACGATATACATTTTTTTTTTTTGATAAGTAAGATAGGTAATCATATAAACAAAAGCTTGGGAGGGCTATTCTTTTACCAAAAACTGTAGAATACTGAATAATTCCTTGATTATTATTGATAACATAGTTGGTATTTATAATACAAACTGACTCGGAATAACCCTGACCCTAGACTCTAGAATCTTCCTATTCTATCCTCTAACACTCCCCCGCAGTCGGAACAGCAGTTATACGAACGTTTTGGCTGTATGCAAGATTGTGATGGCACGGCATGATCAAAGGGGAAAAACCATAACAGAGCAACACGAACCACTGTGAAAATAAAAACAAAAGGAAATGCGACACATACTCGGTGCGAGGCCGTGGGCTCTCGACCGACTATCCCCGTAGGAAGTCTGTAGAGTCAACTATCCCGGTAGGATGATAGGACAGGCATGAAAAGATAATAAAATAACAAAAACAGTGGTTGTAGCCGTGGGAAGGGCAACCCCGGCATCGGCAAAAGACTTGGGCAGCAGCGACGGGGCGGCAACAGCGGCTTAGGCGGCTGAGAGGCGGCAGAGTGTCCTAGACTACTCAAAGTGCGGCATGAGAGGCGAAGCAGGCTGGGCGGCAAGCCGTGGGCTGTGCAAAGCGGTCGTTGGCGATCCGTGGGTGCTTGATTGGAGTCGACCTGGGTCGACATGGGCTGCTGTTGTGGCGTTGATGAGATCAGCCTTGAGATCAGGTTCCGATGGGAGTATGTAGGGGCAGAGAGCCAGGGATTGAAAATAAGAACAATATGAAACTCCACGTATAAAGCCTAAGGCTAAAACTTGAGATTTATTTGATGATCTTAATAACTAAAGGCCTAATAACTAATACAAACTTGCCTGGCCGGAGATGGGTTAGGAGAGAATCACCATCTCCGGCCGGGAGCGGAAGCACAAGGGATTTGTGTGTAATTTTATTTATCACCATCTTTGTTATAGACTGCATTTTATTTATCACCCTTCCAAGTATGCAAGTATCTATAACGGGGAGTATGAGCAAATATAGTCTGCTGAAGAGTTCAATGGGAGGGAAAGATCTTATCATCTACGTTTCTTCTCTTAATATTGACTTCAACGTTTCTTGTCACCTCACTCTAGTAAGCAACATTTTAAAGCTGCATGCCTGCATCTAAAGTCTAGTCCTACATCCCTTAATGCCAACTGAGAATCCAGCACCAAAGAGGAAGAAAGGACAGACAAGTTCGATAAAGGTTAGGCATCCGTTGATGTATATCCTCTCACTATAGTTCCAAACATGCTTTAGTCGAACTATCTGTTTCCTTTCTCCAAGTTTATCGTCTACATTTTCAGTTCGTACATCCTTGTTTCTTGAATGAACCAACTAGCACCTCACTGACTTGACATTCCCACTCTCTCATCACAAAAAAATAGAAAATAAATAAAAAGAAAGATTTATTCTACACAGCATTGGAACTCACTAAGTACTACTATATGGGGTTCTGCAACTTCAAGTACACACAGAACTCAGAAGTACCATCTCCATATTGAGGGCTTGCTTGGAATGAGGGTAATAGAGGCTAAAACAGGAGGAAAATGGGAAAATTGGTGGTGGTAGATTGAGGGAGAATTATTACCCCCATATGGGCGACAAGGGCCCTAGGTGGGAGGTGGGTAACTATTACAACCGTAACAATTACCCTCAATCCAAGCGAGCTCTAAATGGAGGTGGGCATATCCCCCCCCCCTTCAATGTACACAATCAAAATAACTACTGTTTCCGGTTCTAAACTAGGCACATAAACTGATAAACATCATTGAGGTTGCTTGCTATCAAATCTGAGGTCTCATCTTTTGGGGTTGTATTACGAGTCGTGATCACTTGCAAAACCAAAATTACAATCACTTACCCAATGCCCACATATAACTTTCACCTCAAACAACAAATATACCTGAAACATAGCCATCATAAATTCCACGCCAGGTACACAGAGAAGTACCATCTTCACATATAATCAAGGTGGGCATATTAGCAACACCAACCCCCCCCCCCCACCCCCCTCCCGCCTTCGCCTCCAACATACACAAAGAAAAGAACGAATCTTTCCCGTTCTAATGGAAGAATAAACAAGATAAAAATGGTTTTATACCTGTTTGTTATTTATGGGAGATTTAGTGTTATTGTCATCTATCATCTATTACATTATAAGCATCGTTGAGATTGTTTGCCATCAAATCTGAAGAAGAAAAAAAAAAAGTTATTAACAGTAAAAGGAAAACAGAAACATACCTCTTGCTTCTCATGGGCAGAAGGCAAATTACTGTCCGTCATTTTAATCTACAAAGTTTACAGAACCATATCAATCAATTCGCAATAAAAATTATTTCCCCTAAAAACAAGGAGACAGCTAAGAAGTTTAGCCAGTAATGAAAGGGTTATGTGAATGTGGCTTTAACTTAAAACCATACGGAACAGTGGAACACCAGAAGTCCAGAACCAGTGGATAAGTAACACTTTAAAAAAAACTAGAAGACAGCTACGAAAGTTTAGCCAGGCATCAAAAGGGTTATGTGTATGTGGCTTTTGACTCAAACATACGGAACACTATAACCAGTGGATAAATAGCAGTAAAAAAAAGATGGGAGAAATTTCTAGAAAAGTACTGTAACAAAGCTGTCGGCATTATCACCAATTTACCATGCTCAGGTTTGAAATTATCAAGCGGGAACTATGATCTACTATGGACATGGAAATACTTCAGTTGGCAACATTCGGAGCTGCATCTTAGTGCCTTACTCTCGAGAATTACATTAACAGAGATGAAGAAAGGTTTCTCGAGTAAGATAATAATTAGGCATTTTCAAGGTAATACCTTGCACTCCAATTCAGAAGAAGGCCTAGTAAAAATCTAGGTGTTTCCTTCCTCAAGTCAATTTCCTCCTTTTCTACCTCTTATCACTACTTTGAATCTCGAAAAAAACGCCTAACACCTCTCCACTTAAAATCAAAGTCCAACACCCACATCTCATCAATTCTGAATCTTCAAGCATACACAAAAGGTGTCATCTCATCATTTGGGTCGTCTTACGAGCCGTGATCACTCACAAAACCAAAATCACAATCACTTACCCAATACCCACATCTAAATTCCACCACAAACAACAACATCAAAAAACGAATCCCTTAGCCTTAAATTCGAATACCCGAAACTCGTTTGATACCAACGCAACTCAATTAAATTCAACACCCCTTTTTCCGAACTTCTAATTAATCAAAATTGATCATTTTAATCAGAATCACAAACATAATTACACAACTAAAAGTCTTCAACTTTTCTAACATATCAGCAAATTTATACTAAAAATCAAGCACATTGCGAAAAACCCATTGAAAATTTCACCCCCAGAATATCAAAACAACAGCAAAGTAATCAAAGTCGCACATTTTAAACAAAAAAAAAAATTACAAAAGATTGAAACTTGGGTAATTGCTTAATAAGTAGCAGCAACAATAATCAGGGAAAAAAGGAGGAGAGAGAATCATACCCTTTTGAATTGAGATTGAGAAGAAGAGAGTTGAGTTCAAGTGCAAGACAGCAGCAAACAGTGACTTCACGAAGACGCCTCCCCAGGGTATTAGAAAGGGTTTATCGTTTTTCAGTTTCTTTGTTTTTCCCAACAAGAAACTTCTTTTTGGTGGTAAAACTATAACTCCGGTAAAACTCTGTTTAGTGTGGTGGAGCCGAATTTGTATGTGTAGAGTAAGTTTTGCGTGGAACCATTTTCGTAAAATTACATTTTATTTACGGAGGTTGTTTTTGTCGACCTGTTATAACGAATGTTTATTAGTCTTGATTTCTTGAATCTTGATATACGGAGTAATAGGTTTTAGATGCCAAATTTTCTTGATTTGTATGTCGATAATGTGATCAATCGAAATTTGTGAAGATTGGTTTGATATATAGGGTCTGTGAAATCGTTTATTGTTGAGTCAAGATTAGTCTAAGTTTTAAGTCGCAGTTGTCGTGTCTATCCCAACTATTATAATTGGATAGCTATATTACACATGTCATAGTCAATGAGTTGTTGTATCTAAAATAGGGAAAATTATTCGGGAATTCCTCCACCCTCTCACATTGGTTTTGGCCCATTAATATTGGGTTGAGTTGTTTCATATGAATGTGATCCAACTATGCTCCCTCAGCTCTTTTATCGCATGATTATCTTATTTCGTGATGAGAGTAAAAGTTAGGCTCATTGATGTATACGAGTATGTGTAGACTATAGTCTATAGAGTCGCCCCATAGTGCATGTTTTATCTGACATGGACAACTCTTAAGTTATACAAAGTGTGCCTTTTTATTTGGATGAGAGAAATCCACCAGTATCTTATCTCTTGTATACCCCAAAGATATGCATCCTTACACAAAATTTTCCCACCAAAAAACAGTACAATCCGAAAGAACCCAAGAATATGGCAGCAACTAGCTTTCTCTCTACTGCCAACACCTTCATTCATCTCTCCTCTTCTAACTCTGTCTCTCCAACTTCATTGATAACTTCATCATCAAGCTCATCATTTGCAACTCAAAAACACAATGCAACACAAACACTAGTGTGTAAGGCAAGTGCATCATCAGAACTACCTCTGAGTCTGAGCAAGAGGGGTTTTGCATTGAGTCTGTCATCAGCATTTCTGCTGTCATTAGTCGGAAAGGCGGAAGCGACACCGTTGGAAGCTGAGGATGATTTGGAGCTCCTGGAGAAGGTGAAGCAAGACAGGAAAAAGAGGCTTGAAAGACAAGGCATTATCAACTCTTCTGTAAAGGAGAAAGGTTTGGTGTTTTTTGTCTTCATTTTGTTTTTTTTAACTGGTTTTCTTTTATTGGAAATTCGTTGATAGAGAGTCATACGACATCTACAATTTATATCAGGAAGAACTATATACTATATTCAACAATTCCGCGTACCCTCTATTACATCGTTGTTACTTGTTAGAGATGCTGCATATTACAACACAAAACAAAGGTTTATGTTGTTGTTATGTAATCTGCTGACATTTTGATCATTTTATATGATATTATGCTGTGGAATTTCACTGAATCATTGACACAATGACAGCATAGTCGTTCCAATTTTGCTTGGGACAAGTTTGCGTACATTCAGACCTCGTGTCAACGATATCAAGGAATATCAAAGCTCTTTTGGTACTGCCTTGTTATACTACACGTCTACACAGGCTTAACAAAACCCGAAAACCTTGTTTTCGGAAATCAATCTGATCCTCTGCCTGTCAATGTAGCTAACTGTCTAACTCATTGTTGGTGAACCACGTAAATCTGTGTGCTAATCTCGATTTTTTGTTTATATTCTCGCATCCATCACATTAGTATTGTGGCTAGGCAACTCTTTTTTAGCTCTATATGACTGTCATCTGCTGTCAAATTTATGACAGGCTATTTGCAAGATGTTGTGTACACACTAAGCAAGGTCGGCCAAGCTATCGAAAACAATGATCTAAATGCTGCAAGTTCAGTTCTTGGCTCAAACTCCGACTCTGAATGGATTAAAAAGGCCAATACAGCATTCGGCAAGGTCTGACATGAACCTTCTACTTCTCAGTTTGTATCAGTGGTGTTTGGAACTCTGTGTCTGACCTGATGTATTTTCTGATCTCGGTTTGAACGTATAGCTAACCGAAGGTGCTGAAGAGAAGGCAGAAGTTGATGCATTCAATTCATCTGTTTCACAGCTGATTTCGTCTGGTGAGTATATACAGACACTGTCGTTAAACTTCACTATATGTGCACTTGGTACCTGAGCTTGATTTGTAGATTACTGACCTTACCTTTCCAATCTCGTATCTGTAGTCGGAAACAAAGACATGGAATCATCAAAGCTTGCCTTCGTGTCCTCAGCTGCCGCCTTTGAGAAATGGACGACCCTGGCAGGCCTAGATGGGCAACTCAAAGGGCTTTGAAACTGGCATTCTTCTGAGGGCTTATTTACCTGTACTTATAGAGCTGTAATTTCACACTAAGTTTACACACTTCATATTGGTAGAACACTGTAGGTCGACATTCGACAAGACGATCCATTTTGCTCCCTTGGCCTTCACCCCGTTGAGGTCAGGGAATATGTTATAGAGTTCAATGTAATGTAATTATGTTAATGCCGCAAGAGCACCTAACCTGTTCAAACTGCCTCTTACATCGACCTTGTGGAAGGAGCAGACTTGTAATCGCGAACACACAAGATTTGTAATATTGTCTGTGATTTTGATTCTGAATTTGCTTCTCAATGAAGCTCATTTCTGCGGAACAATACAGGACCAGACCGTCAAGGAGCACTAATACGAACCACAGTTGCGAATAGAACATGCCAAGCAATCTTCTGCATGTTGAACCTGCTTGATTATTACAGAATATTCAAAGAGTAGCTTCATCACACTACATAAAATGGAAGTTATGTCATAACGGGACTGGTAGTTATGGACAACATGACAACATAACGTTACAAAAGAGATCTCTGCAAAGGCTACAATGCCCCCCCTCTAAATCGACTCACACCAGCTATGGTCAGGGCCTAATCTACAGCTGTATACAGGGGTATTTCACTGAACAACAAATAAGAATCTACCATTAACAAGAAGGCTAAAGTTGTTTCCGAGGCCCACAATCTCGGAAGAGAGGGCTACACAATACAGGATAGGATGGCTAAAATTAAGGCCCAGCCTCGCCAACCTGGCTTCCGTTCATGTTTACCTCTGGTATCTTTTTGCTTGTCTCAACATCTACAGGCTCTTTTCCCTGTAGTTCTGCAGTGGATCCTGGTGCACTTCCATTGTCTTTTGCCCCGCTATCCATGTTGAGCTTTGCTTCTGTGCTGGCAGCTGCATCAGGCTTGACAGGCTCTTGCAAACCATCTTGTTTCTCCACATCAGTTTGTGGTAACTCCACAGCCTTGGATTTAACTTCTTCCGCTGTGTCCAATTTGATTGCCTGAGGAGGATCTACAACTGTGTTTTCCACATTGCCTGGCTCATCTGCTGCCTCTTTTTTGTCACCTTCAACATCTGATTTCACCTGTTCCGGGATGTCCACTTTCTCTGCTTGCTCAAGTACAGCCTCCTTTCCCTCACCGTTGGTGCCTTTAGTCTCAGGCTGGTCCTCTTCTGCAATATCCTTTCCAGCACTGCCATCCTGTTCCTGCTTTTCAGTCTTTCCAACATCACTCATCTCAACATCCTTTTCAGCTCCATTTGCTGTTTTCCCCTCCTCGGCCTTTTCAGCTCCATCAGCTATTTTCTCCTCCTCGGCCTTTCCAGCTGCATCAGCAGTTTTCTCGTCCTCGGCCTTTTCAGATCCATCAGCTGGTTTCTCTTCCTCAGCCTTTTCAGCATCTTCCATCTGGGTGTCACCTTTCTTAGTTTCTTCAGCTGATGCTTCACTGTCTTTGCTGTCCTTCTTGGTGGCAGAAGATCGCCTTCCCTTCTTCTTAGGAGGCTCACTCTCCGGACTGAATTTGACCTTCTCACTGATACGAGCTGATCTCCTAGGGGTCTCACCAGTACCCCAGTCAAAATCGGACGCTGGTGGACCACCAGGATGTGATTTCAGGTACTGTTGCAACTGCCTTTGGTTATGAATCTCCTCACCTGTTGGAGATGTGAAAACTATTTCGTTTTTCTTCGGTGTGCCTCCTCGCTTAGGAAAGAACTGCAAGCACCTCATGTTATATGACTCAGTGAAAAGCAAACCACAGAGGCAAACTTGCCCAAAATACACATTAAACCAGACAAATCTAGAAGATCAAAGCACAAATGACACATGTTTGGTTGGATGTGACAAACGGTTGCAACATAATGGATTTCATTTAGCAATGATATGGTGGATTGAACATGAAGGTAAAGAAAGAAGAGTGCCATATGTAAGTAGATAAAGAAGAAAGCAAAAGGCAGACTAAGTGCATGTATAGATAAGGTGCTTTGATAACAGATTTCAAACTGCAGGTAATTTCCTCTAGTAAAGACAACTAAGAAGATTAGAACCTTCCTTCGAAACGACTATTGCCAACCATCATGGTGTGGGAGTCTTATGTGGGTAGGGTATCTGGAACCTTCACAACCCTGCCCCAACTGACCAGGCAGATCACAGTTCATGGTTCAGAACTCCCATCATATCAACCAGGAAAAGGAGTCCTCGAAAGCATTAATTATATGAGAAATAAGGATGAAAGAGATCAAGTGGATGGGAGATGGGAGATGAAAATAGAACTCCACAACACGTACAGACAGAAATGAATAGCAGTGTAAAACTCAGCAGAATGCAGCTTCCGTTCAGAATTCATATGAGCAAGAAGCATACTGTTTTCCAAATTCAACTTCCTATAAATTAGAAACTAAACCTCTCAGTTACAAAACCTGCAAGTCTGTAACTACCTAGGGTGCACCAAAAAGATCTCCCAATTAGTAGAAGCGGAAAAATGAGGCTGGAAAACGCAGAGTCCATCTCATAGTCACGCCAACGCACAAGAAAAGAATAAGCTACGATTCTGCGGCTTAAACCCTTCAAGGTAAAACTCTCGAGACTAGAAAGTCGCTACATTCCAAAGAACTGGAAGTCTCAAACTCAAATGAAGCTTGTTCGCAGCAAGAATTAGAACTTCTGTTTGAGAATGCGTTAGAACTTCTGTTTGAGAATGCGTTAGAACTTAGAATTATGCATAAGTAACAACCTCTGAGATACTTACAGAGTTACAGCTATGTATCTTGACCATAAATCATTCCTGTCGAGGATAGGTCTCTAACTTTTTCCGTTAATTAACAAAACCTTTTAAGCAAAGTCCGATTCTGGAAATACCAACCTTTGCTAGTTGAATCCTATATTCACCACAGAGTGTATGTAGCATTGAGAAATGCTGGTCCACTAATATAGTCGCCAATTTTGGTGGAAAGTGTTAACATTTCACTCACTAGGATAAATGGATAATGCAGTCGGCCAGCCGCAGTCAGACATTTGTAAGCTCAGAGAGCACACCAGGATTTAAGAAAAAGAATAGTTCCATTCTGATCATTGGAAGCATCTACCATGTTGTAACAGAATCACGGAACTCACACCTTAGAATTTGACGAGCTAAAGACGAGCTATTATCCAACTTTTTTCATCCAGATACTTGAAATCAGATAATTTCTTCCAACTCAGAGAAGTGCTAGTCTCCACTCTCCAGCTCTTAAACAACCTCAAAAGATAGAACCTTTCTCCAGAAAACTTTCCACTGCTATTCTCCAAAAAAAAAAAAATTATGTTATCAATGACAATAATATCCCGACTAGCTCATTCTTTTTTTCTTAGCCACGAGCACAACCTTAGTTCATTCCAGACTTCGTAGCCTTTGGTCAAAAGCCTATCTTAATAATAAAAAGGGTGGATACCCAAAGGTCACCCGCTGACCCTCCTCTGGAGAGGGTAAGCATGACGGTGATACCAACAATAATAGAAGAAGCTCGAAGAACCACACAGATCCCAAAAGCACTTGCTCGTAACCTTTTCCACACAAATGACAAATTAGTAGTCAGACACTAAGTATCTCAATCTTGAAGGCACTTACAAGTGTGTGCATAAAATTGCAAGGACAGTATCACTTGCACTTGGGCATTACTCCAACCAAGAGGCTAGATGAATTCAAAGTGCAGATAATTACCAGCAAGAACCAGATAGTTACTCAAACCAAATAAACTCTTTTATAAGCAAGCAAAGGCAAATGCAACACGAAAGAACAAAAATGCATCACCGAAGAAAAATGCATTAAAGAACAAATATCAAAACCAACGGAAGAAAGAACATGCCAAACTGCTTCACACCATTCAAAGAAATGCACCAAAAAAACCAACTAATCTGGCCAAATAGCGTAGAAAATTGCCACTTGCGGGAAAGATTCTGCCATCCCTCTCCAAGCATAAATCCTCAACAATGGCAAAGCACGTTGATATCCAAGAAGCCAATTATTTCTCACATAGCCAACCTGCAAACTGCAAATGACGACAAGAATTTCTGCTGGAATTCCACAAGCTTGGACAGTATAAGTCAATAATCCCTGAGAAGGAGATAATTGCTAGGCCTCCTCCCAGACCCCCCTAGAAGAAGGAACAGTGAAGAAACCAATATGGTGAACTTATTTTATAAGTCAGCAGATCTGTAACGTATCAAGTATGATCTTCCAACATTTAAGTAACAAAAATTATACCACAGTTGGAAATTTGATACTCTGATGGATAAATGTTTCCAGGTACTTAAAATTAAGCAACATAAGAAATTTCTCATAGGGGATAATCAAGCACTTTTCAACACTGCAATTCAAAGAACTACGCAGCATTTCAGTATTGATCAGATGAAAAACAAACAATCGCACCATCCCTAGCTTTCTAGTGACACAACACTTTTAATGAAATAAAAGCCATAACAAACAGGTTCGTCATCCATTCCTGGATCATTTGTCGCCCCGAAGTCTCATTGATGTTCCAATCATGCTAATCTTTACATATCACACTAGCTATAAAGGAGTTTGTATCATACTTAGGACTTGAATAATTACTCCATCCTAATTTGTTTCTTGATTTGCAGTTTAGGCCGTCAATTATTTCTTAAATATACATGGACAAAGATATTGACCTTTATATGATTTCCTAGTAATTATTATCAAAAACTTTAGACCATATACCTTGGGGGATGACAGAATCTTTTCATAATAGCTCGCGTAATTTTCATAGCAAGTCTTTCATCAAACAATGAAATCATGTTAACTCTAACAAAATGTGTTCACATGCTTCGTTGCTACCAGACTATTCCATGTATAGACACACAACCAAAATCCTAATATCACTATGCCACAAAAGCTCTAATCGAGCTGTACTTGGTGATCCGATGAGATGATTATTGTATATTCAGTGACTCGATACAAAAAAAATGAACTCTTTGTGGAATGGTTTGTTGAATGAGTAAATAAGATGGAACAAAATCACGGTTTACTTTTGCAATTATTTAGGTACCAATGGGTAAAGCACTTGGCCAGTAGCCCCTTGGCCCCCTTCTGCTATGTACCCCAAGTCCAAAAAGAATCTTCTATAGTAGCCATATAGCATGTCCAACTTTTCGAGCCTTTCGGAAAGATATACATATATCCCTCACTAACCTTTCTATGCATATCCACGACTGCGAAATCCCTTTTCAGACTGCTCTCATCTATTCTTGGGATACAAGGAATGCAACAATAATGCATATGGGAATCGTTTATAGAGACCTCATGGACAAAGGGACGATACTAAATAGCATAAGCGTGACCTGCCAAAATCTGGTCAGCCAGGGCATCAGAGCAAACATGGGAAAGACGTTGATAAAATGCCATGCCGGCTCCAATAAGTCCTGCCTTTCTTGCTCAAAAGCAACCACAATGGCTGAAATCTTTTAAAGGACTTACAGTGTAAACCTGAAAGGCTGAATCTAACAGAGTTTGGGTTTACAAAAAATAGGAGCAACACAGCTTGGCAGAGCTAGGATTATCCTTTAAGAAGAACAAAGGGGACAAAAGAGGATACGACAGTAAATATTAGATTGATGAGTCCCATGTACACCGTTTCAGAGCATCTTTTGGGTATGGCTGCATTCTCAGTTTCTCACTTCAGGAAAGGTCGGGCACTTCAATGACCGACCTATTATCAATTTATCATTATCTAATATAGGAATTAGGATAGAAACTTCCCCAATATCTTGCTAAAAACTCTTTTGAATCCTCCACCTTCCATTTAAGTTATCCTTAAGACCTAACCTTTGATCACCTGCACTGACTTCTCCATAATGTCCTACTCTAAAGCGGCATTCTTGCACCATCAGATATTCAGATTGAAACAAGAAAGGCACTTCATGCTCACAAGTCACGAACTATCCTAAGTAGCTCTCATTCAACCACAAGTAACTCACTAAACCTCACTACACTCGTGCAACAACTATAACCAATTAAACTTGTCTAGAAGGATACCCTGAAATGATTTCCTGATATAGGCCAAGGCTTGCAGCACAAGAAACAGCCAAGAAGCAACCCACTTATATAACATGCAAATGATAGCAAGAGGCAAGAGGCAAGAAGCACTCATGGAAACTGATAATGGATCAGATATCAGCTTTCGACTTATGATCGCCAAGAAATAAATTATAAATGGGTTGTATCCCAACAGTAATACTGATGATTACACAAGTAGTAACAAGCACCCTGTGCGTCTCCTTTCGATTTTAAAGGGAAAAAAAATAATAAGCAAAGAAAAACAATAGAGTAAAACATAGCTCAGTTTGATATTCGCGAAAATGTGTTCGAAAAAAGAAACCTACTCAAATGCCATTATTTTCTTTCTCCTCGTCTTTTTTCGTTCTTTACAATCTGTTCTCTCGCTTAACCTCTTCCATTATAGTTTTCAGTTTCTCTAGAATCTCTACTTTCCACCTTGCATTGTTTCCCCAGATTACAACAAACCACATCGGATAACAAAATAAAGCACAAACTATACTCAAAGATGAATAAAAATAAGTTTCCACTAAAACCCTAAAAGACAATATCATCCACTACAACAAAATTTTGAAATCCTCGATATGGCTCCAAAGTCCAAACCACCCAAAAGTAGATAAAATTAAGTAAAAACATACTAATGTTCAAAAATATTACTCTTCCAAATATTTGGGAATTAATCCCAAATTAGCTAAAATTCAGTGCACACTCACAAACCCTAATTAACAAACAAAGCACATAACTTGCAACAAAATCTACAATTAATCCCCAAATCAACCAAAACCCCCAAAAATTCAAACACAAATTAAACCCTAACAAATTCATACAATTAAAAATTAACCCAAAAAAATTGAGTATTAACTACATTAAATAAATAAAAAATAAAAGAAAAAAGGACCTGTTTCTTCCAACCAGAAGGAGCAGGAAGCTCCATTGACACAACTTCTTCTTGAAGAACAACTTTCTCAGCTTCAGTCGCCATTTTTCCTGCAAATTTTAACCCAAAATAAAAGTTAAAAAATACCCATTTCAACTCTGCTAAAAACCCATCTCAAAAAACACAAAAAGATTCAATCTTTCGTAAAAATAAAATCTGGGTATTCAAATTTAATCAAAAGCAGAAAAAACCCAGAAAATTTTTCCCCAAATTTTTAAGGTTTTTCTTGTTCTTACCGTTTGTTTAGTTGAATCAGGTGAAGAGGAACCGATATGGGAGGAGAGAGAAAAGTGGATGATGTAATTTTGGGGATGATTTTTAGATGCCACGTTTTCTTTTTGTTTTGTTGAATTTTCGAGAAAAATCCTTTTTTTTAAAAAAACTATTATTATAATAATGTTTTAATTTTTATTTGGGTGTTTTTTGAAAAAAAAAAAAAAAAACTATATTATGTGTTGACAGCTGTCAGACTATCTTGGATAAATTTGGTATCTAACGGTGATAACTGAATTTTGGCTTGTTTGTGGTCAAAATTGGTCGGTCGTTTGGTCAACATTTTTTTTAGTTTTTCTTTATCCGACCAATTTTCTTATTAGGGCCTTTATTGGGCTCGAGTTTCAAGATATAGTGGACAGGGTTTCTTTTACTTGAAGATGAAGCCCAATTGTTTTTCTATGGATGAGCCCAATAAAGTTCCACTCTTATTTGTGAAGGTTTTAGAGCTCATGGATCCAACATTTAGAACAGAAATTTTAAGAGGCTAGGCCTTGTACGATTTCACTTAAATATGATTTATTTAGTTCGGACTTGAGATGGGATGAATTTGCAATTCAACATAGGTACAAATATCATTTTCGATGTTTTCGGTTGAAATTATGTTGTAACCTGGTTTACCGGGTATACGCATGTACCAAGAGTGTTCTTTTGATGAACAGCGATGCATTTCCTTTATTCGCAAAAGCGACACAAACACAACTTACCAAACACTTGATGAGTTAGTAGTGATTTAGAAATTGGAAATTTATGGGAATTTGTCTATCTTATGTGTTTCTAATGTGCGGTCACTCTCTATATAATGATCTGATCTCCTACAACAATAGACTTAACGAGGTTCTATCTTAACTTAATGTGCAACGGTCTCATGTTAAACCCTACCGAAAGGAAGTGATCACATGGAGAGATAGGGTCCCTATGTGAACCATATGTAATTAATTGGTTGACATGATGCATGGGCAAGCACAAAGTTAGGGGAGGTTGCTAAGCAGTTAGCGTGAAGGTGGATGTCTGGCAAGGAAAGACAAGGGGAAGGACGAGTGAGTAATTCAGACCTTCCTTATTTAGCATGACAACTTCCTTTTTTTGTATGTATGAGTTAGGGCAAAACTTTCACCCTTTTGAAGAACTATCAAATCATCCTCTAGCTCATCACCACATGCTACATACAACACGTACAACCCTAGCAATTAGGTAAAGATCAAATTCACAAAGTTATTCTTTTCTCAAAATAACATTAATTCTGTGGCTAATATGTATATCGTCTTATATTAGTGATGGTAGTACACTATATAATGTAGTTCACAAAAGCTAGTGTACGTGGTTCACAACGTATGTAAGACTCTAAGACTAATGGTGTACTAAGGTGTGGCCACATTAAAGCGGATCGAAGTCGTTCATACCGGGGGGCGTGCTTGGCTTACAAACACAAATGCTAATAACATGATGCACGACGTATCAACAAAACAAACTGTATAGTATAGGTCTGATCTAGATCGGAGAAGTTGTTATATTGTATCTATACATAGAAGAACGAATCAACTTTTTAGTGAATTATGACTTGACACGAGAGACGAACTAAACCAATCGAACCGCACCAATTGGCCGTTGGCCGACTTTAGGTGTACTCAGGAAGTCGTGAACTAGCGCAGTGTGCAAGTAAGTGGTATAATGTGTGTCGTTGACAACCTTATTTTGATAAACTAAAGAAAGCTGAAATCTTCTCTATGACTTTATTAAGCTATAGCTAGCTTCGTTTCATAAAAAGAAGAAAATTAAAGCCATTATTATTCCCTTCCAATTCAATTCAATAAATTAATTTAATAAATTAAAATGCTGCACTATAGGTATTATTTATGATGGTCAGTAATTTAATTATGTATATCTTACCCACGGATAATAAGCATAGAAGAAATAAAAATAGGCTGACAGATTCCAGTAGACGACTGATCAGGACTTATATTATACTATCTTTAATTTTTCATGCATGTTACTTATTCCAAGATTCAAGCTGTATGTTCTTCTTATTGAAGACAAAGCTAGTTCAGCTAGCTCACTTTTCTGTTTTTTGGTTGCATTTTTCAGGTTTATTCTGAGATGTGATTAACTATTTCGCCTACACTTTATTTGTCAAAATTTCCGACCATTTCCATCATTATTAATTTTGATTATCTGATTTAATTGGAAGGTAAGTTTTTGTTTAAATTCAGGTCAATATTGTTGATCAGATTGTACTTTGACGATGTTTACTGTTGTAGTATATCTGCCATCCATAACCATTATTAACTGTTAATTGATTAATTAGTCTTTAACTGTTACTACTCATGTTGCTAATGCTAAATAAGATATAGAGACCATAAAAAAAAAAAGATAATAAGAAGCTACTGTTGTAGTACGGTATGCAATAAGCATAATGCCACGTCGAGCAAGCCACATCGATCATGTTGTTGTGGCTAGTGCTTGTGTAATATATGCGCGCGTCAGGCATAACGCAATATAAAGTAGTTAAAACTTGAAACATAGAATGATATATATGATCGAGAGGAGATCACATGTTCCATTTTATTTCCACTATATATACCACACTATACCATACCAATGAATCATTATATACTACTCGATCTATATATACTCCGTATATGTTTGCAACGAACTCGACCATTAATGAAGGAAAATGATTTTTTTTTACCTATAATATGGATTTTTAATCATCTCACTTACTGTAGTACTCTACAAAATGAGACAGAGAATCCACTATCGTATCTCGACGTTATCACTGCTAGTTGCTACCCCAGAAAAAGGAAATTACAGAGTGACAGACTAAGGTCTGATCTCCTTTCTCCTTGACATGACCGAGCATAACCTTCTAGGCTTCCATCTCCAATTTGCGTAAAGGTATTGTGTCGATCATACCAAATATGGTAATTATATTAGTGGGATGAATTTCCTTAATTATACATTACCGGTAATGACGATAAATAATGGAGTAAATTTTCTAAATTTTCTCATTGACTACTTATTACAACGAACAAAAATGTTAGTGAACAGTCACTATCATAATTCAATCGAATTAAACACTAGTTACAGTAAATATCTGCTACAAGACAAGAACTCATGTCCCATGCATCATTTTCATGCATGGTATTATGTGATGACACGTACGCGGATAATACAAGATAAGGTTAAGTTCTCTTCGCCGAAAATCTTGATTGATTCGAAATATTCGAGATTAAGGTTTTGATCAACCTAAAGTGGTAAAAAATAAACTTCACCTACTCAACTAAACTAATAACAATAATATATAATTGCACTAAATTTGATAATTATTAAATACTAAGCCTATAATAATCAAATCGTTTATGAATTATTGTAACGTACCAGACCTACTGCTCTTGATTAAACTTATCATTTTATAAGTCGGGAAGCCCGAGTTAGGCTAACTAGCTAATGCTGGGGGATAACAAGAATACAAAAGTAATAACCTCATATATAATGTTATCTTGTTTTCCAATTAAAAATGCATTGTTTCGGTTTTTAAATGAGCATCTCACTCCAATAAGGAAAGTTTTGAGTTCTGCACTCATGTTAGAAAAACAGCTAACAAACTTTGTCAACTTTACGAAAATATTAACTCTAGCAATCCCAATCCAAAAACAATTAATCACCCACATGCTCATAGTTTATGATGGGACAATATTATCGTTACACTTTGGGTTCCATAGTCCTACCAATTTCATTCGTATATTGAAGAAAAATAATAATTAATTGTGACATTTATAATCTTTATTATACTGCATTTATTAATTGCAATACAAGACAAGGAAAGAGATCGCTAAAGAAACGGGCGATTTTCTACCATAAAATTAGGGCGTTGGGGTTTGGCTAGCTAAGCCGACAAAGAAGAGATCTTGATAATTAATTAATTATGTCTCAATTTTTCTTGTTTGTTTGTATTTCAATTTCTTTTTTCTTTTTTCCTTTTTCTTTTGGTAGGGTTTTCCTCAGCTAAATTAAATGTGAAATGTATGATTTTGGTCTTTTTATTGTGACACTTGCTTGAAAGTATTTTGGTCTTTTCTTTTCCTATGGAACTTAACGAACTAATTATTTGTTTTAGGTTAACTTTTCTAGGAACACAACCGAAAAAAGTTTTAGAAACACAACTATCATCTACACATATGTTATGTTTATATAAATTGTCTATCATTTGATGTGATTACAAATGACAACAATTTGGATTTGGAGAATAATTAAAAGTAATTAAGTATGAGAGATTACTAAAGCGAGTCGTCGTTGTTAAGATAAATTTTGCAGTCGTCTCAACTCTTTATACATGAAAATAATTAAAAGTAATTAAATCCATAAAAACTGATTTTGTACCCAAGAGATAAGTATCTACGTAGACTTTACGGGATAGAAAGTTTGTTGGTCTTTACTTGACTCATATTGACTAATGATGAGTTGATGACCATTATGTTGTTGACTACCACACATGCACTGGTTATATAGTTTTTGTCTTGAGAGTTATGATTCTTATGAGAAATTAGCTTCAAATTTTCAATGTCAGCAAAAAAAAGAAATGCATATAGACCTATAATATAGATCGAGGTGTTATAAACACGAAAAATCCATAATTCTAAATAAAGTACTTACACATTAAATTGTTATTTAAATATTAATGCATCGTATATACATATTACATTGATAAAAATACAATGATCGAGTAGCCAGTACGAGTAATAACTAGAATTGAGAGGCCAGTAAAATGAAGGCGAACATCTTCTCACAAGTAATAAAATGTTACTAGTTCGACTCTTACGATTCTACGAATCTACCCTCAACCCTCTTAGCTAATACTAACTCATACCTACCTGCGAACAAGATAAGAAAAGGGGAATGCTATGGTCACTCTCTTTAGGAGAGTGTTCATGAACACTCAATCTTTCATAGAGTGACCATAGCATTCCCCTAAAGAAAAATGGCAGGGCAAAGCATGTTATTTCAGTAGGATACCCTTTTCGTAAATTCCATAAACAAAAAGACTAAAAAATCATAAAATAATAAAATAAAGCATGTAATATATACACACACTAACATAGAGATTAATCCGTCTAGCTCGTAGTTTGATTTCATCCACCAAATATATAGTGGCAAGAAAAGGGGTTTGAGAGGGACTTGTCATACACCCTATTTCACAATTATAGCCAGCCATACTCACCTGTCCATTCTTACTAGTTCTGCCAAAAATCTTCATCTTCAAGCTCCTTTTTTTTACCCATTCCCTCCATATGTTATCTTCATAAAGTAAATATTCCGTAAAATTAATTTGTCAAGTTCGCCAATGGTCTAGTCACGGGCACGCACATCCATAGGGAAGATGAAGGTTCTCTCACTAACTCGGTGATTTTCATTTTATACCAATACTGACAATAGAAGGATCGACTCAATAGTAACATGAAATAAATTAGGGTTCAAATGTCTCTCTTCGTTGACTAATTACATGACCAATATTCATGTTCTCATCATTTCTAAAGTCGACAATTATTGACTAATTCCTCTTTATACATTCTCGCTATATTTCTTGAGCTAGAGGAAATCAGGTCGGATACCTACAATAATGCGTAACAAAGACCTGCCTAAAGGTTTCTACCATCATCTTTGGTGTATGTTGAAAACAAAATTGGATATGAGTTTCTGAAATCAACAATTACAAATTTTTCATAACTTCCAAATTTGTGTAACTAATTTATTAGGACAATAATACCGTATATGTGTATGCCCTAATTTATCAAATGATAATGCACTACTAATCAAAAGTAACATTTAACCTACTAAAATATACGAAGTATCCAAATAGCGTTACTCATATATAACATCGACATTCAATACCACTTCTTTAATTTTTCCCAATTACCACCCACCAAAATGGAAAAAAAAATCACAAAAAAAGACCCACAATCTTTATGGAAATAATAATTGATGATCATTTACCACAATTATCCCTATCACAATCCCTACACAATTCCCTCATTCTCTCTCCTCCTCATCTTCCGGGCTACGCTACTACTACTACTTCTACTAGCTACTTCCCCTACCAGTATATAGCTCTACTTCTACAGTTCAATCTACATACAATCTTGTTATAAATACCAACATGTTAGGAGGAATTTTACTGTAGGAAAAATAGTAAGATCAAAGCAACCTAGCTTTATTTCCAAAAGGGAGAGAGAATAATCACTCTAACTAAATGCCCCAAATTTTCCGAAAACATATACAGAAAGTTCTAAATCTTTCTTCTTCGCAAGTTGGGCATTTCTAAAAATCTTTCCATTTTGAATCGAAAGAGATCGATCGTCATGTCTTCGAGCTGTGTCGAAACCGTCGTCCCTCCTATTGAGCAGCTTTGCTACATCCCTTGCAACTTCTGCAACATTGTTCTTGCGGTTTTGATCTTCTCATTGTCTTTTCTTTATCCCTTTTCTATATTTTCATGATGATAATATAATTAGGTTTTCTTACAATTTTCACTACCTCATCTATGACGGTTTTCTTATGACGATTTATAGTTTTGTACCAGCCAACCTTCAATTATTTTCCGATTAATAATATCTTTATTGTTCTTGTACATCTTACTTACTTTTACCGTTTGTGACTTGTGAGTCGTAATAATTCATGTTAGCCGACTCTGTATCACTTTGGATTGACATTGGTGTTGCACTATAGTTTGATTAATTAGTTAGTTATATATATCCTTTTCTTCTTAATTTTGGGTTAGATTTGTTTTTGGAAGGGTTAGATTTTCATTCCTTTTAAGGTGTACGGCATAAATTTCAAGTCTCCATCTTGTTAAGACCCTCTCTATATTCTTCCTCACTTGCTAATTTGTTCTTCTTTTGGAGTCAAAGAAAAAGCAACACTTTAGGGGACTCCTAGCTTATTAGCTTCTTAAACACACTACTGTCCAACACCCCCCTAGCTTGTAGATCATGAAAGTCTATTAAGCTTGAATTTCATTTATTTACCCTAATTGCAAAAGTCGTCCATTTCCTTTGTGGCCTTTAATAGACGTGTCAGAGTATCTAAAATCTTATCTAGTCGATGCAAGAATAAAGTTTCATACATCATATATCGTAATATCCGTCTATTGTCGATCATCTTTGTATGTATGTTAGTATATATGTATACATATTGTATAATTGTATGTCTGCAGAACTGGATTATCAAGGTTTTTTTTTTAATCTAACATCATATCAAATGTAGCATATAGTATATGATGTTCATAATTTTGATGTATGATGAAACAGGTGAGTGTGCCATGCAACAATTTGTTTGACATAGTGACTGTCCGATGTGGGCATTGCACCAATCTTTGGTCAGTCAACATGGCTGCTGCATTTCAGTCTCTCTCCTCTTCTTGGCAGCATCACCACCATCACCAGCAGCAGCAGCAGCAAGAGCATCATCATCACCACCAGGTATTTATGCTAATTATACACCAGACTAATCAGCTTGTAATAACGTATGTGCTAGATAGGGCTTTCATACTTCTCAATCTATGTTACTCATACTCAGGCATCTTACTTATAGCTCACACTTGTAGACTTAATTAATTACCAAACTCGGGTATTTCCGACTTTGCTTATCCTTTTTTAGATTACTCCGTAGATTGAAGTGTCGAGTATCTGATACAGGTATTTTGCGGAAAAATAAAAGCTAGCACTAGAGCATTCCTTCTTAATCTTCTCTTAAAAGCTGTCATATGCTATAGTAGTAATGTTTCAAAACAGCAATATTCAGCCTTTGTCTCCTTTCATATCAAACCTGCAACAATTTTTATTTATTTTATTTGTACAACACATTGGGATTTGTAGTTGGTAGGTTTGACCATTAAAATGATTTGATTGATTTGATGGTTTTGTAACATCCTATGTTCTCTAGGCATGATTTCTCCAGGCATATAATACATAGCTAGCTATGTAGGTTTAATTCTGATGACATTGTAATTTTAATAATTCATTTATAGCATACTCTATGTCATGTAGGTCAAATTTTTAGCTCTGTCAAATCTCTGGGCATTTTCTGTCTGTCATATCTTATATGATAAAGTAATTAGGACTATTTATATTAATGTTTAATACTATAGAATTAGTCATTTCATTTCATTATTAGCTAGCTTTATTTACCTTTGCTCCAGACTCTTACTTCTTCGAGACCATGGTTTCAACTTTCACCTGATGACTCTATTTTGAGAGCTTATTACTTGAGTTTTGTCCTCGGATCGATTTCAGTGTACGTACATTAACACAACACGATTATTTGTGTGGTTAATTAAGCTTCGCTAAAGGGGTTAGGAGAACATTATTGAAGTTAACGAGAATCGGACTATACTCGGTACACAAGTTTAGTCTAGCTTAACCATTCTTTTATACTCGGATTCGCGTTTACATCAAAATTGTTGTTACATTATCTCTTCTTAGCTTCTTTCATATTAGTACCAAAATGTGTGATCTCTATGTGAATTATTTCATGTGTTCATGTTAAATGTGTTCATGTGTTAGGCATCAAACTATGGAAATATGGGTGAATCTAGGATGGACAACTTGAGTGCATCAGCCAAGTATAATTACAACAACAAGATGGCATCAATCCGATCACATTCCCCTAACAATGTATCCAACGATGTTGCTGAGGAAAGGGTCGTCAACCGACGTACGAATTTTTTTTATCAAACTCATACTACCATTCTTAAACACGACTAGTTAATCAAAACTATCTCATTTTTCACAAAGACTCGTATGAGACCGTAATTATTACAATGATTTGTTGATGTTTGAACTTTCATGTTTCATGTATTTTTCAGCACCAGAGAAGAGACAGCGTGTACCATCTGCTTACAACCAATTTATAAAGTAATTATTCCAATCTTAAGTAGACACTGAAAGTTGAAATGCATTATTCTCACAACAGTTTTATAACTTATTTGACACTTCTTTTTTTTTCGAAATTATGTGAAAAATGTAGGGAGGAGATCCAAAGGATCAAGGCGAACAACCCGGATATTAGCCACAGGGAAGCATTCAGTACTGCTGCTAAAAATGTGAGTACATGAAGCTTATAATAGAGTTAAGTTTCGATAGGAACACGTAGAGACGTATCTTATAACTCGTAATAATTTTGCTAATACTATGTGCAGTGGGCGCATTTCCCTCACATTCATTTTGGACTCATGTTGGAGACCAACAATAGCACCCAGGCTAATAAGCTAGATGAGGTAATTTATTAAACCCGTCAATGGTTACTAGTTCAAATATGAATATAAAAACGAGTAACTCTGTCGATGAAGATTCATAATAAATAATAATTCTCGCTACTGTTAACATGTTTATTGTGTATTTAAAGTATTTTAAACATTAGAACTTTGTAAGCATCCGATTGATACGTATTTTCGCATTTTGTTTTCACATTCAGGGAACCCAAAATCACTTACCAAGGACTACTGCAGTTCTAAACAATTGACTATGGAGTAAATCAAAGGTAGCCTTGTGATGAGAAGGCACATTGTGTTGTATGTGATGTATCTTAGCTTTGAAGTACATGATGATGACATTTGTACGGTTCAGAGTTATTAGGGCTCTGTATTTTACTTTCTTCTAGTTATTCTTTGTGTAATGTACTTGAATTTGATATGTTTTGTCTAAATCTCATGAATAATTTCCCCACTATGTATATTGTTTGTATGTGTACCATTTCATATTTTTGATTGTTTTTTTTTTTGAGGGGAAATTTTGATTGTTATTATATGGAGAGTATAATCAAACTTGAAAGACAACTAATTAAAAAGAAATAAAGACAAATTTGTGAATGTGAGTCATTAGTCTATGACTATGAGTTAATCAAACCCTAGAGTAAGATTTCATGCATAGATATATAGACCAATTTCTAAGATGGTCCAAGCTAACATACCCCGCGTTTAGATAGATTCCTATCAGGTCATGTTCACTTTAACTTATTTTTCAATAAAATGAAATTAGATGTGAGATGTTCCGATATCATTTTAGTTATAATTATCAACGTATGATTCAATCAAGTTCATTAATAAGGTTTATATGGAATCAATGTTAGCTCCAAAATTTGCACGTGAAAAATAATCGACCAAGTTTTGCGAGTTATTTTACTTACATTATGAGCTAGTTAGCACATAGTCATAGTAGCCTTATATGCCTTTTTATACAGTACATTGATTAGGGCGTGGTTTCTTAGTAATATTAGGATGAAAATGTTATAATTTTCTCTTTATAATCTTGTTGTCAAGTTGAATAAGGAAGATATCTGAGAAATCTACATCAATTCTTCTCAATAAATCGGCAGCTTTACAGGTAGAAAACAGTTGAAGGACCACCATTTTTTTCTTTGGTGACCTCCACCTCAACATCACTAGCTACACTTGCAAAGTATATACAGTATGTATAATCACAGTATACTAATGTATGGGTCAAAGATATTTCTTTTCGCACCATTCATTAAACATGTTGCGCTAACCTTGCTTCTCCAAATTACCGTCATAGAATCATACATAAGAAGGGATATGAAGATCGAATAATTTAAACTCGAGATATATAATCTCAAATGGGATATATAATTAGTTGATCACCTAGCTATTAGGCCCAACCTTAACTTACTCCCGAAATTAGTGTCGTAGACTCATGTAATGAAGCTTACAAAGGTGATTGAGCTAGGACCACCAAATTAAAGAAGATGATAGATGAGGACTTACACAGAATTTTGAATGTAGATATTGACCATTCGAAAACCCTTAAGGCTAACAGTTAAAAATGTTCGTTATACAGTGTCCCAAATATTGAATGACAATCCCACAGTCCAACAATTTCTTCGTCCTCATCGCAAAAGAACATGCAGATTCATTTAATTTTATATTTCATTCAGTGCACTACCTCAAGGCTAGGTTCTATGAGTATGACTACTTCTATGTCATTGCATTGTCGTTTTCTTTGTTAAAATTTTTGTATAAACTTCATTTGACGCATGAATTCAATCAAGTGTTAAAGTCTATGCATCTAATTGACGGATATCTTTGGTAAGACTAGCAGTGGGGGATCAAGACTATATATTTCCCGGTGTCCTAATATATTTTTTATTTCGGTGTCCCTATATCATTTTAGGGGAACTTTTCTTAAATTTTGGGGTAAAAATTTGCGTTTCCGAAAATTTTTCCGGTGTCCGCGGACCTCATGCCCTTGTGCATGGATCTACCACTGAAGACTAGCCGAAATACGGTGAGTTGAATATTTAGACGGGACCATTGATTAATGATAACTAAAAGGTATTGAAGAGTGTGAATGTTGCTAAAACTGATGAAATTAGAAACGTTTGTTTTTGTAGACCAACTTATTTACATGATACAATGGAGATGAATTTGAGTGAAGAAAAAAAAGAGCACAAAATGAGACCGATACTGCCACTTAAACTAAGTGGTCGTTTGGTTGGCAAGAAAAATTATTGGAATTCAAAAATCCCATGAATTGAAATTTTTGGAGTTGTTTGGTTGCCTAAAATCATGGGAATTGATAATTCATGGGAATTTCCAATTCCTACAAAATGGAGGAATTGACTTACCTAGCCCCCTCTTGGTAATTGGAAATTCCTGTGGAATTACACTTCCTACATGTAACCAAACAATTTTGAGAAATTCATGTGAATTGGTACAACCTGTGAAGTGGGACTTCATGGGCATTCGAAATTCCCGTATGCAACCAAACGACCACTAAGATGGATGCCATTTCTCTTTAAAAAAAAGTTTCCTTCGAGACCTAATCTATGTAATCTTCCTTGAACTTGTCTTGTGTTAAGGTATAAACTTATTGTCCCCGTCCTCAATCATCAACTTAAACTTTTGATTGAGATGGTTTTCCAACATATTGAAACTTCTTATATAAATGTTCACATAATGACATATCTTAACACCTTATCAAGTCTAGTTTGACAAAAATAAATTTTAACTCTACGTCTTCACCATCGTTATATTGTGCTGGGTATAACATTACTCCGCTCGAGTCGCATGCATGATGCACCCATGTACCAAAACATGAGCAAGAACAAGAGTAGAGAGTAGAGACTCGAGAGAAAGGTGGCCTGGTAAGAGAGAGTAGGGACAAAGAATCTGAAATGTCAAATCAATGTCTGGTAAAAGCATTCAATTTGTTTGATTATGAACAAATGTCATGTCAAGTCATGTCACTTCTTTCTGACTCTTCCTCAACAACATTCACACACCCACTTTTCTTTCCTATTTCGCCCCCCCACTTAGTCCGCACCGCAGCACCCGATTTCGAGGGCGCATCAAAGCTTATTGGGTGGACGTAAAAGGCTGCTTACCTAAATGCCCCTCCTATCCTTTTCTCATTGGCTCTTTCCTTTTGTTATCCCCACATTATTCATTCTACTCTACCACCTTTTCTTTTCTTATTACCCCTCTTCTCTATTCTCTAACTAAATATGCTACCTATCGTATAGGTAGCATATTTAGTTTCAAATGACGATACATGTTAATCACCCTTCATATTGTTGTGGATTAGAGATCTGATGTCATTGCGGTTTTGTATAGATGTAATCGTGTTTGAAGATATTAATTGGTGAATGCTGACCTGAACAACCCACAACTCGAGAATGTCTTAATGAGAACAAAAACGATACTTGGTACTGCACCCGAACCCTAACAACCTGACCCTAAGTAGCAAGTAATTTGATAAAGCTTGATCAGGTTGATGAAGCGGACTAGCGCAACTGTGATTCAAATTTTATGAACGAGTTGATCAGATCTAACTTGATACCTTTAACGAAAATAGTACATATGGATTATTTAAAAAGGGTGAGAATAACTAAACATACATATGGGGTTAAGAACACAAATGTAAGACCAAAACTATGTCACTTCTAGATTCCCTATTAAGTAACACGACAAAAAGGGAATGCTCCAAATCTGTCGAGTTATATGAATATGATGACTTTGAAGAAATTAATAGTACCCCTTCCGTACCACTATCGTATTTTTACAGCAATTGATGCAATTCTGAAAGGCATCAAAATCATATCGCATATTCGCATTGCTCAAAATATCTCTGTTGTTGTCCAAGGATGATGGTAACTGTTAAGGTGTGGTGGAAGTTGCGGGGGAATCAACAACGGCTTCTGAGATCAAACTCAAGATTTCTGGAACATATCGGAATTGAAGATGAAGCCATGACTCTTAACATAAGATATAGCGAGGTAATACTATTGACACTCCATAACATGCTTTCGCCACTTCCATCCACACTACATATCTCAAACAAGAACAAGAGATGAGTAACTGGGAGGGTAAGAGACTAACAATGTTTCGGCATGATAAATGAAAGTTTTAGCCATTTCAAATAACTGTAAGTAATAATGCCATTTACATGAATAAAAATGACAGAAAACATAACTAACGCCTGCTGCGAGTCCAAATCCTAAGAAAAATGAACCTAATCAAAGAAGCAAAACTGAAAGTGCAAGGTATGCCATCAGACATAAGTTGTGTAATGTGCAGCACAACTGATTTCACTACTGTAACTATCCTCCATTCTATCTCCTCCAACTTCAATGGATGCACAAGAAATGGAAACTCGATCACCAAGGAGACTCAAATCAGATGTCAGCGGGTGAAGAGAGGCGAACCTGTCACTAACTAGCACCATTCAGCATGAGGGCAATTGATCCAAAGTTAAGCCTGCTCTTTCCGGACCTGAACTTGTAACTGGTACTTGGAGCATCACTCGAGGAGGCAGTACCATCATCCCCTTCTAAAGCGAAGGACAACCTCGTCTTTCCAGATCCAAATTTGTACTTGGGAGCCACATCATCATTTAGTATACTTGTATTGCTGGTAGAAGGCAGGGAATTTACAGGCGGCGCAATTGTGATCCTGCTGGCAGTTGTAGAAGCATTTGCCTTTTCTGGAGAACTTGTCAAGGAAGATGGCATGACAGTTGGCGTTGGTAGATCAAAATATGTATTGGAAGATGTGGTAACAGGAAATGAGAAACCAGCGCTTGTGTCGGAACTGAACGAGCTTCTTAGACCAGACTTGCCAACAGCTATAGATGGCAATAACGGTTTTCTGTGGGCATTATGTGATTCGAATCCGGTTGAATTGAGTATTACGTCTGAACTCTTACTTTTTTCACCAAGGAGCACATTTGTCTTTATTAGATTATTATTGATTGCCTGCAAAATCAAATTAGAGGTACCAGAACTCAGGAACATCAAAATTCAGCAAAAGATTGCGACCAGCAAAATAGATTCAAACGAACTTAATTAGCTTGTTTAGAAGTGTGTTTGACTATAGCTGACAAAAGTCACACAGTAATTGCATCATGTGAGGCACAAATAGAGATTATGTGAAAGCATGAATACACCTCGGGTATATACTTATACCCACCCAATTATGACTGAGGAATCAGATACAGTCCATTTCGAGCCACCAACCCAGACAATTGTGAGGGAGATTGTAGTAGACTAACCCTCGTTAGCAACCAAAATATTCAGGTCCCAGGAAGACAAATTGACAGCAGCAGATAATTAATATATGACAAGATGAAACCGGTTAAAAAGATTTAACACACAATGAGAAAGTCCAAATAGCGAGGAGCAGAGACATCTAATTGCATTAACAACATAGACAGGTTATGACCAAAGCAAGCAAAAACTTAGCCTAACTTCATGTGGTAATGCTCGACATGCAATGCAGGATTCCAAGGTATATTCACCGCAAATTGAAGAACCCACTGACTTAAGATTTGAATTGAAAATATGATCTCTCTATCCACACGAAGAGAGAGAGAGATACAGAACAGAACTAATAGATAGTTGTTTTGGAAGAAAATTGAGTACCTGTTCTGGACCCCTTGAGATCGGAATAAGATCCCGTGAAGAGTCATCATTACCATCAGCAGGAGCACTTTTCTCACCCAGGTATACCTTCGAGCCAGACGCCACATCTTTTCCAATATGACTATTGACATTATCAGTTTTTTCTCTAGTCATTCCAAACATTCCACCATTTGTTTGAGCATAAAGTTTAGTGCTATCCAAGACACTTTTGCGGACACCTATCCCTGCCTTACCTGGGTCCTCTACAGGAAGAGCCCAAGCAGCAGCAGGTGAGTTCTTTAAGGAAGCAGCTAGTCTCATCTCCGTTGATTTCTCTTTCAGTGTGACTGGTCTATCTATATGCTCCAATATCTGCCTTGCAAGCTTACTGCTGTGTGGATGAACACTAGGTACAGAAACCTCAGAGCTCTGCAGTTTAATTTTTGAGGGCTCAAACTTCGTAGCACTTAAATTACTAGGCTCAAGATTTTTCTTGAGCATATCACCTGCATTAACGTCTTTTGCAAAGGGGCTTCTACGTATGCTGCCTCCTAACAGAGACTCCCTGGCAGGTGTAGGGGAATTAAATCTATTTCGTGACCGACGGATAGGTCCCCCAGATCTATAACTGTCTTGCGCAGAGCCGATGATGGACTGCAATTGAGTAGAAAATTAGTTGACAGCTATTAATTCGAATGGGATGGCAACAAGTACATTCACAGTTCAAAAGCAAACACATTGATGGGAAGTAAACAACAACGATGACAACACAACTGCAGCGGTCTAGGTTGTGCGATAACATAGAGGCCATTTGACTCAGTCTGCCATAATTAGTCAAGAACTACAATTTTAGTGATGGGTAACATATAGCTTTGAGTGATAAGTTCTCAGGTACACAGAAGGTCATATCAATAACGGCAATAGCCAGTAAGCCAATAAATATGATGGTAGAGGGAATAGACAATTGAGGCCAGGACGAACAGAAAAGAGGACGGTATATGCAGAGAAGAATATGACATGAGCCTGAGCATTTTTCTATAAACAGAATTAAACAGATGAACATTTCCTGAGAGCAGCCATTCAAAAGGATATATGGCATTCATTAAAATTGTAGATGTTCTAAGGGACTGACACGACTTAAAAGCTCACTACTTAGTATCCAAAGGACTATAAATCCATAATAAACCTATCTAGAAGTGCACATTATATATTACAGCTATTACCTTCCCATAACCTGGTGTTTCCCTAGGCTGCAAGGGCGTGGACGATATGTTTAATAATCTCTCACTGTCACCTCTCAACTGATAGCAGCCCAAAAGAACAAATTAATAAATGCTGAAGTATCGAGACAGCTTCTGCTAAATGGCTGATAAACATGCTGAGGTTCTGATAAAAGGAACAAACCTTGGACTTGGATTTTGTATACAATGTCCTGGAATAAGGTGTGCGAGGGAAACTTTGAATACCATATCCACTTTTTTGATTTTGTGGTGTAGAATAAGACTGCTGATTCTGAGTCACGGCACCAGGCCAGCATATTGGTTGTTTAGACAAAGGCGATGGCATGAATGGCTTTGAAGGAGAATCACGTGTTAGTCCCACATTCTCATGTTTTAACATTAAACCTGCTGATCTTAAGCCCACTTCGGATGTCCTGGAACCCATATAAGCTCTGGCAATATCTACAGGTGAAGCACCAATTGCATCTTGCAGCTGCAGTATCGTAAAAACACCAATCAATAAAGACATCCATGTGTACTTTGGAACTACTGTAAAATGACAGCAGTTTAGACCTTTTGAAGTCATAAGATGCCAACTCGATGTTCTTTTGACCTTTTGGCAAAGAAATCAATTGCCCATTGTTGCCGTGAGCTAAAAATGCCAACATAGTCTGGCATGTAAAACAAGTAAACTATAATCAATACAATAAAACTTCAACACATATGACGGCATGACAAACTAAACAGCCAGAATATCACAGTTTCAAACAAGACCCATTGCCAGTGCATACATTTTCTTACATAGTCGACACTCGATACTCATCATAACATCAATGACTCCAAACAGGCTCCCGCTTCAATTGGGTAAGGGCAGATCAGATTGCTTGACCCTTCACCGAAAACAGGGCGGCTGTCAACTACTAGAAGAAAAAGAGTCTAGAGGAATTCAAAAGTCATTTTGATTGAGGTCATCAAATCCCTAAGCGCAATGAACAACGTTAAGAATGTCAGGTTTGCACATAAACTACAGTGGCATCAAGTTTCCTTCGGAATATTTTTGGCAACATCTATACAACAACAACATTACCACAATGCCTCAAAGTCTCCTGCCTTATAGCCGTCGAGAATCACACCGACCAACCGCTACTTCACTATACAAGAAGCGCAGACAGATTTGTGAACCATTTTGCTTTATTCCATTATATTTTTTAATAAAAAATAGTGAGTCTATGGCTCCATTGGCAACAAGCATAATTTTGTATAGAAGAAAAACTCATATGCTAGCATAGGAAACTTTCCAGCAGCACTCAGCAGAGAAAAAACATATGCAAGCATCCCGTAAAGTAAATCATTGTTAATACATTATACATGACAAGGGGATCTAAGAAACATGGCATACTCCAGAAGCCTTTTTTTTTATAAGTAGATTATGATCTATATATAGATCAGCAACATGTTAAATTATTCTGAATGGGACGATGTTTATTATGTGCATGAACTTAGTAAGAGTTAGATTACGAATCTCAAAGTCACTCCAATCCAGCAATAATTTATATACAGCAAAACTCATGGACGTGTAAGATCAGCTAAACTTATCTTGTCAAATCTATACCAAGAGATAACTTTATAGACAGGTCTATTAACTTATTGCACTACACCCTCTAACACTTGGGCAAACTTCATCAGTAAGGATACTAATTGCAGAGGGCAAACAGTGCAGAAATATAAGTTGGAACTCAGTCAACTCACAATTGGCCGTTGAAGAGGAGTTGCGGATGCCAATTGAAACCTATCCATTTCTTCACCCTCAATGACCAATGCCTTTTGCTTTCCTCGAGTAAGTTGTGCCTCTTCAACTCCTTCTTCTTGAATGTTGACAGACTTTGAACGCAATATCTCCATCAAATGATCAATATCTGTCCTGAAATTGATGTAAGGTAATCAAATATGATGCATCAGTACAGAATCTTAATTATGATCCACTAAAAAGAACTTAAATCTAAACCCACGTAGCTAGCAACAAGTTTTGAGATTTGACCTCTCCAACAAAAGACAGAGGCCACAAACAACAAAGAGAGGTCCAAATTACAGATTTCTCCTTTATTGGAAGGAAAATTTGCATAGTTTAGCAGATTCCGATATTGAAGACATAGCTAATGGGGCATTTACTTTTAACCCACTTCGAAGAGAAGAGGGTATGGCAAAAGATAATAGATGGATAAAGGTAGTAGATTAATCATTAAAATAATAGACAACCAAGATAGCACCCAACATGAAACAGAGGATACTAGTCAAGACAATTCGAAAAGATATTGCAAGTTGCTGTTACATATATTACACTTCAAGTTATATAAAAGCAAAAAACGCAGTCAAACAACCTACAACATAACAAATGGAACTATAATTCATTACAAACCCACACAGCTACACATGCAAAGAAATACGGACTAGCTCGAACATCAGCAGAAGCAAACACAGCCTAGCTAGCGAGGAAAACAAAATTCTGTTAAATGGCTTACCTAGAGAACGTCTTCCCTTTTATCAGCTCCTCAATGTCAGGTTCACTACCATTAGAATGTTCTATTCTCTCGTCCACTCTAACTTTATCAGAGGTGTGAGGCTCTGCGTCTACAGCAGCTTCGCTTGAACTAATACCTCCGCTTGAAAGAGGGCCCAAAGGCTGCACCATTAGTTCAGGACAGCAGAAAATATACACAGTTACATAAATAAAGTAAACAAACTCACAGCTCTTTCCAAATATAAAGCTTTAGAAATCACACAACCACTACATGCGTCAACTGAAATAAAAAACACCACCATCTTGATGACGAGACACCTAATGTAATGCATCATGTCCGAAAGTTGGATAAATATCCATGGAAATATACAGAAAATAGCAAAAAGTGTGATAAGTACGTTCAACAAAAGTGCAGCAACTTAGGGTTAAGGTTATTATTCCACAAAAGTTCAACAAACTACAAACTCTTAGACCAGGAGCACTGTGCTTATGGTTATTATTCCACGAATCAGGTAAGGTGGAGGCTTTCACCCATGATCCATTACCCAATCCAAAGAAACAGGTTCCGCACAATATCCCCTTCCCTTGCTCATGCAACCTTCACCCCCCACCCCCGGGAAGTAAACCAGACACCACTTTTTCCTTTGCAAAGAACGCAGAGATGTAGGTAAATGAAATCATCCAGTACAAAGGCAATCCACTGCCAGAGAGATTTGAGGGCTATATAAAGCATTAATGACAGACAACCCCAAATGACACGAAATTGAGCCGCCTAGATAAACAGCATGCAAAATTGAATCTTTAAAAGGCCCAACTCTTAAGTCTTAGGAAAACAGCCCCTCTGAGGCCTGATCAACAAAAACCAGGTCTTTTGTCCTAGAATTTTTGTGGTAAGCAACACTAGTTGTTGCTTTGTTTTGTGGATAAAACACATGTTCTTATTTTTGCTTCTGCAGATCTTTGTAAATGGGTGTCACCCCATCTCTCCTAGGGCTCGCTTGGATTTGGGGTAATTGTTAAGGGAGTAATATACCAAAAGCAAAGGGAAAATGAGGAAATGATGGTGGTGGATAGAGAAAAATGAAGATGATGGGGTAATAATTACCCCATAAAGGTGGGTAATAGTTAACTACCTCCCCCCTAGGGTAATGCATAACCCCCAAAGAGGGTAATAATTCCCCCTCCACCCCTTTGCACCTCCCTCTACCACCACCACCATTTTTCCCATTTTCCCCTTGTTTTAGCCTAATTTCTCCCATTTCCCCCTTGTTTTAGCCTCTATTACTTCTTTAACAATTACCCCAGTCCAAAAGCCCCTATATGTACTTACTTGGTTTTGAAAGAAATTTTAAACCGATAAGTAGTTTTCTACAAAGTCCAAAACATCTACCAGAAGACATCCTAAGTTTCACTCAGTGTGTCTCCAATACAACTATTTTTAACTATCGAAAAAAAATCCATATAAAAGTAGCTTAAAATTTCAAAGCAACAGCCTCAGTGGCTCAGTTAAATATGTAGCTCAGTTACTTCCAAACCATGTTTTGGTACATAGCATTCAATTCAGAGTGATTATAATTTGAGTCTACTAGAAACCCTGGTTCAGTTTAAGGGATAAAAAAAATATCATTGCAACAACAAATAGCCAAGGCAAGAAGCACAGGTTTATAGAAGATTGAAATACGGCGATCAAAAAGGAGATTGATATCATGGCAATCTTTGAATCTCAAGAAACATGTGACAATGTGATTAAGCAAGAGATGCACTAACACGATGACACCCACGGGCAATGGCAATAGAATGTGTCTAAACATACACAAAAATCAAGGATCGAAAAAGGTGGATAAGTCTTACATTTACCGAGATGTTCTCGTTATGGTCTTCAGATGTATGCTCTACATCTGATTGTAGTTCATCTGTCCCAAAACAAAATAAAAAGTCCTTAGGGAAGCGAGTGTATTTTATAACAAGGTGAATAACATGTCTACAACAAACAGTCTGTCTCACAATTCACAAAATAAGCTTTAGTCAGAATGGTGAGTGAAACTCCACAAAGACAAGTCATTAAAGTTTGTCTCTCCTATTTGTTGAGCTGCAATAGAGTTCACCCTATAGACATAATATCCAGAACGAAAAATAGCCACCCACAAGATCACTAGACACTACTAAGATGAACTGACCAAGAAGAAGAGTGGATCCCATCCCTCCCAGTCAACATACTCAAGGGCAACATTCTAGTAATCAAGATTACAAACATATCATGTCAACCCCAACGCCAATACTTCTAATGGACACAACAATTCCTAGGTACATGTGAATTACTAAATCAACACACAAATCATTACTACTTTTCTACGACTAGGCTGCCAATTTTTTCCATCAGAAGGAAGCAATAACTAAACACCTCTTAACGGCAACAGCGTCTTTCATTGCACCCAAAACTCCAATCTCAGAGCTCACATTTCTCCATTACTTCCAAAAGTAGAAGCCTTTTATGAACGTATTCTGAAATTCCATTCAACCAGTAGATAACCAGTCCAGGCTAACAAAAAAAAGCAAGCAACAAGTCCAAAAAATAGCGAAAGTAACATAAACATGGCCTTCGGAATCATAATATTCTAAATGGAAATAGAACCCAGACAAAGTCTTTCCCAAGGGTAATTGCACCAGTGACAACTCTGACAAGGGAGGTTTCTTAGCAACAACAACAAAAAAAAAAAAAGGCAGCTGAGAGACTCCACTCAACAAATCTAATCGCATAGTCTTTTGCCCCCACGTTAACGAGTACAGATAGCTCCCACACTTGGAAGCTGGGATCACAACTAGACAAAATATGGAAGCCTTGAATGACAAGCGATTGCTTTCAGCTCTTGCTATAACTGAGCAGTGACGTTCTATGACATATCGCATCCTTTCCCCCATTAACAAGCTGTACGCCTAATTGAATCCTACGTCCCAAGCGGAATCATTCATTGATACCTCCATAGATTCACACACACTCTTCCAATTTCCGAGAAGCTATTACGAATTACCGGATAATACCAGCCACCACCAGCACCAAAGTTCAACTAATTCATATCATTTGGCAACTTAATTACTAATTGGCCTCAACTCAGAACCACAAACTGTATATTATTCGACACGAAAAATCGAAAATTGATTGAATCAACCTAAAATCAGACCGGATATCAGCTCAATCAATTCAAAATCCACATTCAAATATCACAACATTCAATTAATTCCTATTATCACTACAAATCAATTGAATTCAACAGAAAACCCTAATAAACAGCAAATCAATGAAAAGAGAGGAGAGAGAGAGAGAGTGAGTATACCGGGAAGAGGCGCCGGAGAGAAGAACGAGGGAAGAAAACGGGTGGCGCCGCCGGAAATGAGGCGTTTGGCGGGGTCCACAAGCCTAGAAATCCACCCGTCATTGCGGCGGGGAGGAGGTGGACGGTCGTAAGGTGTCGCCGCCGGTTTCTTTCTCACTCTTCGGAATTTTCCGCAGCCGCCGCCGCCTCCTCCGCCGTATAACGCCGCCCTGGACGACGGTTCTCCGCCGTCGGCCATGTTTAATTGGAGAGCGAGAAAAGGGGGAAAGCCGGGAAGTGAAGAGGAGGAGCGAGCGACAGTGAAGTCGGAGTATTGAAAAAAAGTTGTGTTTCGAGTTTGAGGTCCTTTTATTACTTTGACTTTTTGGTTTTTGTTAGTCAAAGGTTGATTATTTTGCGATTTGGTGTATTTTGGTGCGATTATTCTCGCACCCTTGACCGCTTTCGATTTTTCGTAATTTTTTTTATTTGTAGTCTTTTTGTTGCTATCTCGTCCAGTGATAGGGACTCGAGTTTCTCCCATCTTATTATTACGTTACTCCACTCAGACCTTATTTTAGTAACTGTTAAGTGACAAGATTTTGTTTCGGGAATGGGGCGTGGTTTATTATTATACGTCGAGATTGTTTAGTTTGATTAATTGCAGACTTGTATAGGCATGGCATTGAGATCAAATTGATATTATCTAAAGTATTGGGACTTTTGTTTTGCCTCTTGGCATCCTCTCACTCATATCAATGTTGGATGATATAAAATTGATTACTCCGTCTAACCGTCTAAGATCGTTTTTTGTTTTAACTTTTAAGTCGGTATAGCATACAATTTCGTCACCGTCACCGTGTTTAAAATTTATTTATGTACAAAGACTTAGTAACAATTCTAACAAATTTCGTAGCCTATTGACTATAAACTCCTTACTAGAATATTGAAAATTATCCCATTCATATTTGTTACTCTTCTAATAACCGAAACTATTCGATTATTGAGTTTATCTTAACATTTTGCGTAATCAAAATCATAAATTATCAACCAATCTCCATTTGCACAAAAACTTGGTAAAACTTGTATGTGATCCTATTTTCCCTCCTCTATTATCTCATAACCTCAAATAATCCACCATTTTACCCCAATCGTTTTATCTTAACCTTTACAATTTCACACCCATCTCCACAATCTAAACCAAAAATGTCAACATCCTCAAATTCCCACAATTCTTCCCCTTCCACCTCCCCAAGAACCCCAAGCTCCAGCTCCTCAACCACCCAAGACCACCCCACCACCACTACAACCACCGCCACAACAACCGCCTCCGCCTCATCTCCGACCAAAACACAATCCGCCATAGAATCTCTCTCCACCATCCTCCCCGCCCGCCTCTCCGTCTCCTCCTGCCCATCCGCCGCCTTCCTCCTCACGTCACCGGAAGTCTCCACCCAAATCTCCACCCTCCTCCGCCACCCATCCTCCGGCTCCGGCGACAACCACCTCTGCCGGTGGCTCTACGACACCTTCCAATCCCTTGACCCTTCCCTCCAACTCGTCGTCCTCCGGTTCATCCCCCTCATCTCCGGCCTATACTTGACCCGGATCACCCAACGTAAACCCTTAGCCGGTTTCGAAGCCGTCTTATTAGCCCTTTACGCTCACGAAACCACGTCGCGTAACGGTCAAGCTGTCTCCGTTACAATACCTGACCTCTCCAACCCGAGTATCTACCACGAGAGCAGCTCCGGGTTACGTAACAACGCAACTGACCTCAACATTGCTGTTATCTCTTCCAGCTTGGAGCCACACGGGACGGTCCGGTCCAAGAGGCGGGCGAGAATCGTCGGGGTGGCCTTAGAGTTGTTTTACTCTAAGATATGGGTCATGCCAGTCGAGTCCAAACTCGACTTTTGCGAGTTCCTCCAAGCCTGGACGGGCGAGGAGGGTGAAACAAACAATGGAGATGATAATGCACATACGACAACAAAGGCGAAAAATGAGAGGATTTCCTTGCCGTGGGAGTTGTTGCAGCCGTGTTTGAGGATATTAGGGCATTGTTTGTTGGGTGAAGAGGAGAATATTAATGGTGGAAAGAGTGAATTATACGAGAAAGCTTGTAGTGCATGTAGAAGTTTGTATGTTAGAGCCATGCATGATGTTAATCCTAAGGCAATTTTAGCTGTTGGTAGTTTGCTTAAGATTGTTAGTAATATGGATGATAAGTTGGGTGATTTTGATCATACTGAATTGCCTAACACTAGGGTTATTTCCATTTGATCCATAATATATGGAGTACACGATAGTTAGTCTTTGAATGAAATGTCATGTTAGATTGTTCTCGATCGATGTTTAATTGAAATAACGTGTTTGTTCATCTTGGTAGATATTATATGCTTTTGCAAGTTTTGATTCATATTTTTTCATCTTGGTAAAGTATACTCCAGTGCGACTATGATCTTCATGGTCCACTAGAATTTTCAACAGTTCAACAGCCGCAACTAGGTTAAGAAAAAGCCTAGCTCTATGGAAAAAACAAAACAAACGTTTAGGAGACGTTTAAGTGCTAGCTACTTGCATTTGACATGACAAAATTTGGGTTAAAACAGTGTTGCAACATGATCGACCAATGTCAACAGAGTATGAATTTTGTCGATAACTAAATTATCTTACATGTACTTTTGTCACGATACATAACCAAAAAAAAAAAAAGACAAACTCATCGGTCATTGGTCGCCGGAGAAACAATTAATTTCTTTTTCTTTTTCCTCCTCTAGACAACTACACTGGCTAAACGACTACGAGTAGGGTACGAGTACAATAATTGATGTCATAAGGGTATAATAGTATTCGATATGCATGTGATCAGCTAGCCAAAGCATATGCTCGTACGCAAAGTTGAGCAAAACTGCAAGTTACTAAGTTAGCCTAGTGTAGATCGAACAGAGTATCATACACAGAGAATGGGAATTTCTAATAACATCCATCCATATTATGTCCCTACTTTGTACAAAATTTTCAATATATAGTATACATCAATCAAATCGAAAATACAGATAACTAAAGCTATATAATTGCAAAGTAGTTTTTCTGATCCACTCAACATGCTCTTTTAATGGAGCTCATTACAACAAGTCATTTGGTGAATCAAATTTACCACCTTTAGTATTTTTCATTCTACTGTTGTTAGTGTCCTAAAGTAGCATGCTAGAAAAGACTCCTCCTGTTCATTCTCACAGTCTCACTAACCAAATATCTAACGCCACCAATTCGGACGCTTTAATAATGTATACTCTTTTCGATACAACTCAAGCCAAATGTAATTAATATGATCTTATACGTACGTTTAAGAAAGCAAACTTATTTTCCGAGCTTATTCCAAGGAAAAGAAGAGATGATTATCGCTTGCTCCGTGCAACGAAAGCAAGTGGTTTGTTACTAAGCACCAACATAGGTAGGTTTCACCGACAAAATAGATGAAGAATACTCCAACAATGCAAACAAAGACAAAACATATAAGTTGTACAATAACATATTTTTGAATTTTTACTTCTAGCCAAAAAAAAAAATGTTGAATTTCAATAAAGACCAAACCAAAATAGCAAGAATTATTCAGAATAGCTCATTTTAGCCACTACTACCACTCTTTTCCTTTTCCCTTTTCTTGTTTTAAAAAAAGACTTATATGAGGGAGTATATATGTAGGTGTCACATATTTGGAGTAAAACATGATTTCATTAGAACAACCTCAAAGCACAAATATATACAAAAGTGTGACTAGGCACCTTCCTAAAATTAGTGTAAGTACAAAGAATGGTAGTTATGAAGAACACTGAGGAACAAATCACAGAGCCAGCAATAATCAAGGACACATACAAGATTGCTTACATCCTTCATTTCTTCCTAGGTGCAGGCAATCTCCTGCCATGGAATGCATTCATCACAGCTATAGACTATTTCGCGTACCTCTATCCAGCAAGAAATGTCGAGAGAGTCTTCTCTGTGGCGTACATGACCTCCTCACTGCTGGTACTGCTGTTGATGGTAGCGTGCCATGCAGCAGGGTCACGTAGAATGGCAAGCCTTAGGCTTAGGATGAACATTGGTTTCACTATGTTCATTCTGTCTATGATGGTGGCTCCTACTATTGATTGGGCTAAATGGTTCTCGACTGACCCATGGAAGAGCTTCATAGTGACAGTTGGGTCTGTTGTGATGTGTGGTTTAGCAGATGGGTTGATTGGAGGAAGCCTGATAGGATCTGCAGGGCAGCTGCCTAAGGAGTATATGCAGGCAGTTTTTGCTGGAACTGCTTCTTCAGGTTATAATATGCCCTCTCAATTTACCCTACCTGCTTCTACAGTTGTGCTAACAGTCCGTGTGAATCTTGGGTAAAACGATCCTATATTAGACGTGGTATGCTTTTAAAATATTAAGAGGTGAGTTTTCAGCTTCGAACTTGTAAAAGCCAAAAAGCGTTAAATTGACACGCTATCTTAATAACTGTAGCACTGTCTTAGCAAGGTTGCGTCTTTGAGCAGTTCTACAACCAAATCTAGGAATAGCTTAGTCATACCTAGAAATTGCTACTAATTGTAATACTTGATTTTCTGAATTCAGTTGATCCTAACTTACTATTTCAGGGGTTCTAGTGTCAGCACTGAGGATCATAACAAAGGCATCCCTCCCTGAGAACGAACGAGGTCTCGAAACAAGCACTCATTTCTACTTCATTGTCAGCGCCATAGTTCTCTTAGTATGTATGGTGTGCAGCAACCTACTCTATGCACTACCAGCAATACAAAACCACTACAATCACCTAGACTATCAACATGATCTCCTCCCTCCACGCAGGCCAGAACTCCAGAACACTGCTTGGAAAATCCTTGGCCCTGCATTTGGAATCCTGTCAATCTATGTTGTAACGCTCTCAATCTTCCCAGGATTCATTGTAGATGACAGTCAGAAATCTAAAACCCTAAAAGACTGGTACCCCATTTTGCTCATAGGAGTCTACAACTTCTCTGACCTTGTTGGTAAATCCTTGACTGCACTATGTACACCAAGCAATATAGGTAAGGTGACATGGGCATGCTTTGCAAGAGTCCTGTTCTACCCTGCATTTAGAGCATGCCTTCATGGATCAAAGTGGCTCAAAACTGAGGTCTCGATGGTGTTTTTGACATCTATGCTCGGTCTAAGTAACGGATACCTAACCAGTGCCCTTATGATACTCGCGCCGAAATCAGTAACTGAGTTGGAGGCTGAGACCGCGGCAGTTGTCATGGCACTGTCCCTTGGGCTCGGACTGGTGGGAGGTTCCGTTCTTGGGTGGCTCTGGATCATATGATTTACTCTTGTATGCTAAATTACTAGATTTTCTACTAGGCAACTAAAGTAATCTAGGTTTAGAGCTTGAATTTGTTCCAGAATTCTATTTTATTCATCAATCTAAGCATCTCACATGCTCATTTACTTTATGCTTCGATAAATCACAAGTACAAATGTAAAGCTATTATTTTCAGCTCCAGAGGTAAAATTTGATGATAACCTATATATGTAAAAACTCACAACAGGCCTCACATAGTTTCATGCACTGTTCATAGACCACTAGACACAAAATCTCGTAGAAGACGGGAAAGTATCAAAACACATCAAAATTTGTAGATCTCATCAATTTTATTCTTTAACCATTTGTAAAAGTATATTCACAACATTAATCAAGAGTATTCCAAGCATATATTCTATACAAAGTACCTGTACTTAAATAACTAAGCTTGAATAGAGGGAGTACGCGTCAAATATATGCTAATCATAAAACAAATAGGAAAAACTAAGTGTTTCTACTAGACAAATACTGTCTTATATACTACTACACTGGTCAGAAGAATGACTTACACGAAGTGATAATCGTATTTTGTCACTGCTCGTCTACTTCACTTTCAGAAACATCTGCAAAACTCCTCCGGTATTTGCTACAACAGCCAAACCTGCAATCCAATTTATTGACTTCAGTGTGATTGAGGCCACAAGTTTCAAGGACTTGCAACTCATGAAGCCTTAGAAGGGTCATCAAACGCTAATTCCTATTGCTGGTTGTCATGTTGTTCCTTATTGACCAGATGATTTAGTCATACCTCAAAGTTGATCATATAAAAACAGAAATATTGTAGATGTAACAAAACAAAATATGCATCCAATCAAACTACTCACACCTTTTTTTTGTTCATATAATAGCAAGTCGGGAAGTGAAATCTGTTTCCTCAAGTGCGATAATCCGAGAATCGCAACCCTTGATGAAAAAGGAGTACCTAAATTCAGAAACTTAAATCCTGAAGGGGGGGATAAGAGTAGGCTTGGTGAATGGAACAATCTTCTCTTCTATGTACACTCACGAAGTGAAATTGCAGTCCGTACAGCCTACGCACCAAAAATTATCAAACTCAAGCAGCAAGCTATAATATGAGTGAGGCTTTACAATTTCATATCTCCATAATTTCTGAAAACAAACCTAAAAGGTGTTTGCGGATGCTGAGGTGCTACTCGTGATGCTGAACTCTTACAGATTAGCTTGCTAAGACTTCTGGCAATAAACCTTTAGCAAGTACTTCTGATGGTCTATCTACAGGTTTATCGCCAAAAACCTTCAGCAAACACTTCATATGGTCTTGTGTTTCCCGTAATAACAGTAGAATGATCGTTTCACTGCAGATAGTTGGTTTAAATTATGCTCAGAATACAGATGTATGCTGAATCACGTAACATGGAAAAAGGCTCTTGACAATCCTACATACGGGTCAAAACTATACCTTATCAATTTACTTGCTTGACAATCCACATTCAAGTCGCATTGCTGCCAAAAGTTCTGGAGATACTGATACCATTTGTGTGCCAACTTTCGTATCACGGGTCCCATTTTCTACTCCAGCGCCCCAACCTCGGTAAAGTATGACTTTACTGGGTTCCTGGGATATTAGAACTGCCCCTGTTTCTTGCTGCCGTGTTTAATTTTAATAGACAGGATTAGGTTCGCACAAGTAGGGTGATATAATAAACACAAATAAGACACAGTAGGCCGGTCACAAACCTCCAGTTGGAAAACGACCTCCTGGACTGAAGTCCCCTTGGCTCTCCCCTTCACATTGACGATAGCAAGAGGGTGTTTCTTAAAATGGTCCTTAATTGCTTTTGCAACACCACTAACAACATTGCTCCTGCCTGAAACATAGTCAAGCCATAAGGTTAACATTCTATGAATTTATCAATACAATAATATGACCTGAAGTAAAGCGGAAGAATTGGATTATATCTGTTTGAGAAAACCGTGAAAAAAAAAAAAAAGTTTAATGTCAGCCCCCTTCATCTACCTGCCTCCATTCAGCCCTCATCTGCTCACATAGCCACATGTCTGGGGCGCGGGGGGTTAAATGAACCAAGATGGGAGGCTCAATGCCATTAGAGTACATTAGTTACTCTGGAGAATCATAATTCATAAGGCTATACCAAAGAACGATATATAACAGACCTTTAGATCCTGTGAGCAGAGACGTGATAATCTTGATTACCAGACCCACCCAACTCTTTCTCTCCACCCTTGATAAGATCCCTTTCACTTTTAAAGCGGGTGAATTGCTAGATTTCTACCTATTGTTCAAAGGCCTAAACATCACATGTCTAATATGTCATCTTAGAAGTACATACTTAACTATCAGTTGATTTAAAAATTGTAATAATATACTATAGTGCACTGATCACCAACACTAGCAGGTGCGGTATGGCATCATAGAACAGCCAATGATCCCTTTCAAAGTATAAGTGAATGCAGAAACGTGCGCACGACCATAAAAGTTAAAACAAGTTCCTCTTACCAACAGCTAGTACAGGACGTCTCTTCATTTTGAGGGCCTGCTTCCTTAAAAGAAGCCTCTCTTTGTTTGTGAGTGTTCTGTCTCTTATTGGTGCCCCATAGGAACTGCTTTCAGTCGCTTTTCCCAATGTTAGAGGTGCTGCTGCCTTAAAGTCATCTTTTTGGACTGACATTGGTGTCTCATTTCTGAAAATAATATGTTCAGAATTGTCACCCTCTGACATGATATTTGTATCAGAGTCGCTGCTGGTAGGGTGAAACAGTGATCCACTGCATGAAGCATCGCCAGAATCACTGGAGGTAGGAGGATTTATCTCATAGAAGGTAGCCTGCTTTTCAGCACAGAAAACAAACGAAAATAAACATTATACATCACAGTACGATCTCCATTAACGATCCATAAAAGACTATCTCTTAAAACCCCACCCGACCCCTCTTAAAATAACAAAAGTGTTACCTCGGCCTCGTCGGATTTGGAGGAATCGATAATTGTGCTATTCTGTTCCCTCTCAACAGTGTCAGTTGATAGAACCAAACCCATATCAGCACCTTCAGGGGTGTCACGGAGGTCAGGTGACGTGTTGTCTTCGATTGGAGAGAGAGAGCCATTCTGGAAGTCATTTCTATCATCTGATGCAGCTGAAGTTTGCTCATCTTCATCTACGTCCTTCACACAAATTAACAGAAATGCACCAAATCAGAAACCAGTCACAAAGGAACCATGCCTGGTCATCACATCCAAGAATGTCTTATCTCGATTGAAAAGACTATGTCACAATCCAGAAATCCAGAAATAGCCTAAGTAAAAATCATAAATATATAGACTAAAGTCCTTAGTCATTGCAGTCACAAATATTCAGGGCTGAACTACGAATGTGCAACAACATACAGTCAAACTCATGTAACATACAAAACTAGTTAGAAGCAGTGAACACGTGAACTGTGGATGTCAGAGAAAGCTCCAAGGAAGACATTGAACAAAATGTGAGTTCCTGGGGACTATTTTTTGATAAGTGAGTTCCTGGGGACTTTAAGAGAAAATCTCAAAAATTATAAAGAGGAAAGACATAGCTAACGCTAATTGTGTTTGCACATCGACGCGCAATTTCCAGAAAGACTGTCTTTTTTGACATAGTCACTTGAGCTTTCCTCATTAGTGTTCCCAAGTCCCAAAGAAAAGAGCCACGAGGAATCAAGTAATTCAAGGGATGCCATAACAATGAAACTCATCTACTATTTCCTTAATTCGGTAAATCAACAAAATAAAAGCACAGTACCAATACTAAAAACTGGCAAAGGTATCACAGGCAGCCTAGGATACTATCAGATATGCTACAAAAACAATTGTTACGGGAGACATAGTATAGAGCTATGGCCACGACGAGGTTCTAAATTTGAATGGCTAGTACCTTCCGCATTTCCCACAATCAAGGAAATCATATTTCTTACAATTAATAAAAGTAGTAACAGGCAACTCAAGCTACTGATCTGCTCATCTCCATACAAGGAGATAAACGCTTGAACGTTGTATTAGAACAGCACAAATCTGACTGATATTGGCTCGACAAAAAAAAAAAAAAGAGCCTTAGAACTCACTGATTGCGACTTCAGCTGTTGACCTGCCTGCCCATCCAAAGCCTCCTTATCTTCCACCTGTTGAACAGACAATGCAGTAGTTTTAACAACTTCAGCTAGTAAAAACGCTCTTGAAATGTGCTAGGTTGCTTACCAACTTAAGCTTCAACAATTCCACGTTTCTAGAAAGCTTCAACACATTGAGTTTCAAGGACTGCATCAGTAAAGCAGGGATGTCAGTAATATACCACCACAGTATACAATGCCACTAACATGTTCGAGCAAGAATGTGAAAGCAGTAGAAAATTATTACAGAACTCACTAAACCATAGTAAAATTTTCAAAATGGAATATTTACCTAAAAAGAATACACTTTAAAATCTGAATGATAGAATAAAAGGTAACTAGCAGCCCTGTGACATGAATAATAAGCCAAACACCTTTGCCAATGGAAGCCGACAGACAAGCTATTCTTGACTACGGAGCATAATGTACGAGTCCTTAAACTGCAATGCTTCACGTAACAGGCTAACGCTACATTCTCATCAAGCACAAAGAGAAGCAGCCTCCCAGTGACAATACCTCACACGGACGAAGCTGGCTGCATCATATCATCCCCCCCCCCCCACCCCACCCCCTTTTTACTCTGTCTAGGGGAAGCCAGGAAGCATATTTAAAAAAATTCAGATAATATATCAGTGGGCTTTGTATTGGGGCCTCAGATAGAGGTAAATTTCAGGCAGGGATTTTCCGACAACCAAAAACATATTTTTCAGAGGTGGCAACACACCCTTAAGACACGTGACATAGCTCTGGTCATAATCCTTGGTCAGTTAGTCTGGCTGAAGTTTTTGTCTTGCAATTATCATATACAATATTGCTTATAATATCCACTTAGACAGGGACCCAACAAATCATATACCAATCCGAGCCATACCCAACCCAACCCACGATACGCAAGCAAGATGAAATACTGACTCTACCTGACGTCGTTGGGCCTCTATCGAGCGTTTCATTGCTGCTTTCTTGTTTAGAAGTGTCTGAGGTCTTAAAGACGCAGGTCTCTGATAGTTTTTCCCACGGTATACTATGATCGCATGACCTTTGCTGATTTTCTCAACAGCCACTAGTATCCCGCCACTTTCTGCTTCTAGAGTTCGAGCTACATCGTGGATTTCTTCAATGTTCCATCCTCCACAAATTATTTTCACAAGTTCTCTGTACTTCCAGTGAAGATGCATGTTCTCAATTGTCCCATCAAAAACACCACGTCTACCTGGAAACAGAAGACGATGTTTAGCAGCTATAGGAGTGAAACCGCCGATTAATCAATCTGACCCAAAACGTAAGTGAACAGAATAACATCTATTAAGTTATAACTCAAAATTAATGTGTCAATATTCACCTAATAATAGAAAAGGCTTCATTTTCAAGCCAACCTTCCTCAGCATATATCTCTCTTCTTCGGTGATTCCCTCTTTATCTACCTCTGCTTGACGAGAGATCTCCGCCTGATCCAGCTCAGACAGAAGCTTCTCTGCTCTCGCCTTTTCATCTAAAGCCTGTGACAGTTTAGCCCAAATTACAACCAAGAACTAGGTGTCTTCATGAAGAAAACTCTTCTGCTTATACACATAGTTACGTACCACAGAAAGCTTCCTATTTGTTTTCACAATAGATGCTTTAATGGATCTAGTTTTACGCTCTTGCAAGCCAAGATCAACGTCCTTGTTGGAGTCACTTGCGCTGACAGAAGCATGCCCTTCAGAATTAGATGCACTGTTTTCTGCAATAGTTGGTAAAACATTAACTAATTGTGCCTCTTCTAGCATTCTGCTGTTCCTCCTTTCCTGAATTGCTGATGAAACTACTGCTGGCAGAAAATCTTTTCCTCGATAGAACACCATGAACTCCTTATCGCGTGACAATAGGACCCCACCAGTCAGACTCTGCAAAAGCCATCACTCAAATTAATTTCTACTAATGACAACCGAGGTAGCTTCTACAAATCCATAGACAAGAATAGTACAGTATGACTCCTTGCCGGGGATCCCAGACCTATTTTCATCAGAATTAGGCATGCAGGAAATTTCTAAGAGATTTTTTGTGCTCCTATAACTTAGTATTAAACTAAACTATTAGTTTTTCAATTTAAAAGGTAAAATAATAGTACGGAAGTTTACTCTAAGCAGCCACCAACTACCCGTCGAGTCGTCGACAGTCCCACAGCATGAGATGGGACTTAACTTTACATAGAGTATTCATAGCTTACATGTCAAAGAGTGAAAAACTATACAGTGTATTTGTCGCAAGAAATGCAGTAACATCAAAAGTTGACCTTTTAAAGGAAGATAAGATGAAACTCAGAGTAGAACTCGCCATCAGAGCAGTATGCACCAACTAGATCAGAGCAGTCTGAAATTCAGAATGTAAAATAAAGCCTTTTGAAATAGGCATCTTTATTACTGCGACACCTTATAACATATCAGCACTGGATACTCCATTTATTCACAAAAGTCCCCTTTATGTCAGTTCCAGACCATAATCATCTAATTCTTAAACTTCTTTACAGAGATCCTTTGTTATTTCAAAATTCCTAAATTGCAAAATGTGAAAGAAGCATCACTCACCTTTAACTCTTCTGCCATCAGCTCACTATTAGTATTCTGGACTCCTCTCTTAACTGCAATTTTAGCGATTTCACATCTTTCCCACAGTTTAAGCATGGCCACAGCTAGTCCTTGATGTTTCCTGTTTCTTCCTAGCAAAAGAGTAGCTTATTAACAGAGTAGAAAACTAAAAACACCTGAAAATGAACTCAACTTCCATACAGCCCACAGACTACAGTCGTCTTTCAGCTTTAAGCCTTTCTGAATATGTTCTACCAGTTTCTTTTTCCTTTTTACATGATAAATCGTAAAATAAGAGGAAAGGGGAAAAAAAGGACTCACCTAGAGCAAAATGGCATGGCAGTGGCCGTCCAAGTCTCTTCAGTATTGTCATTTCGTCATTAGTAAGTTTCGGCTTCACTCCATAAGGAAGCAGACGAAAGGGTTTCCTAAACTCAGGAATAACAGCTGGTAGGAGATCCGCATCAACAGGTAATGGTTCACATCCCCACCAGTCCGTGAAACGTGGACCCAGTCCATCTAACAGCCGATCAGCTTCCTCCTCAAGCTGCTTTTCACCAGGTAGCTGTAACCGCACCCTGTTAGAGGTGCCAACACCTGGTATCAAGGAAGATTGACCCAACATTCTTGACGAATTTTGTCCAGAAGATTCTACTACATTCGTCTCAGATGACTGGCTTTCCTCTCTGCCTCCCATTTCATCAACTTCCATTGCATTCTGGGAACTGCTTTCAACAGTGGCATCATCCAATGAGAAATAAGGATACAAGTAATTAACCCCTCTATACAAAACTATTTTGCTTCCAGCCCTCCAGACAACCATGCCTCCAGTTTTCCTCTGAAACATTAAAAACACAAAATATATTTAACTTAGTTAGGTCATAGCGCACGTGATCAAGAGTTACACTCACGGAATGACATAACAAACTCCTAAATCTAGAATCCCCCACCCCTTCCCCTCCAAGCCACCAATCTCTGAAACATATACTGTTGAGCAACGGTCATCCCAATCACTCCAAAACTTGATGTAGTTAATAGTGTATATAAATGATGTGTAATCAACTTAATGACCTTTGTATCTCTTTGTATACCTTATCCACATAATATGTATGTGAGTACTAATGTGCCTGAATTCAAGACTCTTTCACCACAGCATTTCTCATACACTAGAACTCCAAATAAATAAGAAAATCGCCCTAAAACTCACATAAAAGATCAACTAGCCCCTATTTCCAGGTTTAATCAACCCAATCTTTCACCCATGAGGTCACAATCAAACAATTGAAATTTCCTCTACATTGCGGCACCCAAAAAAAATCGCTCTAATCACGAATGCAACAATTCCTTGACAAACAGCATATAATACACAGTAAATATTCAAAGCAAACCATTTAAAGGCATAGACTTTCATGATCTAAGAATCCCAACTCCCAAAAACGACTTGGGGTTGGCTAACATGAATCGTCAACTGAAACCGTCATAGTATATGTAAGCAACACATGATCAATACCAACATATAGTAAAAGTAATAACACAAAGTAGGAAGCTTCTACCTCAAGTAAATCATGGGTTCTTTTCATATTAAGCTTATAAACATCCTCACAAATAATCTTAACCACCTCACTACTCCTCCACCTCTCATGAATCCCATTCACAATCCCTTCAGTAACCCCAGCTTTCCCAATCTTCATCTTCTGCTTCACGCTAATCCCCAATGTCCTCAACCTCCGCAGCTCCGATTCCGGCAACGTAAGCTCCGCCAAGCTCGGAACCTCCTCCACCTTCTCCCTCTCTCTCTCCCCCCTCCTCTCCTCCTTCACCACCCTCCTCAGCTCATTAATCTTAACCACAACGCTCCCGGACCCCGGTTCCGGAACCGGGTTATGTGGACTAGACCAGGTCGAATCAAGGGTGTGCCCGACCCGGTAATTGGGAATTTCGCGGGAATTTGGTACGAAAACCTCCCCAATTTTCGAATCAGCCTCATTTCCCGCCAATTTGACACTCTCCGATTTTATAGCGTTTTCTTCGACGAATCCGAGGGAGCGTAATTTGTCGGCGATACGCTGGATTGCGGATTTAGGGAGTGGTTCCGGGTCGCCGGAGGTGGTTTTTGCGGCGGCGTAAATTGAATTTTTGGGGGTTTTGTTAGGGTTTAAGGTGAAAATTAGGGTTTTGGGGTGGCGGGGGGAGGGGATACGGTGGCGACAGCGGTGGCGGGATGGGGTTTTGGAGGAGAGGGGAAATGGGTGGGAAGACAAGAGAAGGGACATTTGGAAGCTCACCGTTGTTTTTTTTTTCTTTCAATCGTGAAGAAGAAGATACATGGGATATGAGATTTTTGTGATTATTTTGTTGGGTGGTTATAAACATAACGGTGATAACGACGCTTTGCAGTTATTTTTAGTTAGTCCAAGTCTCCAACTAAGGGCATGGTCAAAATCAATACGGACGCGGCTTGTAAAGATGGCGTAATCGGGTTAGGACCGGTTTGCCGGGATGGTAGAGGTGAAATTCGATGGATTACCTCGAGATGGATGCGGAATAGATGGAGTCTAGCTACAGCGGACATTGAGGTGGGTAAATGGGGATGGGGATTAATGGTGGCGATAGCTCATGGAGAACGACGTGTTATTTTGGAGAGTGACGCGCAGAGTCTCATCCTTGCATTACAAAAATTGAAAAGTGGGAGGAACTCAGATGATTTGATATTGGATGATATTTGTTCCCTTGTGTGTGATCTTGAGTATTTCCTTTACTCTCATGTGAAACGGAAAGGTAAAACTGTAGCGCACCTTGTGACTAGGTTAGCTAGCCGTGATTGTCCTCGCGACCTCGCATTGTCCTTGTAGCTGAATTTCCGACACCTCTTGATTTAAATGAATGAGAAGTCACTTTTCCCTTCAAAAACTTTTACTTGTGAAATGGAGTAGTATTCGTTCAAAATACTTGCCCAAACAATTTACTCCCTAAGTTATAGGAGTAGTATATCATTAGTACATAAGAAATCTTATCTCATTCGAATCTAGATTATGACAATATTAGCAAGCATCCTAAATTGGCACATTGGTTCACCAAGACGGCACGACTCGACTCTTAGCTTTTGTACTCTTAGCTTTGTTCAAGGATGGGACATTGGCACAGTGTAACACCACGACGGCACGACTCAACTCTGGTGTACAATCAAGTGGCACGACCATGAGAATAAGTGTAACATGTTTGTCGACCATGACAAGCCACTGCTGGTAGTTGCATTCATTGGTTTGATCAAGACGAAGGCGGTTATTGGAGGCACATAGAGGAATGGACACAGTGGGAGTATTGCGTCTCTTCTTCTTCGTTCGAAATCAAGACCATTTGGACAACTGAGTCCACTGACTGCTCCAAGCTTAGCAGTGTTAAGACTTTAATTGGTAAGGAGTAGTATAGCATGCCAGATACAGTCGATTGTTCAAGCAGCACCAACCAACTGTCCTCTAATGTACCTCAAGTAGAAGACTAAATGTGTTGCTTTTAACATTTACAACAGGCTAGTAACCCTGAATTCATCGTGCCGGAAATTTATGATCAAGAACTTGGCCCGAAGTTTACAGTAAGGTTTCTACGGGAGCAAAACGTAACACCAGATGTAGCCAGAAGTCCAAAACTAGTAAAAAGTGAAAACATGTAATTATTCTGCTGCTAAGTTAATTATGACTTATGAGTTATGACAGCCGCATATGCAAAAGTATATAACAGTAGGACTTAATCAGCATAGTAATCTTATTCCTTCTACTCAGATCCAACCCCTCCACATTTTCGAACCCCTTGCACAAAATCAGTGGCCTCGGGAAGATTGGTTTCGAATGGAAGGAGTATATGTTACCTTTATGGCATGAAACTCGCTAACTTACACATCATATGTGGCCTCTCGATTCTGTCAAGGAGAGAGGGTTCTTCTTTTGCATATTGCCTGGCTACTTACTGATAGGAACCTCGCTAAACGAAGAGTAAATTTGATTTTGTTCAACAATAAAGCATGCCTTTGACAGAGGATAAGATGGGGGCATGGGGCAACAGCATCTCTAGAATTGACGTCTGAACTTAATCAGTTGAAAGGCCACTCCATACTTGTGGATCTTAGCTCTGCAAAATCATGACAACATCATTTCAGATCAGTCACAGGCCAGAAGCATACGGATTGACAGCTCGTTTGGATTAGAAAGAGACAATCTAATTGATGAACAAAGAGGACGCAAACACACAAGAAAATGTATCATTGGTGAAAAATGATGTTGCTTAAAAAGGTAATACAGTGGTAAAAACATATGCACAAGAAA
>JBBYHQ010000022.1:1105030-1134097 GCA_038382645.1 Spergularia azorica
TTGCTTGATGGAGTTAAGTTGGAGTTATTAGAGTTACGGGTTTTAGTTGGCGAAGTTAAGTTGGAGTTATTAGAGTTGCGAGTTTTAATTTTTGGAGTTACGTATTTTACTTGGAGTTAAGTTGGAGTTATTAGAGTTACGGTTTTTAGTTAGTGGAGTTAAGTTGAAGTTACGTATTTTACTTGATGGAGTTAAGTTGGAGTTATTGGAGTTACGGATTTTAGTTAGTAAAGTTATGTTCCAGTTACGAGAGTTAGATTGAAGTTGGTGGAATTCTGATATTATTGGATCACTGGAGTTAGGCGTCTGGGGTTACGTGTTTTAGTTGGTGGAGTTAAGCGCGCGGCTGGAGTTAAGACTGGAGTTATGCAGATTAGTTACTGCAGTTATGCGAAATCAATGGCTAAGATTACTTCTCACTTCTCACAAAAATATCACTTCTCATTGGATAGACCCCCTATATATATTGCACTAACCTAGTAACCTTACTCTTCCAAATTAGATATAGAATCATATGTTAGGGGATGTGAAAATCGAAACTCGTGATACAATCTCAATGAGATATATATGTAGGTTGATCATTTAATCATCATCTATTAGGCAAACTTTACTCCCGAAATTAGTATCGTAGACTCATATGTAACGAAAATCGCAATGGTGATGGTCTGATGGAGGACCACCCAATTAAAGAAGATGAAAGATGAGGACTTATACAGAATTGAGAATGTAGCTAGTTATAGATTTTGACTATACGAAAATCCTTAAGCCTGACAGTTAAAAATGTTCGTTATACAGTGTCCCAAATATTGAATGACAATCCCACAGGCTACAGTCCAACAATTTCTTCGTCCTCACCACCAAAAAAAAAAACATGCGGATTCATTTTGTGATTCAGTCATTACATTGTTTGTCCTTTTCTTTACTAATTTTTTCTCTATCAACTTCATTTGATGCATAGATCCAAGTGTTAAGCGTATAGTATCAGTGTATGCATCTGATTAAAGGGCTAAGTTTGCATTGTAAACTCAACTTAGAGGTTATATATGTTCGGTAAAACTAGCCAAAATAAAAATACAATGGATTGAATATTTAGATGGGGTTGTTGATGAATGATAGCTAAAGGGCGGAGAGGACAGAAGTTCCGAAGGTTGCTAAAACATTTAAACTAATGAGATTAGAAACGTTTATTTCTGACGAATCACCTTAATTACATGATATAGATGTATTTGAGCAGTTAAAAGAAGAGATGCAACTTGAGATCGATACTGTCACTTTAACTAAGATGGATGACGTTTCTCTTTAAAAAATATTCCTTCGAGACCTAATCTATATATCCTCCATGAACTTGTCTTGTGTTAAGGTTTAAAACTATTGTCGTCTCGTCTTCAATCATTGACTTAAACTTTTGGTTAAAATGGTTGTCTAACATTTTGAGATTTTGAGACTTGTTATATACCGAGATCGACGTCCGAAAACTAATACTCCGTACTTATATGTCCACATAATCACATATCTGAATTTCTGTATAACATTACTCCGCTAGACTCGCATGATGCACGATGCACCCATGTACCAAAACATGAGCAACAACAAGAGTAGAGAGTAGGGACTCGAGAGAAAGGAGGTAAGAGAGAGTAGGGACAAAGAATCTGAAATGTCAAATCAATGTCTGGTAAAAGCATTCAATTTGTTTGATTATGAACAAATGTCATGTCATGTCATGTCAAGTCATGTCACTTCTTTCTGACTCTTCCTCAACAGCATACACACACCACTTTCTTTCTTTCCTTCTTCGCCCCCCCACTTAGTCCGCACCGCAGCACCCAATTTCGAGGGCGCATCAAAGCTTATTGGTGGACGTAAAAGGCTGCTTACCTAAATACCCCTCCTATCCTTTTCCTATTGGCTCTTTCCTTTTGTTATCCCCACATTATTCATTCTACCCTCCTTTTCTTTTCTTATTACTCCTCCCATCTCTATTCCCTAACTATAATATACTCCCTATCTTCCTCGGTTTATACGACGGTTTCAAATGAGGATACATGTTAATCGAATTTCACTATGTTCATAAGATATTAAAGCTCTGATGTCATTGCGGTTTTGTGATGGTGTGCTTGAAGATATTAATGTACGAATCCTGACCCGAGCAACCTATAGCTCGAGAATGTCTTGATGAGAACAAAACCGATACTTAATACAACAATATTATGTTACGAACAAGTTGAAACCAAACTTAATACTTTTGACGCAAATAGTACATATTTAAAAAGTGCGAGAATAACTGAACATACATATGGGGTTAAGAACACAAATGTAAGACCAAACTATGTGTCACTTCTAGATTCCCTATTAAGTAACCCAACAAAAAAGGGAATGCTCCAAATCGGTTGAGTTATGGGTATGATGACCTTGAAGAAATAGTACTCCTTCCGTACCACTATCGTATTCTACAGCAATTGATGCAAAATTAGAGTTGGGCCCTTCTGAAAGGCATCGAAATCATACCGCATATTCGTATTGCTCAAAAATATCTTTGTTGTCCAAGGATGATGGTAACTGGTAAGGTGTGGTGGAAGTTGCGGGGGAATCAACGATGGCTTCTGAGATCGAACTCGAGATCTCTGGAACAAAAATGGAAGTTGAAGCCACGACTCCCAACATACGATACAGCGAGGCAATCACTATTGACACTCCATAACAAGCTTTCGCCACATCCGTCCACACTACAGATCTCATACAGGAACAAGTTGATGAATAACTGGGAGGGTAAGAGGTGTTTTGGAGCACTAACAGTATTTCGGCATGTTAAACGAAATTTTAGCCATTTCAAACAACTGTAAGTAATAATGCCATTTACATGAATAGAAATGACAGAAAACATAACTTCCAAATCCTAAGAAAAATGAACCCTGATTAAAGAAGCAAAACTAAAAATGCAAGGTATGCTATCAGACATAAGTTGTATAAAGTGCGCCGGATGTCCTTAAAAGCACAATTGATTTCACTACTGTAACTATCCTCCATTTTATCTCCTCCAACTTCAATCAGGGTACACAAGAAATAGAAACTCGATCAGAGAGGAGATTTCAAATCAGATGTCAGCAGGTGAAGAGAGGCGAACCTGTCACTAACTAGCACCATTCAGCATCAGGGCAATTGATCCGAAGTTAAGCCTGCTCTTTCCGGACCTGAACTTGTAACTAGTACTTGGAGCATCACTCGAGGAGGCAGTACCATCATCCCCTTCTAAAGCGAAGGACAACCTGGTCTTTCCAGATCCAAATTTGTACTTGGGAGCCACATCATCATTTAGTATACTGGTATTGCTAGTAGAAGGCAGGGAATTTACAGGTGGCGCAATTGTGATCCTGCTGGCAGTTGTAGAAACATTTGCCTTTTCTGGAGAACTTGTCAAGGAAGATGGCATGACAGTTGGTGTTGGTAGATCAAAATATGTGTTGGAAGATGTAGTAACCGGAAATGAGAAACCAGCGCTTGTGTCAGAACTGAATGAGTTCCTTAGTCCTGACTTGCCAACAGCTATAGATGGCAACAACGGTTTTCTGTGGGCATTTTGTGATTCAAATCCGGTTGGATTGAGTGTTACGTCTACACTCTTACTTTTCTCGCCAAGGAGCTTATTTGTCTTTATTAGATTATTATTGATTGCCTGCAAAATCAAATTTGTGGAACCAGAACTCAGGAACAGCAAGATTAAGCAAATTAATGCAACCAGCAAGATAAGTTCAAAACTTCACACAAACTTAATTAGCTTGTTTAAAAGTGTATTTGACTATAGTTGACAAAAATAACACAATAATTGCATGTGAGGAACAAACAAAGATTATGTCGAAGCATGAATACATCATGTAGTATGCTTATACCACCCAATTCTGACTAGGAATCAGATAAATAAAGTCCGTTTCGAGCCAATCCAGACAATTGTGAGGGAGATTGTAGTAGACTAACCCTCGCTAGCAACAAAAATATTCAGTGGCAGCAAGACAAAATTGACAACAGCAAATAAACAATTAAAATATGACGAGATGAAATAGGTTAAAAGAATTTATCAAACAATGAGAAAGTCCAAATAGCGAGGAGCAGAAACATCTAATTGCGGTAACAACATAGACAAGTTATGACCAAAGCAAGCAAAAAACTTAGCCTAACTTCATGTGGTAAAACTCGACAAGTAATGCAGGATTCCAAGGTTAACCACAAATTGAAGTTCCCATTGACTTAAGATTTGAAGTGAAAATATGGTCTCTCTATCCACACAAAAGGAAAGAGAGATACGGAAAAGAACCGATAGATAGATGTTTTGGAAGAAATTTGAATACCTGTTCTGGACCCCTTGAGATCGGAATAAGACCCCGTGAAGAGTCATCATTACCATCAGCAGAAGCACATTTCTCACCCAGGTATATATTTGAGCCGGACGCCACATCTTTTCCAATATGACTATTGACATTATCAATTTTCTCTCTAGTCAATCCAAACATTCCACCATTTGTTTGAGCATTAAGTTTAGTGCTATCCAAGACACTTTTGCGAAGAAATATCCCTCCCTTACCTGGGTCACTGATGTCCTCTAAAGGAAGAGCCCAAGCAGCAGCAGGTGAGTTCTTTAAGGAAGCAGCTAGTCTCATCTCGTTCGATCTCTCTTTCAGTGTGACTGGTCTATCTATATGCTCCAATATCTGCCTTGCAAGCTTACTGCTGTGGGGATGAACACTAGGTACAGCAACCTCAGAGCTCTGCAGTTTAATTTTTGAGTGCTCAAACTTAGTGGCACTTAAATTACTAGGCTCAAGATTTTTCTTCAGCATATCATCTGCATTAACGTCTTTTGCAAAGGGGCTTCTACGTATGCTGCCTCCTAACAGAGACTCCCTGGCAGGTGTAGGGGAATTAAATCTCTTTCGTGACCGACGGATAGGTCCCCCAGACGTATAAATGTCTTGCGCAGAGCCGATGATGGACTGCAATTGAGTAGAAATTAGTTGACGGCTGTTAATTCGAATGGGATGGCAACAAGTACATTCACAGTTCAAAAGCAAACACATTGATGGGAAGTAAATGACAGCGATGAGAACACAACTGCAGCAGTCTAGATTGTGCGATAACATAGAGGCCATTTGACTCAGTCTGCCATAATTAGTCAAAAACTTCAGTTTTAGTGATAGGTTGCATACTTGCATATAGCTTTGAGCGATAAGTTCTCGGGTACACAGAAGGTCATATCAATAATGGCAATAGCCAGTAAGCCAATAGATATTATGGTAGAGGGAATAGACAATGGAGGCCGGGAGAAAAAGACAAGACGACGGTATATGCAGAGAAGAATACGACATGAGCCTCCTGCTGCCAGAGCATTTTTCTATGATTAAACAGATGAACATCTCCTAAGAGCAGCCATTCAAAAGAATACATGACACTCATTAAAATGATAGATGTTCTAATGGACTGACACGTGCAGACTTAAAAGCTCACTACTTCTTAGTATCCAAAGGGCAAAGGCTATAAATCCATATTGAACCTATCTAGAAGTGCACATCATATATTACAGCCATTACCTTCCCATAACCTGGTGTTCCCATTGGTTGCAAGGGTGTGGACGATATGTTTGACAATCTCTCATTGTCACCTCGTAATGGAATCAACTGATAGCAGCCCAAAAAAACAATAATTAATAAAAACTGAAGTATCGAGACAGCTTCTGCTAAATGGCTAATAAACATGCCGAGGTTCTGACAAAAGAAACAAACCTTGGACTTGGATTTTGTATACAATGTCCTCGAATAAGGCGTGCGAGGGAAAGTATGAATACCATATCCACTTTTTTGATTTTGTGGTGTTGAATAAGACTGCTGATTCTGAGTCACGGCACCAGGCCAGCATATTGGTGGTTTAGGCAGAGGCGATGGCATGAATGGCTTTGATGGAGAATCACGAGTTACTCCCACATTCTCATGTTTTAACATTAAACCTGCTGATCTTAAGCCCACTTCTGATGTCCTGGAACCCATATAAGCTCTGGCAATATCTACTGGTGAAGCGCCAATTTCACTTTGAAACTGCAGAATCGTAAAAAAACACCAATCAATAAAGACATCCATGTGTACTTTGGAACTACTGTAAAATGACAGCAGTTTAGACCTTTTAAAGTCATAAGATGCCAACTCGATGTTCTTTTGACCTTTTGGCAAAGAAATCAATTGCCCATTGTTGCCGTGAGCTAAAAATGCCAACATAGTCTGGCATTTAAAACAAGTAAACTATAATCAATACAATAAAACTTCAAAAACATAAGACAGCATGACAAACTAAAGTACTAAACAGCCAGAATATCACAGTTTCAAAAAGACCCGTTGCCATTGCATAAACTTTCTTAGCAAGTGGAGTAGTTGTTGAAAAGTACCAACAGAAGGAAGTGACAACACCAGTGGCACTGATCATAATCACCTTACAGAAAAACATTTAATAGCCTTCTACAACACAGTCATTTCATGAAGCTGATTCATTTATATAGTACTCAACACAAACTCGACACAACTCGTTAAAATTCGGTAATATAATATGATAAGGGATCTCACATAGTCTTGGCTTTCAGCACAAGGAAAAAAAATTGCGACTCCCTTAGTAGAAAGAACAAAATATAGAGCTCTTCAACAATGCTGCAAAGATTCATTGAATACAGAAGAACTGCATAGGAACTACTCAATTGTCGATACTCATCAGAACATCAATGACTCCAAAAAGGCTCCCGCTTCAATTGGGTAAGGGGAGTTCTGATTGCTTGACCCTTCGCCGAAAACAGGGCGGCTGTCAACTACTAGAAGAAAAAGTCTAGAGGAATTTAAAAGCCATTTTGCTTGAGGTCATCATATCCCTAAGCCCAATGAGCAACGTTAGGAATGTCGGGTTTGCACATAAACTACAGTGGCATCAAGTTTCCTTGGGAATATTTAGGCAACATCTATAAAACAACAACATTACCACAATGCCTCAAAGTTTCCTGCCTTATAGCGAGGTAGGGGAGGGATGTGCCTTACTCCTACATTGAGAACATAGAGAAGCTGCTTACGGATGACCCATAACGAAAATTGCATCGATAATCACACCAACCAACTACTACTTCACAATGCAAGACGCGCAGACAGATTTGTGAACCATATTGCATTATACCATTATATTTTATAACCAAAGAATAGTGAGTCTATGGCTCCATTGGCAACATCCATAATTTTATATTGAAGAAAAACTCATATGCTAGAGTAGGAAACTTTACAGCAGACTCAGCAGAGAAAAAAATATGCAAGCATCGAGTAAAGTAAATCATTTTTGATACATGACAAGGGGATCTACCAAACATGGCATACTCCAGAAGCCCTGATAAGTAAATTATGATCTATATATCGATCAGTAACATGTTAAATTTCAGAGTGGGACGATGTTTATTATGTGCATGAACTTAGTAGAGTTTGATTACGCATCTCAAGCTCACTCCAACCCAGCAATAATTTATATACAGCAAAATTCATGGACGTGTAAGATCAGCTAAACCCATCTTGTCAAATCTATACCAAGAGATAACTTTATAGACAGGTCACTTAAGTTATTGGACTACACCCTAGCACTTGGGCAAACTCTTCATCAATACGGAGAATAATTGCAGAGGCAAACAGTGCAGAAAATATAAGCTGGAACTCAGTCAACTCACAATGGGCCGTTGAAGAGGAGTTGCTGATGCCAATTGAAACCTATCCCTTTCTTCGCCCTCAATGACCAATGCCTTTTGCTTTTCTTGAGTCAGTTGCGCCTCTTCAACTACTTCTTCTTGAATGTTGACAGACTTTGAATGCAGTATCTCCATCAAATGATCAATATCTGTCCTGAAATTGATGTAAGGCAATCAAATATGATGCATCAGTACAGAGTCTTCATTATGATCCACTAAAAAGAACGTAAATCTAAACCCTGTAGCTAGCAACAAGTTTTGAGATTTGACCTCTCCAACAAAAGACAGAGAGGCCACAGATTCACAGACAACAAACAGAGGTCCAAATTACAGCTTTCTCTTTTATTGGAAGGAAATTTTGCAAAATTTAGCTGATTCGGATATTGAAGACATCCTAATGGGACATTTACTTTTAGCCCACTTCGAAGAGAAGAGGGTATGGCAAAAGATAATAGATGGTAGAATAGTAGATTAATCTTTAAAATAATAGACAACCAAGATAGCACCCAATATGGAACAGAGGATACTGCTCAAGACGAGTTGAAAAGATATTGAAAGTTGGCAAGTTGGTGTTACATATATTACAGTTCAAATTATATAAAAGGAAAGAACGCAGTCCAACAACCTACGAACACAATTAATGAAGCTCTAATTCATTACAAACCCACAGAGGCACAACAACAAACTCGCCGCCCATCTAGACATGCATAGAAATACAGAATAGGTCACATAAGCAGAAGCAAACATAGCCTAGCTAGCGAGGAAAACAAATTTCTGTTAAATGGCTTACCTAGAGAACGTCTTCCCTTTTATCAGCTCCTCAATGTCAGGTTCACTACCATTAGAGTGTTCTATTCTCTCGTCCACTCCGACTTTATCAGAGGTGTGAGGCTCTGCGTCTCCAACAGCATCGCTTGAACTAATACCTCCGCTTGAAATAGGGCCCAAAGGCTGCATCATTCGTTCAGGACAACCAAAAATATACACAGTTACATAAATAATGTAAACAAACTCACAGCTCTTTCCAAAAATAAAGCTTTAGAATCACAACACCACTATATGCGTTCAACTGAAAACAAGAACGCCACCATCTTGATGACTAGACACCTAATGTAATGCATCATGTCCGAATGTTGGACGAATATCCATGGAAATATACAAATGGAAATAGCAAAAGTGTGATAAGTGGCGTTCAACAAAAGTGCAGCAACTTAGGGTGAGTCTGGCAGTACAAACTACAAACTCTTAGACCAGGAGCACTGTGCTTAAAGTTGTTATTCAACGTTTCAGGTAAGGAGTTTGAAGGCTTTCACCCATGATCCATTACCCACTTTAAAGAAACAGGGTCCACACAATATCCGCTTCCCTTGCCCCTGCAACCTCCAACCCCCCGCTCCCGAGAAGTAAACAAAACACCACCTTTATCTTTGCAAAGAGCGCAGAGATGTAACTTTAAGTAAACGAAGCCACCCAGTACAAAGGCAATCCATTTCCAGAGAGATTTGAGGGCTATATAAAGCATTGATGATAGACAAACCCAAATGACACAAAATTAAGCCCTGTGCATGCCTAAATAAACAGCATGCAAAATTGAATCTTTGAAAGGCCTAACTCTTAAGTCTTAGGAATACAGCATCTCTGAGGCCTGATTAAAAAAACCAGGTCTTTTGTCCTAGAATTTTGTGGTAAGCAACACTAGTTGTTGCTTAGTTTTGTGGATAAAACACATGATCTAGTTTTTGCTTCTGCAGATCTTGTAAATGGGCAATATGTACTCACTTGGTTTTTTCCCCTTGTTTTAGCCTCTAGTACTTCCTTAACAATTACCCCATTCCAAGCAAGCCCCTATATGGCTATATGTACTCGGTTTTTTAGAAAGAAAAAAATAAAAAGATAAGTAGTTTTCTACAGAGTAAAAAAACATCTACCAGAAGACATCCTAAGTTTCACTTAGTGTGTCTACAATAAAATTATTTTTAACTGTCGAAAAAGAATCCATATAAAAATAGCTTAAAATTTTCACAGCGACAGACTCAGTTAAATATGTAGTTGAAATACTTCCAAACCATGTTTTGGTACATAGCATTCAATTCAGAGTGATTATAATTTGAGTGTACTAGAAACCCTATACAGTTTAAGGGATGCGGTGCAAGCCACAGAATATCATTGCCAGAACATAGAGCCAAGGCAAGAAGCACAGGTTTATAGAAGAGTGGAATACGAAGATCAAAAAGGAGATTGATATCAGTGGCAATCTTTGAATCTCAAGAAACATGGGATAATGTCATTAAGCAAGAGATACAGTGACACGATGACACCCACGGGCAATGGCAATAGAATGTGTCTAGAAATACAAAAATCAAGGATCGAAAAAGGTGAAATAAGTCTTACATCTACTGAGATGTTCTCGTTATGGTCTTCAGATGTATGCCCTTCATCTGATTGTAGTTCATCTGTCCCAAAACAAAGCAAGATAAAAAGTCATTAGGGAAGCGAGTGTATTTTATGACAACGTAAATAACATGTCTACAACAAACAGTCAGTCTCACAATTCACAAAATAAGCTTTAGTTAGAATGGTGAGTGAAACTCCACAAAAACAAGTCATTATAATTTGTCTCTCCCAACTGTATGAGCTGCAATAGAGTTCTCCCTATAGACATAATATCCAGAACGAAGAGTAGCTTCCCACAAGTTCATAGACACTGCTAAGATGAACTGACCAAGAAGAAGAGTGGATCCAATCCCTCCCAGTCAACATACTCAAGGGCAACATTGTAAATTTGTAGTAATCAAGATTACAAATATATCATGTCAACCCCAACGCACAAAATAATCCTCCAGGAGAACGTTGATGGTGATAGATACATCTAATGGACACAATGATTCCTAGGTGCATTACTACTTTCCTAATACTAAACTGCCAATTTATCCGCCAGAAGGAAGCAATGACTGACCACCTCTTAACGCCAACAACCTCTTTCACTGCACCCAAAAATCCAATCTCAGAGGTCACATATCCTCATTACTTCCAGAAAGTAGAAACCTTTCATGAACTTATTATGAAATTCCATTCAACCAGCAGATACCCATTCCAGGCTAACAAAAAAAAACACGGCCTTCGAATTCATAATATTCTAATTAGAAATAGAACCGAGACAGAGTCTTTCCCAGGGGTAATTTGATCCTTCCCCCATTAACAAGCACTACGACCCAAGTCCCAATCGGAATCATACCTCTACAGAATCCCACACTCTTCCAATTTCCGAGAACCTATTACGAATTACCGAATAATACGAGCCACCAGTACCAATTTCAACTAATTCATATCATTTGGCTACTTAATTAATAATTGGCATCAACACAGAATCACAAACTCTACATAATTCGACACGAAAAATCGAAAGCGATTAGATTGAATTAACCTAAAATTAGACAGGGAATCAGCTCAATCAATTACAAAATTCACATTCAAATGTCACAACATTCAATTACATTCACAAAATCAATCAAAACATGCAATTAATTACGATTATCACTACAAATCAAATTGAATTTAACAGAAAACCCTAATAATTAGCAAATCAATGAAAAGAGAGATTAAAAAAGAGGAGAGAGAGAGAGAGTATACCAGGAAGAGGCGCCGGAGAGAAGAATGACGGAATAAAACGGGTGGCGCCGCCGGAAATGAGGCGTTTAGCGGGGTCCACAAACCTAGAAATCCAACCGTTATTGCGGCTGTGAGGAGGTGGACGGTCGTAAGGTGTCGACGCCGGCTTCTTTCTCTCTCTTTTGAATTTTCCGCCGCCGCCACCACCGCCGCCGTATAACGCCGCCCTGGACGACGGTTCTCCGTCGTCGGCCATGTTTGAATTGGAGAGCAATAAAAGGGGAAAGCCGGGAGGAGCGAGCGACAGTGAAGTCGGAGGAGTATTGAGAAAGAAGTTTGTGTTTCGAGTTTGAGGTACTCCGTATTTTTATTACTTTGACTTTGGTTTTTTATGTTAGTCAAAGGTTGATTATTTTGCGATTTGGTCTATCCATTATTCTCGCACCCCTTGACCACTTACGGATTTTCATAACTTCAGTCCCCGTAAATTTGTAGCGGTTCGAGTTTCTCCCATCTTATTATCACTGATAATTAACTTATAAACTTCATTTATTGGATCACCGCATGCCTTTTAGGGGATTTTAGATCTTGGTTTAGTCTGTTGTTAAAGTGACAAGAATTTGTTTCGGGAGTGGGACGTGTTTTATGAACTTCGAGATTGTTTAGTTTGATTGATTATAGACTTTGTATTGGCATTGAGGTCAAATTGATTTTATATGAAGTGATAGTACTTCTCTTTTGCCCCTTATATTACGAAGTTTTATCTTTTTATTTTTTTTAATTTACAAATCTCACTGTTTGGGATGTAATCTCAAAATTTTTCCAGGATGGCATCGTCTCACTCAATTTAATGTTGGATGATACAAACATGGATTATAAGATTGAATTGTTTTTTGATTGGATGTGGTATACGATTTCGTCACTATTTGCTAAATTTACGCAAAACTAATATGACCAGTACCTAGTAACAAATTGTCTTAGACTCTTAGCCTAGTTATTGTGGACTATAAACTCGTAAAAATATTAAAAATTTGCTCATTCCATTTGTGTGTTTTTTCGATCATTGAGTTTACCTTGACATTTTATATAAGCAAATCATAAATTATCAATCAATCTCTGTTTACACAAAAACTTAGTAAAACTTGTGATCCTAATTTACCTCCTCTATTATCTCATAACCTCAAATAATTCACCATTCTTCCCTATCCTCCATTATTTTATCTTAACCTTTACGTTTTCACACCCCTAATACACATTTCCACCAAATTAAGAAGAAAAAAAAAAACACCATCTAAAACAAAGATGTCAACATCCTCAAACTCCCACAACTCTTCCCCTTCCACCTCCCCAAGAACCCCAAGCTCCACCTGCTCAACCACCCAAGATCACCACACCACCGCCACAACCACCGCCACCGCCACCGCCACCGCATCATCACCAACCAAAACACAATCCGCCATAGAATCTCTTTCCACCATCCTCCCCGCCCGTCTCTCCGTCTCCTCCTGCCCATCCGCCGCCTTCCTCCTCACCTCACCGGAAGTCTCCACCCAAATATCCACCCTTCTCCGCCACCCATCCTCCGGCTCCGGCGACAACCACCTCTGCCGGTGGCTCTACGACACCTTCCAATCCCTTGACCCTTCCCTCCAACTCGTCGTCCTCCGGTTCATCCCCCTCATCTCCGGCCTATACTTGACCCGGATCACCCAACGTAAACCCTTAGCCGGTTTCGAAGCCGTCTTATTAGCCCTTTACGCTCACGAAACCACGTCGCGTAACGGTCAAGCTGTCTCCGTTACAATACCTGACCTCTCCAACCCAAGTATATACCACGAGAGCAGCTCCGGGTTACGTAACAATGCAACTGACCTCAACATTGCCGTTATCTCCTCCAGCTTGGAGCCACACGGGACGGTCCGGTCCACGAGGCGGGCGAGAATCGTCGGGGTGGCTCTAGAGCTGTTTTACTCTAAGATATGGGTCATGCCAGTCGAGTCTAAACTCGACTTTTGCGAGTTCCTCCAAGCCTGGACGGGCGAGGAAGGCGAAAAATACGATGGAGATGATACGACGACAAATGAGAGGATTTCGTTGCCGTGGGAGCTGTTGCAGCCGTGTTTGAGGATATTAGGGCATTGTTTGTTGGGTGAAGAGGAGAATATTAATGGTGGAAAGAGTGAATTATACGATAAAGCGTGTAGTGCATGTAGGAGTTTGTATGTTAGAGCCATGCATGATGTTAATCCTAAGGCTATTTTAGCTGTTGGGAGTTTGCTTAAGATTGTTAGTAATATGGATGATAAGTTGAGTGATTTTGATCATACTGAATTACCTAACAATAGGGTTATTTCTATTTGATCGATAATACGAAGTACACGGAAATTTAGTCTTTGAATGAAATGTAATTTTAGATTGTTCTCGATCGATCTTGAGCAATATATTTAATTAAAAAAAAAAGTCGTTTTTTTCATCTCATAGATTTTTCATATGTTTTTTCATCTTGGTAAATACTCTTCAATGAACTGTACTCAAGCAGTCCAGTGCGACAATGATCTTCATGGTCCACTTAGATTTTCAACAGTTCAACAGCCGCAACTAGGCTAAAGAAAAAGCCAACAAAACAAACGTGTAGAAGACGTTGAAGTGCTCGCTACTTGCATTTGACCTGACAAAATTTTCGGTTCAAACAGAGTTACATTATCGACGGATATCAACACAATACTATGATCATGAATTTAACCATTATGAACTTTGTCGATAACTAAATTATCTCACATGTCCTTTTTCACGATTACATCAAAGAACAAAAGGACAAATTTAGGTCACGGAGACACAATTTTGTCTTCTTTTCTTATCTTAGTTCCTCCCGATGACTCCACCAGCTAAACGAGTATAAGAAATAGTGTCATAAGAGTAATGGTATTCGGTATGCATGTGATCAGCTACCCAAAGTATATGCTCGTCCGCAAAGGAGAGCAAAGCAAAGCTGCAAGTTAGGCAAGTGTAGATCGAGCAGAGTATCCTACACAGCGAATGTGAATTTCAAATAACATCCATCCAAATTACGTCCCTACTTTGTACAAAATTTTCAATATAGTACATCAATCAAATCGAAAATACAGATAGCTTTATGATTGCAAAGTAGTTTTTCTGATCCACTCAACATGCTCTTTTAATGGAGCTCATTACAACAAGTCATTTGGCGAATCAAATTTACCACCTTTAGTATTTTCATTCTAGAAGGGCAGCCTTGGCGCACCGGTAAAGGTGTTGCCGTGTGATCGATAGGTCACTGGTTTAAGTCGTGGTTCAAGTCGTGGGAGTAGCCTCTTGTCCAAAAAGTGACAAGGAAAGGCTTGTCCTCTGTACACCCTTGTGGTGAGACCCTTCCCCGAATCTTATGTGGGGACGCTAATATACACCGGGTTGCCCTTTAGTAATTTTCATTCTACTGTTGTTAGTGTCCTAAAGTAGCATGCTAGAAAAGACTCCTGCTCACAGCCTCACTCACCAAATATCTAATGCCACCAATTCGGACTCCTTTAATGTATACTCTTTTCGATGCACCTCATAACATGATTTTCTACCCACGTTTAAGAAATCAAATACGGAGTACTCGGTAACTTATATACTGAGCTTATTAAGGAAAAGAGGAGATGATTTTCGTTGATCGAGGTCTCACCAATAAAATAGATAAACAATACTCCGGCAAAACAAAGACAAAACATAATAGTTCTACCATAACAAATTTTACTTCTACCAAAAAAAATATACTCCCTCCTGTTCTGAATTATCTTCCTATTTGTTTTGTAGCTTTTGACTAGCCATATTGGGACTAGTATATAAACTAAATGAAAAACCCATTTGACTTAAAATCAAGTGCAACTTGTAGAATGCAATATGCACTGCAGAATAAAACATGTGTTAATTTTTACATCAAGTAAACATTTCATTTGATCTATGCGTAGCTCCCAATATGGCTAGTCAAAAACTGTAAAACAAAGGGGAAGATCATTCAGAACAGGAGGGAGTATAAATTTTGCTGAATTTCAATACAGACCAAACCAAAATAGTAAGTTTTATTCAGAATAGCTCATTTTAGCCACTCTTACCACACTTTTTTTTCCTTTTAAAAAAGCCTTCTATGAGGGAGTATATATGTAGGTGTCATTTGGAGTAAAGCATGATTTCATTAGAACAACCTCAAAGAACAAAAATAGCCAAAAGTGTGCCTAGGCGCCTTGCTTAAGTAGTGTAAGAAGTACGAAAAAGAATGGTGGTTATGAAGAACACAGAGGAACAGATAACAGAGGTAGCCATAATCAAGGACACATACAAGATTGCTTACATCCTTCATTTCTTCCTAGGTGCAGGCAACCTCCTGCCATGGAATGCATTCATCACAGCTATAGACTATTTCGCGTACCTCTATCCAGCAAGAAATGTCGAGAGAGTCTTCTCTGTCGCGTACATGACCTCTTCACTGCTGGTACTGCTGTTGATGGTAGCGTACCATGCAGCAGGGTCGTGTAGAATAGCAAGCCTTAGGCTTAGGATGAACATTGGTTTCACCATGTTCATTCTGTCAATGATGGTGGCTCCTACTATTGATTGGGCTAAATGGTTCTCGACTGACCCATGGAAGAGCTTCATAGTGACAGTAGGGTCTGTTGTGATGTGTGGTTTAGCAGATGGGTTGATTGGAGGAAGCCTGATAGGATCTGCAGGGCAGCTGCCTAAGGAGTATATGCAGGCAGTTTTAGCTGGAACTGCTTCTTCAGGTTATAATATGCCCTCTAAATTTACCTTACCTGCTTCTACAATTTGTTAACACTCCGTGTGAACCTTGGGTAAAACGATCCTATATTGGACGTGGTAACTTTTAAAATATTAAGAGGTGAGTTTTCAGCTTCGAACTTTTAAAAGTACGCCAAAAAAGCGTTAAATTGACACGCTATCTTAATGACTGTAGCACTGTCTTATGCGAGGTTGGGTCTTTGATCAGTTCTACAACCAAATCTAAGAATAGCTTAGACATACCTTGAGATTGCTACCAATTGTAATACTTCATTATCTGAATTCAGTCGATCCTAACTTACTATTTCAGGGGTTCTAGTGTCAGCACTGAGGATCATAACAAAGGCATCCCTCCCTGAGAACGAACGAGGTCTCGAAACAAGCACTCATTTCTACTTCATTGTCAGCGCCATCGTTCTCTTAGTATGTATGGTGTGCAGCAACCTACTATATGCACTACCAGCAATACAAAACCACTACAATAACCTAGACTATCAACATGATCTCCTGCCTCAACGCAGGCCAGAACTCCAGAACACTGCTCGGAAAATCCTTGGCCCTGCATTTGGAATCCTGTCAATCTATGTTGTAACTCTCTCAATCTTCCCAGGATTCATTGCAGATGACAGTCAGAAATCTAAAACCCTAAAAGATTGGTACCCCATTTTGCTCATAGGAGTCTACAACTTCTCTGACCTTGTTGGTAAATCCTTGACTGCACTATGTATACCAAGCAATATAGGTAAGGTGACATGGGCATGCTTTGCAAGAGTCCTCTTCTACCCTGCATTTAGAGCATGCCTTCATGGACCAAAGTGGCTCAAAACTGAGGTCTCGATGGTGTTTTTGACATCTATCCTCGGTATAAGTAACGGATACCTAACCAGTGCCCTTATGATACTCACGCCGAAATCAGTAACTGAGTTGGAGGCTGAGACCGCGGCAGTTGTCATGGCACTGTCCCTTGGGCTCGGACTGGTTGGAGGTTCGGTTCTTGGGTGGCTCTGGATCATATGATTTACTCTTGTACGCTAAATTACTAGATTTTCTATTAGGCAACTAAAGTAATCTAGAGCTAGAGCTTAAATTTGTTCCAGAATTCTACTTTATCCATCAATCTAAACATCTAGCACGCTCTTTTACTTTATGCTTCGATAAATCACAAGTACAAATGTAAAGCTATTATTTTCAGCTCCAGAGGTAAAATTTGATGATAACCTACAAATGTAAAAACTCACAACAGGCCTAACATAGTTTCATGCACTGTTCATAGATCACTTGACACAAAATCTCGTAGAAGACGGTAAAGTATCAAAACACATCAAAATTTGTAGATCTTCATCAATTGTATTCTTAAGCCATTTGTAATGTAATTAACTAGCATAATTTTCCATCATTCACGAGTAGTCGAAGTATATATTCTATACAAAGTACCCGTTCTTATAATAATTAAGCTTGAATAGAGGGAGTACACATCAAATATATACAAATCATAAACCAAAGAGGAAAAAGTTAATGTTTCTACTAGACAAAAACTGTGTCATATACAACTACACTGGTCAGAAGAATGACTTACAAGAAGTGATTCTGTTGTCGTCCAGATGATCGTATTTTGGCCTTTGTGCATTGCTCGTCTACTTTTCTTTCAAGAACAAAATTGGCAGAACTCCTCCGGTATTTGCTACAACAGCCAAACCTGCAATCCAATTTATTGAATTCAGTGTGATTGCGGCCACAAGTTACATGGACTTGCAAGTCAAGAAGCCTTAGAAGGATCATCAAACGCTAATCCTATTGCTGGTTTTCATGGTGTTCCTTATTGACCAGATGATTTAGTCATGCCTCATACTTGATCATATAAAAACAGAAATGTTGTAGATGTAACACAACAAAATATGCATCCAATCAAACTACTCATACCTTTTTTTGTTGTTCATATAAGAATTCCTCAATAGCAAGTCGGGAAGTGAAATCTGTTTCCTCAAGTGCAATAATCCAAGAATCACAACCCTTGATGAAAAAGGAATACCTAAATTTAGAAACTTAAATCTTGAAGGGGGGATGAGAGTAGGCTTGGTGAATGGAACAATCTTCTCTTCTATGTACACTCACGAAGTGAAATTGCAGTCCATTCAGCCTACGCACCAAAAATGATCAAACAAGCTACAATATGAGTGAGGCTATACTTTTTCATAACTCCATAATTCAGAAAACAAACCTAAAAGGTATTTGCGATGCTGGGGTGCTACTTGTGATGCTGAACTCTTACAGATTAGCTTGCTAAGACGTCTGGCAATAAACCTTTAGCAAATACTTCTGATGGTCTATCGACTCTATCCACAGGTTTATCGCGTATTAACAGTAGAATGATCTGTGTTTCGCGTATTAACAGTAGAATGATCGTTTCACTGCAGATAGTTGGTTTAAATTATGCTCAGAATACAGATGTATGTTGAATCAGGTAACATTGGAAAGGGGCTCTTGACAATCCTACATACGGGTCAGAACTATACCTTATCAATTTACTTGCTTGACAATCCACATTCAAGTCGCATTGCTGCCAAAAGTTCTGGAGATACTGATACCATTTGTGTGCCTACTTTCGAATCACGGGTCCCATTTTCTACTCCAGCACCCCAACCTCGGTAAAGTATGACTTTACTGGGTTCCTGGGATATTAGAACTGCCCCTGTTTCTTGCTGCAGTGATTAATTTTAATAGACAGGATTAGAGTCGCACAAGTAGGGTGATTAATAAACACAAATAAGTCACAGTAGGCCGGCCACAAACCTCCAGTTGGAAAACGACCTCCTGAACTGAAGTCCCCTTGGCTCTCCCCTTCACATTGACGATAGCAAGAGGGTGTTTCTTAAAATGGTCCTTGATTGCTTTTGCAACACCACTAACAACATTGCTTCTGCCTGAAATATAGTCAAGCCATAAGCTTAACATTCTACGAACTTATCAATACAATAATAAGATCCCAAGCAAAGGGGAAGAATTGGATTATATCTGTTTGAGATGACCGGGAAAAAAAAAAAAGTTTAATGTCAGCTCCCTTCATCTACATGTCCGTGGCGCGGGGGGGGGGGGGGGGGTTGGTTAAACAAACCAAGAGGGGAGGCTCCACGTTCTGGTACATTGGTTACTCTAGAGAATCATAATTCATAAGGCCATACCAGATGAACAATATAAAACAGACCTTTAGATCCTGCGAGCGGAGACGTGATAATCTTGATTACTAGACCCACCTAACTCTTTCTCCCCACCCTGGATAAGATCCCTTTCACTTTTAAAGCGGGTGAATTGCTAGATCACTACCTATTGTTCAAAGGCCTGAACATTACATGTCGAATATGTCATCTTAGAAGTACATACTAAACTATCAGTTGATTTAAAAATTGTAATAATATACTATAGTGCACTGATCACCAACACTAGCAGGTGCGGTATGGCATCATAGAACAGCCAATGATCCCTTTCAAAGTATAAGTGAATGCAGAAACGTGCGTACAACCATAAAAGTTAGAACAAGCTCCTCTTACCAACAGCTAGTACAGGACGTCTCTTCATCTTGAGGGCCTGCTTCCTTAAAAGAAGCCTCTCTTTGTTTGTGAGTGTTCTGTCTCTTACTGGTGCCCCATAGGAATTGCTTTCTGTCACTTTTCCCAATGTTAGAGGTGCTGCTGCCTTAAAATCATCTTTTTGGACTGACATTGGTATCTCATTTCTGGAAATAATATGTTCAGAATTGTCACCCTCTGACATGATGTTTGTATCAGAGTCACTGCAGGTAGGGTAAAACAGTGATCCACTGCATGAAGCATCGCTAGAATCACTGGAGGTAGGAAGACTTATCTCATAGCAGGTAGCCTGCTTTTCAGCATAGAAATAAAAAAAAAAAAATATTATACATCACAGTACGATATCCATTAAAGATCCATAAAAGACTCTCTTAAAACCCCACGACCCCCTCTTAAAATAAACAAAAGTGTTACCTCGGCCTCATCGGATTTGGAGGGATCGATGATTGTGCTAGTCTGTTCCCTCTCAACAGTGTCGGTTGATACAACCAAACCCATATCTGCACCTTCAGGGGTGTCACGGAGGTCAGGTGATGTGTTGTCTTCGATTGGAGAGAGATAGCCCTTCTGGAAGTCAATTCTATCATCTGACGCAGCTGAAGTTTGCTCATCTTCATCTACGTCCTTCACACAAATTAACAGAAATGCACCAAATCAGAAATCAGTCACAAAGGAACCATACCTGGTCATCACATCCAAGAATTTCTTATCTCGATTGAAAACACTATGTCACAATCCAGAAATCGAGAAATAGCCTAAGTAAAAATCATAAATATATAGACTTAAGTCCTCAGTCATTGCAGTCAGGCACAAATATTCAGGGCTGAACTACGAATGTGCAACAACATACAGTCAAACTCATGTAACATACAAAACTAGTTAGAAGCAGAGAAGACGTGAACTGTGGATGTCAGAGAAAGCTCCAAGGAAGACATTGAACAAAATGTGAGTTCCGGGGGACTTTAAGAGAGAAACTCACAAACTATAAAGGGGAAAGGCATAGCTAACGCTAATTGTGTTTGCACATCAAAGCGCAATTTCCAGAAAGACAGTCTTTTTTGACAGTCACTTGAGCTTTCCTCATTAGTGTTCCCAAGTCCCAAAGAAAAGGGCCCCGAGAAATCAAGTAATTTAAGGGACGCCATAACAACGAAACTCATCTACTATTTCATTAATTCGGTAAATCAACAAAATAAAAGCACTAGTAGCAATACTAAAAACTGGCAAAGGTATCACAGGCAGCCTAGAAAACCCAACAGATATGCTACAAAAACAATTGTTAAGGGAGACATAGTGCAGAGCTTCGGCCATGACGAGGTTCTAAATTTGAAGGGCTAGTACCTTCCCCATTTCCCACAATCAAGGAAATCATATTTCTTACAATGAATAAAAGGATTAACAGGCAACTCAAGCTACCGACCTGCTCATCTCCATACCAGGAGATAAACGCTTGAAGGTTGCATTAGAACAGCACAAAACTGACTGCTATTGGCTCGACAATAAAAGAAAGAAAAAAGAGAGCCTTAGGACTCACTGATTGCGACTTCAGCTGTTGACCTACCTGCCCATCCAAAGCCTCCTTATCTTCCACCTGTTGAACAGACAATGCAGTAGTTTTAACAACTCGTCTCAGCTAGTAAAAACGCCCTTGAAATGTGCTGGGTTGCTTACCAACTTAAGCTTCAACAATTCCACGTTTCTAGAAAGCTTCAACACATTGAGTTTCAAGGACTGCATCAGTAAAGCAGGGATTTCAGTAATATACCACCACAGTATACAATGCCACTAGCAAGTAGAAAGATATTACAGAACTCACTAAACCATAGTAAAATTTTCAAAATGGAACATTTACCTAAAAAGAACACACTTTAAAATCTGAATGATATAATAAAAGGTAACTAGCAGCCCTGTGACATGAATAATAAGCCAAACACCTTTGCCAACAGACAAGCTATTCTTGACTATGGAGCATAATGTACGTGTCCTTAAACTGCAATGCTTCATGTAACAGACTACCGCTACATTTCTCATCAAGCACAAAAAGAAGCAGCCTCTCAGTGACAATCACTTACACAGACGAAGCTGGCTGCATCATATCATCTCCCCCCCCCCCTTTTACTCTGTCTACGGGAAGCTAGGAAGCATATTTAGAAGAGTCAGATAATATATCAGCGGGCTTTGGATTGGGGCCGGCAAAATTCAGGCAGGGATTTTCCGACAACCAAAAACATTTTTTTCGGAGGTGGCAACACACCCTTAAGGCACGTGACATAGCTCAGGCCATAATCCTTGGGTCATTTAGTCTGGCGGAAGTTTTTGTCTTGCAGTTATCATATACAATATTGTTTATAATATCCACTTAAACAGGGACCCAACAAATCATATTCCAATCCGACCCATACCCAACCCATCCCACGATACACAAGCAAGATGAAATACTGACTCTACCTGACGTCGTTGGGCCTCTATCGAGCGTTTCATTGCTGCTTTCTTGTTTAGAAGTGTCTGAGGCCTTAAAGAGGCAGGTCTCTGGTAGTTTTTCCCACGGTATACTATGATCGCATGACCTTTGCTGACTTTCTCAACAGCCACTAGTATCCCGCCACTTTCTGCTTCAAGTGTTCGAGCTACATCGTGGATTTCTTCGATGTTCCATCCTCCACAAATTATTTTCACAAGTTCTCTGTATTTCCAGTGAAGATGCATGTTCTCAATTGTCCCATCAAAAACACCACGTCTACCTGGAAACAGAAGACGATGTTTAACAGCTATAGGAGTGAAACCGCCGATTAACCAATCTGACCCAAAACGTCAAGTGCACAGAATAACATCTATTAAGTTATAACTCAAAATTAATGTGTCAATATTCACCTAATAATAGAAAAGGCTTCATTTTCAAGCCAACCTTCCTCAGCATATATCTCTCTTCTTCGGTGATTCCCTCTTTATCTACCTCTGCTTGACGAGAGATCTCCGCCTGATCCAGCTCAGACAGAAGCTTCTCTGCTCTCGCCTTTTCATCTAAAGCCTGTGACAGTTTAGCCCAAATTACAACCAAGAACCAGGTGTCTTCATAAAGAAAATTCCTCTGCTTATACACATAGTTACGTACCACAGAAAGCTTCCTGTTAGTTTTCACAATAGATGCTTTAATCGATCTATTACGCTCTTGCAAGCCAAGATCAACGTCCTTGTTGGAGTCACTTGCGCTGATCGAAGCATGCCCTCCAGAATTAGATGCACTGTTTTCTGCAATAATTGGTAAAACATTACCCAACTGTGCCTCTTCTTGCATTCTGCTATTCCTCCTTTCCTGAATTGCTGATGAAACTACTGCTGGCAGAAAATCTTTTCCTCGATAGAACACCATGAATTCCTTATCGCGTGACAATAGGACCCCACCAGTCAGATTCTGCAAAATCCATCACTCAAATTAATTTCTACTAATGACAACCGAGGTAGCTTCTACAAATCCATAGACAAGAATAGTACAGTATGACTCCTTGCCGGGGATCCCAGACCTATTTTCATCAGTATTAGGCATGCAGGTAATTTTGAAGCTAAGAGATTTTTTGTGCTCTTATAACTTGATATTAAACTAAACGATTAGTTTTTCAATTTAAAAGGTAAAATAATAGTACGGAAGTTTACTCTAAGCAGCCACCAACTACCTGTCGAGTCGTCCACACCCTTACAGCATGAGATGGGACTTAACTTTACATAGAGTATTCATAGCTTACATGTCAAAGAGTAAAAAACTATACACTGTTTTTGTCGCGAGAAATGCAGTAACTTCAAAAGTTGACCTTTTAAAGGAAAACAAGATGAAACTCAGAGTAGAATTCACCATCAGAGCAGTATGCACCAACTAGATCAGACCATCAGAGCAGTATGCACCAACTAGATCAGAGCAGTCTGAAATTCAGACTGTAAAACAGGGCCTTTTGAAATAGGCATCTCCATTACTGCGACACCTTATCACATATCAGCAGTGGATACTCCATTTATTCACAAAAGTCCCCTTTATATGTCAGTTCCAGACCATAATCTTCTAATTCTTAAACTTCATTACATTGTTATTTCAAAATTGCTAAGTTGCAAAATGTGAAAGAAGCATCACTCACCTTTAACTCTTCTGCCATCAGCTCACTATTAGTATTCTGGACTCCTCTCTTAACTGCAATCTTAGCGATTTCACATCTTTCCCACAGTTTAAGCATTGCTACAGCTAGTCCTTGATGTTTCCTGTTTCTTCCTAGCAAAAAGTAGCTTATTAACTGAGTAGAAAACCTAAAACACTTGAAAATGAACTCAACTTCCATACAGCCCAGAGACTACAGTAGTCTTTCAACTTAAAGCCTTTCTGAATATGTACTGTTACTTTCCTTTTACATGTAAAATCGTAAAATGACAGGGAAGGGAAAAGACAAAAATAAAATAAAAAATAAAAAAGACTCACCTAGAGCAAAATGGCATGGCAGTGGCCGTCCAAGTCTCTTAAGTATTGTCATCTCATCATTAGTAAGTTTCGGCTTCACTCCATATGGAAGCAGACGAAAGGGTTTCCTAAATTCAGGAATAACAGCTGGTAGGAGATCCGCATCAACAGGTAATGGTTCACATCCCCACCAGTCCGTGAAACGAGGACCCAGTCCATCTAACAGCCGATCAGCTTCCTCCTCAAGCTGCTTTTCACCAGGCAGCTGTAATCGCACCCTGTTAGGAGTGCCAACGCCTGGTATCAAGGAAGATTGACCCAACATTCTTGACGAATTTTGTCCAGAAGATTTTACTACATTCGTCTCAGATGACTGGCTCTCCTCTCCGCCTCCCATTTCATCAAATTTCATTGCATTCTGAGAACTGCTTTCAACAGTAGCCTCATCCAATGAGAAATAAGGATACAAGTAATTAGCCCCTCTATACAAAACTATTTTGCTTCCAGCCCTCCAGACAACCATGCCTCCAGTTTTCCTCTGAAACATTAGAAAAACATAATCTATAACTTAGTAAGGTCATAGCGCAGACTAACCCATAATCTAGAGTTACACTCACAGAGTGACATAACAAAGCCCTAAATCTAGAAACCCCCACCCTTCCCCTCCAAGCAACCAATCTCTGAAACATATACAGTTGATAAACGATCATCCCAATCACTCCAAACATAACGTAGTTAATAGTGTATATAATTGATGTGTAATCAATTCGATGTCCTTTGTATCTCTTTGTATACCTTGTCCACATTACAAATATGTGAGTTCTAATGTGCCTGAATTCAAGACTCTTTCACCATAACATTTCACCTACACTAGGACCCCCAATGAAAGAAGAAAAGCGCCCTAAAACTCGCATAAAAGATGTTTTCAGGTTTAATCAACCAAATCTTCCACTCATGAGGTCACAATCAAACAATTGCGATTTCCTCCACATTGGGGCACCACACAAAAAAAAAAAAAAAAAAAAAAAAAAAACCCCACTTATGCCAGTGTTCATCCTTCTAACTTCACATTGACAAGGAGATTTCAGAGAACAACCTGATATATAATCAAGCAACAAGTACTAAATCCAAAACAAATAAATTTCCCCTCTAATCACCAAATCACTATTTCCTTGACAAACAGCATATAATCCACAGTAAAAATTCAAATCAAACCATCTAAAGGCATTGACTTTCATGACCTAAGAACAACAAACATAGTCCCAAGACTCCCAACCCCCAAATATGACTCGGGGTCGGCTAACATGAATGGTCATCCGAAACCTGTCATATATGTAACCAACACATGATCAATACCAGCATAGTAAAAGTAACAAAAAAAGTTGGAAGCTTCTACCTCAAGTAAATCATGGGTTCTTTTCATATTAAGCTTATAAACATCCTCAACAATAATTTTAACCACCTCACTACTCCTCCACCTCTCATGAATCCCATTCACAATCCCTTCAGTAACCCCAGCTTTCCCAATCTTCATCTTCTGCTTCACGCTAATCCCCAATGTCCTCAACCTACGCAGCTCCGATTCCGGCAACGTAAGCTCCGCTAAGCACGGAAGCTCCTCCACCTTCCCTCTCTCCCTTTCCCTCTCCCCCCTCCTCTCCTCCTTCACCACCCTCCTCAGCTCATTAATCTTAACCACAGCGCTCCCCGACCCCGGTTCCGGAACCGGGTTATGCGGACTAGACCAGCTCGAATCAAGGGTGTGCCCGACCCGGTAATTCGGAATTTCGCGGGAATTTGGGACAAAAACCTCCCCAATTTTCGAATCAGCCTCATTTCCCGCCAATTGGATACCCTCCGATTTTACAGCGTTTTCTTCGACAAATCCGAGGGAGCGTAATTTGTCGGCGATACGCTGGATTGCGGATTTCGGGAGTGGTTCCGGGTCGCCGGAGGTAGGTTTTGCGACGGCGTAAATTGAATTTTTGGGGGTTTTGTTAGGATTTAAGGTGAAAAGTGGGGTTTTGGGGTGGCGGGGAGAGGGGATACGGTGGCGACAGCGGTGGCGGGATGGGGTTTTGGAGGAGAGGGAAAATGGGTGGGAAGACAATACAAGGGACATTTGGAGGCTTACCGTTGTTTGTTTGTTTGTTTTCAATCGTGAAGAAGAAGATACATTGGATATGAGATTTTTGTGATTATATTGTTGGGTGGTTATAAACATAACGGTGATAACGACGCTTGCAGTCACAAACTTTTACTCCCAAGTCTCCAACTGCGGGCATGGTCAAAATTAATACGGACGCGGTTTGTAAAGATGGCGTAATCGGGTTAGGAGCTGTTTGCTGGGATGGTAGAGGTGAAATTCGATTGATTGCCTGGAAATGGATGCGGAAGAGATGGAGTCCGGTTACAGTGAGAGATTGATGTGGGTAGATGGAAATTAATGGTGGCGATAGCTCATGGAGAACGACGTGTCAATTTAGAGAGCTACGAAAATTAGGAGGAGCTTAGATGATTTGATATTGGATGATACTAGTTTGCAAGCTCGTGCCACGCCCGAACTTGTCTATTTATAATGTTTATACTCATTCTATAAAATGTATTGTATGTTTTTATATTCTAATATTATTATGAACGGTACTATAATCAACTTTTGTCGCCCGTCGTATTTTATTATTATCTATTTCTACTCACTCATCATATTATCATATTTTCACTTTTACCCAGTATACAGTTTCAATTCCACTATCTTGACTTGTCACATGTTACATTGTTTCATTCCACTATCCCGTCACCCGTTATATCACATTAGATGAAATTAATTACCATAAATTAGCTAACCAACATAATATTATCTCTTAGATCTCATGTTTTAAACTAAATTACCATATTTATTATTTTCCATAAATTAGCCAATAATATACTTTATGATTAATTTATAACCATATGTTAATCAATAATTGTATTTAATACTATTTTTATATTCTATCCAATTAATGTATGGCAGGTGTCTTCTAATATATATTATAAAAGCCGAGTACAGCCCTTCATTGATGGACACTTGGCACAATCCTATTGGATGGAAATAAAAAATTATTATTGATTATTAGGATATGGAAATACATATAAAATATTAAAATAGTAATAAGGAAAATTAATAAACAATTAAAAATTATAATTAGTTGAATATTTAAATAATTGTAATTTAAATTGAAAAAGGAAAGTTTTAAAATCAATTAAGTGTAGACAATATTAACGGTCTGAAAAGATGATTTCCAATCTATACAATGTATATGATTATCTTCCAATTTGTTGATCATGATCGTAATATTGTGACATATTTTCATTTTGCAACACATCTCTTATAAAAAACGAAAGATTTCCAAAATGAATGTGCAAATCAAGTATAAGCCTTAAGGTCAATTATTATTAGTTTAACAATTGATTATAAAGATTTCCGTTTATGTCTATACAAAGAGTTAGTAATTGGTTCATGAATAGGGTTGCATGGTGTATTTTGTTATGTAGCATTGGTTCATGCATTTGGCTATACAATTTTTTTTTTTGTGGCTTTTTGAGTACCATTGTTTCATATTATTATCCGAATCAATTTTGGGTTAGACATTATTGTGTTATGTACCAATAGTTCACGAATAGGGTTTGGTTGAGTCAGATTCTACCACGTCGAGTTATTGGATTTCTCGGAACGTGGCACCTTTGATTCAAACAAATGTGACTTATTATTATAATTCTCCGTTTACAGCTTATATGTTTTAGTAATTTTACAATTCGACTTTTCCGTGTGGTAATTTAGAGCTGAAAGAGTTATATTTCAAAAGGTTCAACTACATTAAGCAATGCTATCGCTTATATGTAGAAAATCAAGCAGATTATAAAGAAATTAATCAATTTCAAGAAGTATAATTTTTCCCCCTATGTTAAGAGTATAGTGAAAAAAGTATGTGTATACAAAGAGTAATAATTTCGTAGAGAAAAAGAATTAATAAATGAATATCATATAGAGTTTGACCAGAATTTATTTTCTCCTTTTTTTTTTTGTATTCTCTTGACTACTCTGGGTTTCCAATTTTTCAAAGTTTCGTTTGCTTATATGATTGTAGTTTTCCCCTTAATTTCTAGGTATGGTCAGAACGGGTTAGGGTCATATTAAATTCATGGCCTGTCGAATCGAGTCGGTTTTTGTTCGGGTTGTTATTGAGTTAGGTATTATAGTTTTTGTGATGTTAGTTTTTTTTTTAGATCCTCATTGGGCATGGTTACTAAAACAAATTTGAGCGCATCATCTCAAATTTTGTTTAATGTTTTTTGGTTTTAGACATACATACAGTGAAGTTCTTATCTCGAATTTGTCTATACAATGTTCTCTCTCTCTCTCTCTCTGGCTTCTTAACTACTATTATTTCATATTTTTCAAAAGTTTTATTTTGTTATAAGAATCGAAATCAAGTCCAGGTTGAACATTAAATAGTCATGTAGCATTGGTTCATGAATAAAATTGAGTTGACTCATGTTCCACCACGTTGAGTTTTTGGATTTCTCGCATAATGTCATATTTGATGCAAACAATTAGACTAAATAATACTTTGAAATGATAACTATGTAATAGGCTCTGATAAATATTTATTTATATTTGTAATGTCACAACTAAAGTGTAGTTTTTTCATACATTAAATACAATCGGTATATGGCAACCCGGAGGTACGTAGATCTACGTACCCCTCGGTTCAATTTCACTCATTATATACCATTTTGTAGTCATTATATATTTTCACTCATTGATTTTCAAATTTTCATTCATTATATAACACTTTATAATCATTATTTATTTTCACTCATTATTTCCAATTTTCACTCATTATGTACCACTTTAT
>JBBYHQ010000022.1:1134764-1145439 GCA_038382645.1 Spergularia azorica
ATTGTTGAAAGAGTTATATTTCAAAAACTTGGATTAAAAGTTAGAATCGGGAACATGACACTTATTAACACAATTATGTATATAGTCAATGACTTTATTAATTTTTTTAAAGACGATCAATAAATTATATAAAGACAATGATGTAAGTTACTAAACGGAATATGTTTCTCTTGGTAAGATGATTACGTATGTGTAGAATTATATAGATTTCTTTGTAATCTCAACAAAGATGACAATAAATGAATAATGCAAATAAAGTTAGAAATTAGGAGGTCAAATCAATTTCACGTATGGTCAGAGCCAAGTTGGGTTATGTTGAGTTCGTGTCATGTCAATTCCGCATGATATTGTACTTTTCATAATTTATTATATGTGAAAGTACTTTTTGATACGAATTCTAAAATGTGCATTTCATTATTTATTTTTTATGAATATTTATTCTTATATTTGTAAGTCAAACCCTCATCTCGATCAAAACGTTATCTATATTTTTATGGAGGTGGTAGTATTCAACATTTTTATAAGGGATATCCAATACTGTTTAACTAATAGTTGACACTTATATATTTATAGCTAAACTATATTTTTTTTTCATACGTTAAATAGTGTCAACATGTGACAATTATGTGTACAATGTAATTATCAAACAACGTTTTTTGTGTGAAACAAGTATAATTGATACAAATAGGGAGCCCGGGCGAGGCACGGGCACGCAAACTAGTTCTAAGCAAGACTTGGTTTCAGGTTTGAATATATTATAATAATAATAATAATAATAATAATAATAATATTAATAATAATAATAATAATAATAATAATAATAATAATAATAATAATAATAATAATAGATTTGTAGTTTAAAAGATGCAGTTCGCAAAAGTTAACATAAAAGGTGCGTTATCGCAAAATTTTGATTTTATAAGGTGCGGTCTCGCAAATTTTCCTTATTTTTATGCAATGTCATTCATCAAATTCACAATTTTTTTTTAATGAAGGGTAATTTGGTAAATGAAAATTTAATTTCCAATCGTTTATGTTGGGGCGGGTTTTGTGAGATGAACCCAATCCCCGACGTAAACAATTGAACGAAATGGACGGAGTATATACTAGCTGCTAAACCTGGCAAAACTGAACCAGACCCGAACATCCGACCCGAAATACTTAACTCGAACATCCGAATTTGTAATCTGAATTCAACCCAAAACTCGAAATGGTCCGACCCAAACCCGAATTTGACCCGAATGTTGTTTGACCCGATATTGACCCGACCCGAAACAGACCTGAACTAAAATGACTCATACACAAATAATCAAACATTTAAATGAATCAATTGAACAAAAGGGACTTGGATTAGCTATATCATATCTTCAAACACTCAAATTAGCAATAAAATTTCAAGTTAAGATAATGTGAAACAAATTTTAAGAAATTTGATATCAATATGTTTAAATTTGAACATTTAAAAATGATTTGTCCCGAATTCGACCCGTAATTGATACACCCGAAATAGACCCGAACCCGACCCGAACCGAAATGGACCCTAAAGGTGACCCGACCCAAATAGACCCGACCCGATTGACCCGTTTGCCAGGTATCCGTAGCTACGTTTGGGTGGGTTTGCATTTACGTCTTCAACAGTTATGAGAGATCAGATCAGTGCAATTAAAATTGTATAGGACTAATACAGGCCGGAGGTAAATATTATAGTCAATTAAGATTATAGAGAAAGATGATTTATTGATTATATATACAAAGTGATGCTTAAATAGTACACGAGTAGTAGTAGCTGTGCTATTCTAACCTAGTAACGAGTAGTAGAACCAGTGTGATGAGCTCACAAAAATAGAGGAGTATATTAACATATTACTCAACATTTCCTTTTTTTTTTTTTTTTTTTTTTTTTGAGGGACAAACGGGAAGGGGGAGATATATTAGCTCAAATCAAGGTCCGCCAAAGCCACAATAGCTTGGGGAAAATTCGAAGTCAAAACTACATTTTCCCCTATCGAGGGGCATAATCTAGCAACACTATGAGCTACACAATTTCCCCCCCCGCTTAACATGAGAGAAACATGAAAAGGTAAAAGAGTTCAGCAACATGCAAATATCCTCCTCAATAAGGCCTGAAGGTTTCCTATCAAACACTTTTGTCCGCAACGCTGTAATCACGCCCAACGCATCGCACTCCAGAGCCACACGATCATACCCAAGCCGATGGGCAATCACAAGGCCAAATCTCGCCGCAGCCGCTTCCACCACCCGTGGGCTCCATCTCGCAGCCACCCTCGAAAAAGCGATAGCCCGAACAGCCCCGCTTGAATCACGAGCGACCATACCAAGCCCACTACCATTATCTTTAAAGACAGCTGCATCAGTGTTTACCTTAATCCAGCCAGCATCTGGGCGACACCACTGGGATGCAGAGAGGCACACATTAGCACGAGGAGAGGGAAAAACCTTCGTAGCATATTCCCTGTAGTCAGCCACTAACCTGGAGAAACCAACAGTCATGCAAGCAGCAGAGGGTGGCTCCTCTTCAAAAAACAAAGCATTACGCAACGTCCACGCCGCCCAAGTTAGTGACAGAAAGTTACATAGCTCAACGCCATTGATCTTCTGCAGCACCCATAGAAAGCGGTCCATAAAGGAACTAGAGGGCGCGTCGAGAAGGAGGTAAAGGAAAGAACTTCTGGCCCAGATCTCCTGAACCCCGCAGCACTCAAAAAGAGCGTGAATAACAGTCTCTTCGTCATATCCACATAGTCTACACTTCGGATCAGAGGTAATATGTCGTCGGAATAAGTTGCCCTTAACAGCGAGGACATCAGCGCAGGCTCTCCAGATGAAGTGGGCAAGCTTTGGAGGAATATTAAGATTCCAAATAATGCTCCACACAGGCTCTTCGTTACTGGCTCCAGCTCTCCTACACCCAGCAGCCCCTGTGATGCCAAACCAGTACCCAGACTTAACAGAATAATTACCGTCTATGGTTGGCCACCAGTAGAGTTTTTCCATAAGAAACCGGGTACTTAAGGGAATATCACAAATGAGCTCTCGATCACCTGCTTCAAAGAGAGCATTCAGGACATCCATCCTCCAGGTCCCCAACTGTTGGTCAATAAGATCGGAGACACGCAATTCCTCATTAGCATCTGATCCACGATGAGGAACAAGCCCAGAAGAGTCGCCTGGCAACCAAGCACAATCCCATACCCCAATCCTCATCCCATTACCAACCCTCCAGTAACTCAACATTTCCTTTTAAATCACTTGCATAAAGCCAAAATTGCATTTCCAATTTGCACATGCACTGCAAAATTACTTCCATACAATCTGGCTTACATACTATAGTTCCTTAATGATACATGCTGTCTAGCAGAAGATCATCAAAACCGCTACGTACTCATCAGTTCAGTCTCTTACTTTGTTAAAGCACTCGCGGATTCAATAACCAGGGCTAACTCCAAATCATTAGTTCATTACAATAAAATATCAATCTAAAATTAAAGAGTAAAAACTAATTTTCAAAAATTTTGAGGAAATAATTAAACACAAATTAAAATTTCAAGCAAATGTAAACAAAAGAAAAACGTAGGAAAATTATTGAAACTTGCCAAACAAGGAACATTAAAATAGAGAAGGAGAGGGAGGTGCATGCATAATAACCTTCCTCTCTCCTCAATCTGTGTCTTTTTTTTCCTTCTAATTTTTTTTTTATCGTGGGTTTGATTTGTTTTTGTTCGTACATAGTTCTCATGGTTTTTGTTTGCGTGTTTTCTTTGCAGAATTAGAAGCTCAAGGAGAGATATATGGATAACGATTGCTGACAAAAATTATGATAAAAATTATTTGAATAACAGAGTAATTACCCAACATACAATATACTTTCTCCGATTTAAAAAAGAGTTTCCTCTTTCTATTGCAGTGTTGAAGTGCTATGTTGAGGTCTACTTTTATATCAAATGAATCATTCACTTATTGCAATAATTAGTACATATTTTATTCTGCAATGTAGTCTACAATTTCTATTTGATTCTACGACAAATGGATCTTTCATTTGATTCTACGACAAATGGATCTTCCATTTAGTCTACAACTAATCCCTAACATGACAACTTAAAATTGTAAAAAGAAAAAAAAAAGGAAAATCTATTTGAATCGGAGGGAGTATTGAGTAATGCCTAACATGACAACTTAAAACTGTAAAGAATGAGTTTTAGGATCCATTTGATGTAAAATTACTACTAGAGTTAGAGATGAGAATTATTTGAGTAGAAATGTTAAGTTTGTGTGGAATTGTGGAAATGTTGGCGTTTAAATAGTGGAAGGTATCTGACGGTAGATAATAGTTGTTGTGCAACATTTCATTTGGTAATAATACGATTATTATGTGTTACATATGTACGTACCAATTCCCTCCTTCATCTTCTGCCTTAAACGTAAGGATGTCCAAATCAGAATCTTGACCCCACTGTAAAAGGACCAAAACAACACATTATAAGAGCAAAACACTAACATCGTTTTATATATTTCATATCGTTAGGGAGAGAAGCAAAGACGTGGCAGTACATACCATAATGTCTAGAATACTGTAATGTAAATAGTTGGCTACCACCACAGTATTCTCCTCATAAAAGAGGTCAAAACTCAGTAAAAGAGGTCATCGGCATTTTGACGGCTGCCCAATGGTGTAAAAGTCGTAATCATCAGAGAGTCACATTGTTGGATGATTGTAAATTTGTAACTTTGGGCATACAAGGTGACGAGGTTGTGAAAAACCGCTTCATCAACATTTATAATATGTGCAGGGAGCTCATTCAGGATGGATATGTGAAGATGATCCACTACACACCGAGGAAGTGGGTACAAGCTGCTGATTATAAATATTGTAACCCCTCCCCTAGCTATGTTTGGAGCTACTTTTAGACCAAATGAATCGTTAATTTGTTGTAAAAATTAGTCTTATTCTATTTTGCATTGCATTCTACCAACACGACTTAATTTTAAGGTAAACAGGGCTTTCATTTGGTCTAGAAGTAGTCCCGAACATAGCTACTCAAAAACTGAAAACGAAAGGGGGACATTTTAGTGGGTAAGAGGGAGTATCATGTAAGATTCGTTTGACGCACATTTAAAAACGGGTGTACGCGACTACGCGTAATGGAATGCTAAAAAATGCACAATGTAATTTTTCCATAGTATGTTGTCTACTTTTAGCTGCACTTGTACTCGTAATTGTCCATTGGTAATTAGTGTCTAATACTTTCACACACACACACAAAACGAGTGTCTAGTGTGAGCTGTGAAGTTACCGACGTCCATTTACTTCCCTATCGACTATGGAGGTACTCGTATGTACGTGAGTAGTAAAGTAGAAAGCAGAAAGGGCAAAGGACGACACGTCCAAATTAAATGGTCAAATTAAAAACTTTTGTTTGAGATATTCCAATAAAAACGAGTCATACAAATTCAAATAAAACGCCACGAATTTAAGAGGGTATTTTAATATCTATATTTTTTTTTTTAGAATTGCTCAAACCCACTAGGTTATTTTCATTTCTTCTTTATTTCTCGTGTAGATTGTCACAAGGCTATTGCTGGCGATTGTTACAAGTGTTTTTTCAGGTGTACGTGTCCAGGGTACTTCTTCCTTCAATTCGTTTTAATCTAGAAAGTTAACACTTGGTTCTAATATACACTGTATGAAATAATCTTATTACTAACTATTTGCTTATTTGGCTTGCCATCGAAATCGAAATTCCAATGTATTTGCTCTTCATAAGAATTTAGGAAATTAGAGGATGCGAATCGTGAGACCAATCTTCTTGTTGGGTAAACATGAGAATTGAAAATTACAACTTTCAAATGGAAATTTCTACTTAGTTAACTAGTTCAATTCCCACGGCACGGTATGCAAGTAATAATGCATGCAACTCGATCTCTCACACTTTTTAGATATAGTACGTCCCCTTTTGAGTTGTCCACGATTAATTAGTTGCTATAAATTCAAATGGTGATGATATATCGTGTATGTATGTATTATCATGCATGCATGCAATAATGTTTCCCTTGATTAAAACGATGACACAAAGCTAAGATGTTAAACACGAACTGTTATTGATCGATAAATTAGTATATGATTACGATTAGTACATACTCCGATCCGTATAGTAGCTTGCTTGTGGTGGTGTCAAGTCTCGAACACCCGACCTATAGTTGAAAGTAAAGCATCTTTCAACTAATAGGCCGGATGTGAGTTGGTTACTCCGTTTAGTAGCTTAGTGGTGGTGTACCTAGGATTTGAAGAAGCTGATGAAGATCGATAGATACGTCCACAGTCGACTTAATTCCCATACGGCCATACCCATGGCATGCATATATGAATGCAACGATAGTTTTCAAAGGAGAGAAAGCTAAGGTCAAAGGTCAAAGACAGTCCATGCAACAAAACTTCCGTGCATGGTAGTGTGCATTGAATGAATATACAATCGAACAGTACGAACACATACAACACTAGTAATTTAGTAAAGAGTAAGGCTAATTGTATATCCCATATACATTACTTAGCATATATGGGGGGTATTTTGGGTATTTTTTTTTATATTTTTTATGGTGATATTGAAGAGAGAGAAGTAGAATTTGGTGGGACATGTGAATAAAATATAACCCATATACATCTAGATATGTATATAGATATATGTTAAGCCTTTCTCTTTAGTAAAAGTATGCACTTGGTGGATGGTCCGATCCTTTGTAGGACGACGTTACGTATATATCACGTGAAAATCTTGGCCTATTACGTACAACTCTGAAGAATATACAATAATAATGTCCCCATGCTTTATACCAACGATTTTTATGGCTTGATTGAGCTAGGATAAAGTATATCATGTATGGCCCACATAATTAATACATAATGATTAATAACTTAATGCCTACCACTAATTAACAATTACCAAAGTGCTTAATACTGATACTATAATTAATTACTACGGATCTAGCTAGATTATTATTATTACTCCTATATATGATTAGTAAGTGAACCTTTATTTTGTTCGGATCATCGGAAACTTTTCTCGAACTTTGGATGGGTCTTGAATAAAAGGTATACTTCACTTGAATTTAAAGTGACGATCTTTTACGTGACGTACAAGTAATTTCCGATATGACAACTCAAAAGAGCAAAAGAAGACGAAAATCTTCTATCCCCTCAAAAAATCAGAGGGAATATTATAGGAGTACTACGTTTGACGGTTTGACTGCAAGAAAATGCAGCACTAACAAATTTCGTACCATTAATTCAAAAAAAAAAAAAGAAATTTCGTACCAGCTAATTAATACTCGTAGTAGCTTGTGCATGAAGCTAGGACCCACTCAAAACTGTACTGGTACCGTGAATCCATCATTCATTCCTGAATCCTGATATAATCACTATTCATTCAACCTCACACATTTCACACTTTCAGTAAAAAAAAAAATCAAACTTAGCTTTCAGAAGAAGTTTCCACTCTCTCTCGATCATTTCAATCAAAAACTTAGCTTGCAGAAGAAGTTTCCACTCTCTCTCTCGATCATTTCAATCAATTGAAGTACTCCGTATAAAGGTTTCTATCTTTTTCCTCTGCTCTGATCTCTTTCTTTCTTTTCTTAAGCTTCTCTTCTGCGCAAATTTTATTCAAGTAATTTGTTGTTTTCTTTTGCCAGATGAGTCGTAATTGGGGATCAGTTGAGCCTTTCCTTGTCCACTTACTCGAAGACGGGAAGGTGGTTACGTTGAGAGCCGAGATGGGTACTGTTACGGGAATTCGGGTCGGTCGGTACTATGAAACTAGTTCATGGGGAGAAACATAACACAACGGAATTTATCAGACACGATTCATGTTTCGTGTTTCTCAATCATATATGTTTCTCTTCTCATTGATTTCATCAATATTACATCGTATTTATACTAGGTACAACCACCATCTTAACCTACAAGTAATACACTTTCCTAAATACAACCTACCATATATGTAATTCGTACATATTCACAATATCTACGATATATACGATATTATCATAACTTCGTATATGATAATATATTGTTGACCATATTACTCCATAATATCTCTCGATATTATCTCGTAATATCGTCACCTTCCATTTTCCCTATTAGGTACGCCGATGGTGGAGTCGTCTGCCGGTTCCGGTAGCGTTTCTCTCTCTTAATGTTGTTGTTGTTGTTGTGTACGATTGTTGAAGATGTTGTTGTTGTTGTTGCGTATGATTGTTGAAGATGATGTTGTTGTGTATGATTGGTGAAGACGATGTGTATGTATGATTGCAAGTGAGATTTTCAGTAATATTTGTTTTTATATTTATTTTTGTTTAATTTTGTGGGTGGAAAATTTGGGATTGCGTTGAGTTTGATGGGTGTTTGAATAAAATGGGGCTGAGGAGGAGATTTAAGATTTCTAATGGTTTGGGTGCGTGAATGGGAAGATTAGCTTGACTTAGGGCTGATTATTGTTGTGGCGTAATGTTGAAGCTGGATATATATGGAAAGAGGTTGTGGCTGGATGTGTGAAGGGTTGATTGATTTGTAAGAGAATTGAGAGGAACCGTGACAGGATTGTGGCGTTCAAGTGTTTGATTTTTGTTCATAGGCTTATGGTGATGGCGGTGAGGATTTTGTGGAGGAAATTGCGAGTGCGAATGCAAGTAGCCAAGTAGTGTGAAAGGTGGTGGATTGTTGAGTAGTATGTGACTATGTGTGTGTGTTTAAGGACGAGGCGCACGCGAATTCTTGGGATTATGCTGAGTTTGTGAGGAGGTATGGGATGTATCTTGATGAGAAAGTTGAGTTGATGGTGTGTGATGAAATGTAGTTGAGGAGGAGATTGCGGGTTTCTGATTGTTTGAATGATTGCTTGAAAGGGTGCTTGCTATGGACTGTGAGTAAGCATCAGAAATTGGCTGTGTGTCCTGTAGCCGAGGAGAGTTTTGAGGTGTATGGTGATATAGGTGAGGGGTTGGCCTTCTTGTTTGAATTGAATATTATGTGGCTGAAGAGGAGTGAATGGGGAGATTAGCTCGACTTAGGGCTGATTGTTGTGGCATTATGTCGAAGTTTGATGTCCAAAGGTTGTGGCTGAATGTGTAGGGTTGATTTGTTCAGAGGAACTGTGATTGGATTGTGGCATTATTCATGTATTTGATTCTTGTTCGATCATAAGCTTATGGTTGATGGGGGTGAGAATGAGGATTTCGTGGAGGAAATTGCAAGTGCTGATGCAAGTAGCCAAGTAGTGTGAAAGGTTGTGGAATGTTGAGTAATACGCCGTATGTGATTGTTAAAGGACGAGGCGCACTCGAATTTTTGGGATTATACTGAGTTTGTGAGAAAGTATGGGATGTATCTTGATGAGAAAGTGAAGTTGATGGTGTTTGATGAGATGTGGTCGAGGAAGAGATTGCGTGTTTTTGATGGTTTGACTGAATTGGAAGAGAAAGATAAGAAAATCAAGTTGAGCAGGTTGAGTGATGAGATGGCTAGTAAGAGGGTTTTGAGTAGAATGGAGCAGTTGCAAAGATTGCTTGAAAGGGTGCGTGCTATGCGCCCTAGCTTAGGACTATAAGATAGCATCAGAATAAATTGGTCGTTCTCGCGCTGTGTCCTGTAGTCGAGGGGAGTATTAAGGTCTATGGTGATATAGGTGAAGGGTTGGCCTTGTTGTTGGATTAATTTTGGGGATTGAATATTTGGAATGGGGTCATATATCTAGGGACTTATGTTCCTGTGGTCGAGAGGGTCTTGTGTGGAAGGGTGCAATTGCAAATATTGCTTGAAAGGGTATGTGAGATTTACCACTCTGTTGATCCTGCTAATACAGACAGGAAGTTTGCCCTAGTTGAATCTGCTTGTACTTTGATGAACCAAAAGGCTGAACTTAGAGTCGCGGTCTCGAGGATCTTCTGCTAGACATCATATATCCGCTGCAGGCTCAACATAGCATTACAGTCCTTGGTCCAATTAGTTAAAGAGTACAGTTCACAGGTTGAATTGGAAGAGGAGATTGAGAGTTTCAAATGGTTTGAATGAATTGGAAGAGAAGGATAAGAAAATCGGGTTGAACTTGTTGAGTGATGAGATGGCTACTAAGAGGGATTTGAGTAGAACGGAGCAGTCGCAAAGATTGCTTAGAAGGGTGCTTTTCTATGCGCCCTAGGACTGTCAGTAAGCATCAGAATGTGTTAATCTAGGAGAGTTTTAAGGTGTATTCTGGATTCAGTGATATGTTCTTTTCCTAGTTTAGCATATACTATTTGTAGCTAGGGAATTGATTTTTTTTCGTGTAGTAGATTAATTGCCTTTCCTTTGTCAGGTGTTCTTAATGGTAAGGAGATCTGTAACCAGTTCTTGGGGTTGCTCAGCAAGAATCCGGATCAAAGTGAATGGGAAGAGATCCGTAACAACGAGTACATCAGAATTCTGAAAGATCTCGAGGAAGAAGATAACTATCTCATGAGTTTTGGTTTAAAGTGTGATGAGAATCCATCTGTTCTATGCAAGTATCTATATGAAACTTGCCCAGACATTATGTGGGGTGATGGTTGCCACTTAGATACCCTTAAAATGAAGGCAGGGATAGGAGCAGAAACTGGTTGGCTGGTAGTCTGTGCTCGCACATCCTCA
>JBBYHQ010000022.1:1167751-1182918 GCA_038382645.1 Spergularia azorica
TCACAGTTAAGGCATCTGTCTTTGAGCCGTTGTCTTCTAAAACTTCCAGCAAACTTTGGTGGCTTTGCCTCTCTGGTTACCCTTGAAATACTATACACTCCTATTCAGCAGAAAGAAGTAGACGCCATTTTGACCAGCTGTTCTAAGCTTGAGTGGCTAACTTTAGGTTGTGTCTCTCCAAAAGTTTTGAAGTTTATGTCTCATGGGAACTCACCTCTATCACTGAAGCACTTGAACGTGGACAATTGCTCTGAGTTGGAGGAAATTGTGATTGGAAGCACTATAAAATTAGTTTCCTTGGAATATTCTGGACCCGTGGAGTCGTTAAGAATAGCTGCTTCGCCTGTTAGATTATTTTATCGTGGGACCACTACGCCAATCTCGCGTGCAATACGTTATTTCCTTGGGAAATTGACTCAAGAGGTCACTGATTTGAAAACTTTGATACTCACCTGTTTTACCACTCAGGTATGTTCTTACCAAAAATCAGATGTGTTTGCTTCTTTCCCTTCGTCTTTCTACTCCACCTAACATTGATGAATATGCATCTTTATTTTTCGTGTGTTTCAGCCTGACGCCTTACCAAGACAGTTGGCCGTCTTCTCCAAGCTCAGACATCTGTTCATCTCGGTTAATGGATCTGGCCTTGGTCTAGTGGAATTCACTTGTTCGTTTCTGAAGGCAGCTCCTTTTCTATATAAGTTTGAGCTATCTGTAAGTCGGGCCAACCCATCAAATTGTTTTATTATAGTGAAATTGTGTCTACTTTTGCAAAAAAATTTGAAGTTGGTGCATATTACTATGTTATGCTTTTACTATGTGCGGATAAATGTCCTTAAACAGTTGATAACTGAGCTTGCGGTTGTATAACAGTATCTGACTTTTTTTGTTCAAAAAAAAAAAAAAAAAAAAACAGTATCTGACTTTTGAACTTGCATGTTGGTTTTCATAAGCTTTTTTTTAGTATGCAAGTCATGCAACTCACCAGTTGTATAATTTGTTCTCTTTTACAGGCTCGTATTTCAAAAAATGATTTTATAGAGCACGAGCAAGAGATATCCAGGGGAATGTGTTGCAGACATCAGCATCTTAAGATAGTTCACCTCCTCGGTTTTGATGGCCATCCGATCAAACTGTTACTTGCTGAATTTCTGATGAAGAATGCCGATATTAAACATATGAGAATCATTCGCAAGTACCGGATATACTGTGGAGATGGTAAATGGTTGGTACCTAATGTTCCTTGTACACTTATTAGGCGGAGAAAATTGCGGCAATTGTTGCACGGCCTTTGTCCAGCCGATACAAAACTAAAGATAGTGTGATTAGAGCAAAAGCAATAGACATAACCCAAATTTTGGGTTTGTCAATGCCACATATGAATTTGAAAAATCCAAGTCATAAGAAATTTAAACATGCAATAGATGATTTTTTTTTTTTGGACTCATTTGGAATATTAATTACATATACTCCACTTGCAAATCTCTTTTTTCAGCACAAACTACTGTATAATCTATGAACACATATCTTATATGCAGAAAGTTGTAAATTTATAATTATAATTTACGATGACAAGATAAACGAAGGGAATATTATTGGCCGTAGGACATAAACTCAGGTGATCAGTACACAAACTTGGGTGATCATACCATGCTAATGCTATGCACCAATTCTAAGAGCACAACTCTTGAGATCTATTTTGGGCCACTGGTTTTTGATGGACCGGCTCGCTCTACCATAACTTCGTATAGCTGCTTGCCATTCTGGTAGATCACAAAATCAGAAAGCAGATCAGAATTATCATTCACTTGATTGACTTGAACAATGAAGCCATAACTAAGTACAGCCCTGCTATTTAGATATGGCTTACTGAAGAAGAACAATCAGATTGCCAACCGGTAACATGTATGCATTGGATTTACAGACTCAAAGGTCGCAGTGCTTACTGCTTAGATTGTAATTGAAGGGAAGGGATTCGAAGCTATACATTAGGAGTTCCTTGTCTTCTAAGACATCCAAAATCACTACTTGTGCTTTTCGCCTCTTTTATCATATTAATGCACTCAAAAGTCTTCTGTTTACCAGGAGTTTCACACCCAGAAAAGAAGGTAGAAATATCCTTCAGTGAGATTGAGACAGTAATTGTTATAAATACTTACAAATATTATTGGGAAGAAGTGAATCTGTCCTTCTGGCTTGGTTTGTGTCTCTTTGAAATAAACAAAGATAGGGAAATTCGGCCACCAGAACTCCCAGTTTACGAAAGTGGAGTACCTGTAGTAGAATATGAGAGCAAATATTCAGTATTTCAGTTGTAATCATCGGAAACAGACTCGGGAAAGGGTGCAGACATTAATCCCCAATCCTGCTTGGGGCAACGGGGTCTTTTCAGGCATTGGGAGGATGGCGAAGACCAAGTCAATGGTAAGTGAAATATACTTACTTCCAACGGTTCTTCCCACCCACAAACACATTTTCTCCTGACTCTTTGAGCTCTGAACCTACTTTCACTGCCTGCAACCATATTACGCGAAAAAATGGATTCTTAGATAACTTTCAAATCAGGATGAAGTTTGAGATACCGAGAAATTGGTTGCTAACAAACTGCGCGAAATCCAAAACTCTTAAACTGCTGAGCAAGAGTACTACAGTGTGGTCAGTGTCCTTTCAAAAAAAAAAAAAGAGTACTACAGTGCTGTTTGATCACCAATTTCACTGACAGAAATAAAAATGCTCCTTTTCTTGGCTTGCCATTCCTTTTTTTTCTTTTTGGAAAGACATTTTTAGTACAGTACTTTACTTTTTGCCATTTGAGCATTCACATTTCACGGGCATTCATGCAGTACTACTACATAGGAACAAGAGAAATCCAAATTGTAAGGAAGAGATAGCAGACTAACCAGGGCCTCGTCGTCGAACACAAACCTGACCCTTGTAGCCTGACAAACAGAAAACAAAGTTAACCAGTCTTCTCACTGCCTAAGACTTAATTACAAGCAGTCACTGTTTCAAAATTCAGCCTTAATGATCTCTTCTACAGCATTCTCATTTGAAGATTGACAACAGAGTCTTAATTCTGAAGATTATAACAAGATTTGTCAGCTGATAAGTTTCACACTGACTTCACATGAACATATATATGCAACGCGTAATACCTGCACTAGAAGAAGTAATCCAAGAAGACCAACTGGAACTGCTGCTACTAGATTGTCTGAATAAGCTAACCCACCAGCTGCACCTGTTTTCCATCATACCAGAAAATTATAGGCTACAGCAATCTAGAAAAACAATGGAATGATATACTGTATTATTAATCAACGCCAGACTGCCAGTCCAGCGACTGCTATGATCAGATAGCACAAATCTTAGCCAGTGTTTGCTCAAACCAACAGCATAAACCGATACAGGAACCTCAAATGCAATCTAGAATTTTATGGTAACAAATGAGTCTTAGAAAGTTCACAAACACAATACCATATTATATACAAGCAGAACTCACACAGAACATCATAAAAGTGACACTGGAAAGGCAATGCATACCGAGAAGGATGATGGGTATTCGATAATCAGGGTCTGGTAGGTACCACAGTTTCGCGCTTAGTCTTCACTGGTGAATGGTGATTTCCTCCCAAACTGCATAGACCACCTCATTTTCATAACTTAGCTGTTTATTCAGAAGCACAACTGCTCTTATAGGTAATTTAATCCTACTCTTTGCATCATTATACATGAAAATGCAAGCAGAATTTTCCCTACCAGTGAAAAGACAGTCAATTTTCTGCTCCTTCAGTTCTGATGAGTTTCTCTCTGATTAAAGTTTGAGTGACCAATCACTTTTCCATTGTAAGAAATGCTGAGTTTGCTTAATGTTGTTGCACTCACTTCTCTATCTGCTAAAAACAGCACATATTTAGGCCTGACACATTCAATCATTAGCACTAAAGTAATCCAACTTCTTAAACAAGCTAATAAAACAAGATGGCAGTACTTTAGTGAATGTCAGCAACCCTATTTCAGCAAAAAAATCATGCACTTTTTACCCCAAATATCATTTTCAGTGACAAATTACTCAAATTAGCTCCAACCCAGAATCTTAAATTCCACAAGTTATGTATAATAAAAGCAAACTAATCAAGCAAACATGTAATTTGTTACAGTAGAGCAAAACAAAGCATCAAATTTAACAGTACCAACTTCTACTGTACTGGCCAATTTATATGGTAATTCTAGGAAGCAAAAAGGTAATAAAGATAAAGATTACAGAAAACATACTACTTTGAGGTGGATGAAGTAATGGAGTAGACAGGAAAAGGGAATTGGCCATTTTTATTGTTTCACGGCTAGATGAGGGGTTGGAGTATTTAGGCATGTAAATTTGGATCCAGTTCTATTATCTCTGAGACTATCTTTGACCTCCTAAGTCCTAACTCGTGCAAGTACTGTTGAGGGTACTAGATTGCTGCAGTGGTTCGGCTGTTTGTATGTCGTGAGGGACATTAGGGGGTTACAGTTTTGCTTGTGATAACTGTCAATGACATGGGAGTAGATGGCCTCTCTTGGTGATGCAGCAAGCTTATATAATGCTGTGGTGGCAGGTGAGATGCTGGTCGCCCTTTGGGCATTGCAACCTATGGCCCTGGGGAGGGGGAATGGGAGTGCAATGCCCTCAAAGTTGAAAAGATTAAAATGACAGATGTGACATATGTGTCTCAGTTTGAGTTACTGGACAAATAAGAAGGTGGTGCATGGTATGGGTTGTCGGTTATGATGGTTGAAGGAGAGTGAGATAGTGGATAGAAGTACCTATTAGCCATGAAACTAAAAATAACTTGTGATGCTCACACTGTTTCACTTTGTTTGACAGTTAGTTGGTCGGCTAGACAACAGTGCTGTATCTGCTGCTGGTGCAAAGTTGGCATTCAAATCCAATGAAGAGATAGCAGTTCAAGTCAAGACCATACCACTAGATGATGTTATCCTGGATTCGGAACCTGTACTACTAAAAATAGATGTTCAAGGATGGGAATATTACGTGTTGAAGGGTACCTGATATATGAAGAAGATGAGCGCTTGTTAACAGCAAGTAACACCACGGCTAAAGAGATCCGGGATTTTCTCAAGAGTGTGGGATATGATCATTGCACTCAGCAAGGCACTGATGCTCACTGTACCAAGAACGGTTAAGAGACGACTAAATTTTGCCAGAAATCTTGCAGTTGCATTACTCACCCAAGTGTTAGTCCTAGAACAGAACCACTGTACAACAGTTAGAGAGGCTTGTTAATGTACTAGAGTTTTATGTTCAAGGTTACTGTTCGATAACTGCTTCTCCGACATTCCTCCAAAAGGACAACTGAACCGACGCCAAACACAGGTACGGTGTTGATATTATGACCAAAGCCAGGGGTACGGTGTTGGGACATTATGACCAAAGCCAGAAGGATTTTGTATTAGAGTCGCAAAAGACGTATGATACATACTGGTTGTGTTCTCATTGATACCAAGCTCCTTTGAAGGGTAATAAACTTTACGTACGTAAAAAAAACTAGAATGAGAGGAATGAACACGAGGAAAGAAGCAAATCTCCGACTAGGATACCAAGTCAGAATTATATTGTCATAGGATACGAGGAATATAAAATACCATATTAAGGAGAATATCTCCGACTTAGGGTTTACCCGAGATCAATAAGACAACAACTACTACGATCATTCATTACCCAACTCTTCTAGTTTTCAGTAATCAATCCGAGTAACCCAGTTTTCAGTAATCAATCAGAGTAACCAAGTTTTCAGTAATCAATCAGAGTCCAGAGTGTCGGTAGAGGCTGCAGAGGAGTCCTCTTCCATGTTGCTCGCCACTTTCATCTCGCTCGCCACAGACCACAATTCCACTGCTGTAGCTATGATGTCAGCCTTCTTGTTGTCCTCAATACCCGGCGGGTACAGGTAGTGACCGTATCTGGTGGACATCTCAGCAGCGTCTTCCACCACCATACCATACACTTTGTCGGGTGTGGTCCCCTTGACCACATCAACGAACAACTTTGCAGACTCCTGAAAAAAAAAGGATTCCATCCCTCTTTAGTTAATAAAAAAATATATATTTAAAAAAAAAAAAAAAGTATGAAGTACCTTTTCCGAGTAGTAGTACTTATGTCTTTCAACGTCGAGCTGTTTCTTTCTCAAGCCCTTCTGCAGCTTGAGACCACCGTCAGGTAAACGCGATCCGAATCCCTGATCGATTAGGTTTTCTGTAAATTGAATAGAAGCTTCAAGGACACTCTCAGATTTGAGATATGGAAGTGGGAATCGCAGCCAAGCTGTTGGAAGGTCGCCATTGCCTTCGACCCTAGGTGTGATATTCTTGTTTATATGTTCAATGAGAAACCATCTATATCGGTACATCAGATCAATGACATCTTCTTCAGATGAACCTTGTATCATCAGTTGAAAAGTCGCCAATATGGTTGATGTAGATAGTGGTTGGGACAGAACTTTTTGCAGCAAAAAACCAGAGGGTTTCATGAAGATGTAACCTGAGGGGGACGTAAACGAGGTCGTCCGAGCAGTCAACACCAGCCAATCACTTTCTCCAATCTCTGCCTTAATCTTGAGGGTATCCAGATCAGAACCATCGCCCCACTGGTAAAAGAGAGAAAAAAAAAGCATTAAGACACAACCGTCGCATGGAGTATTGGAGTATTGGAGTATCGGAGTATCATATACTGTACTAGGAGGTTAAAAAATGTATTACCATAATGTCTGGCAAAGTATCATATAGATACTTGCATAAAACAGATGGATTTTCATCACAGCTGATACCAAAACTCAGAAGATAATTATTTGCTTCCGTGAGATCTTTCAGAATCCTTGTGCCTTTGCTGCCATGGATCTCTTCCCACTCACTTTTATCATGATTCTTGGCTAGCAACCCCAAGAACAGGTCACACACCTCCTTACCATTTAGAACAGCTGACAAAAGAAAGGCAATCAAATTACTACACGAAAACAAATCAATTCCCTGGCTACAAATAGTATATGCTAAACTAGGAAAAGAACATATCATTGAATCCAGAATACACCTTAAAACTCTCCTAGACTAACACATTCTGATGCTACTGACAGTCCTAGGGCGCATAGCAAAGCACCCTTCTAAGCAATCTTTGCGACTGCTCCATTCTACTCAAATCCCTCCTAGTAGCCATCTCATCACTCAACTAGCTCAACCTGATTTTCTTATCCTTCTCTTCCAATTCATTCAAACCATCAGAAACTCGTAATCTCCTCTTCCAATTCAACCTGTGAACTGTACTCTTTAACTAATTGGACCAGGGATTGTAATGCTACCCTGACTGTCTTCCTGGCTGCCCCGAATTTCCTGTCATCTCATTAGGCATCAGTGCTTGTGGCCCGAAAGCATAGTATGAGGAAACATTCTGCACCGGACTTGTATTGCTTTGCAGTCCAGTTGTGCTATACTGCTGCCAAAGCTGCTGGCCCTGCACCAGTAATTTTTGTTGTTGCTCCATTTCTTCAATCTGCACATAAGCAGGAGGCGGCACAGCAATAGATGCCGCAAATGGGTCCTGATTAACCGTCTGCAGTGGTGCATCTGTGCTTGGCAATGCCAAAACTGCATTTCAATTCCCCACAGGCCATGCAAAATTACTTCCACTATGGCTTACAGTTCCCTGATGATAAAAGCTGTCTAACAGAAGACCATCAAAACCGCCACTCAGTTCAGTCTTCTGTTTCATCAAAGTACTTGCAGATTCAACCAGGGTCAACTCCCAATCACTATAAGCAGGATTTGCAGTCTGTTGAGTTTCGCTCACAGAAGCAAATTCCGAATTGTCAGGAACATCTTCCTATTGTTGCCTGGATAATGACCAAATAAAGACAATACCACATTTTCGCCTTGGTCTTCTTCTGGTACATCATTCAAACAGATCAATTCCTGAAAATCATCAACAAAGTCCTCAGAGACGGCTTCCAACCCACTTCTTCGACCTCTACTGCTTCCTTTGCCCTCCTCGCGCTTCACTGATGCATTATCAGAATCCTTCTTCTGGTTCTTCTTCTTCCCAGCACTCTTTTTCTAATAGCCTTTTTCTTCATAAAAGCTTCCATTGTGCTAAGGAGATCATCGCTTACTCTCTTGACCACAGGATACTCAGAGCGTGTGGCAACCCCAAAATCCTTGCACCAAGCATAGAACTCCACAAGCTCATCAATATTTTTAGCAACAGTAACATAAGTCCCCAAATATTTGACAACATTCCTATACTCCAACACCCAAAACTGATCCAACAAGAAGGCCAACCCCTCCTTTATGTGACCATACAAGACACAGTGCGAGAACAACAAATTTCTGATGCTTACTCACACAGATATTACTCAACATTCCACCCCCTTTCACACCACTTGCATTAGCAGATGCAATCTCCTCCATGAAATCCTCACTCCAATCAACCATAAGTCTATGAACAAGAATCAAACACTTCAATGCAACAATTCAATTACGGGTCCTCACAATCTCTTACAAATCAGCCATTAACATGTACTGTTTTGAACTCCATTTGTGCTATTAGCACAGCACAGCAGGAAGCGTCAGACCAACACAAGCCGCAAATGGCTCCCGATTAAGCGTCTTTAGTGGCCCATCTTTGCTTTGCAATGCCAAAACTGTTCCTTCTGCACAGTCTGCAAAATTACTAATTCTTCTTGCCTACTGTACCCTGGTGATACATGACGTCTAGCAGAAGATCATCGAAAACCGTGACTCTCAGTTCAGCCTTTTGGATCATCAAAGTACCCTTCACCTATATCACCATACACCTTAATACTCCCCTCGACTACAGGACACAGCGCGAGAATGGCCAATTTATTCTGATGCTAACTTACAGTCCTAAGCTAGGGCGCATAGCAAGCACCCTTTCAAGCAATCTTTGCAACTGCTCCATTCTACTCAAAACCCTCTTAGTAGCCATCTCATCACTCAACTTGCTCAACCCGATTTTCTTATCTTTCTCTTCCAATTCAGTCAAACCATCAGAAACGCGCAATCTCCTCCTCGACCACATCTCATCAAACACCATCAACTCCACTTTCTCATCGTGATACATCCCATACTTTCTCACAAACTCAGTATAATCCCAAAAATTCGAGTGCGCCTCGGTCCTTAAACACACGCATACTACTCAACATTATTCCACCACCTTTCACGCTACTTGGCTACTTGCATTCGCACTCGCAATTTCCTCCACAAAATCCTCACCGCCATCAACCATAAGCCTATGAACAAAAATTAAACACTTCAACGCCACAATCCAGTCACTTCCTCTCAATTCTCTTACAAATCAATCAACCCTACACATCCAGCCACAACCTCTTTCCATATATATATCCAACTTCAACATTACGCCACAACAATAATCAGCCCTAAATCGAACAAATCTTCCCATTCACGCACCCAAACCATTAGAAATCTTAAATCTCCTCCTCAGCCACATTTTATTCAAACACCATCAAACTCAATGCAATCCCAAAAATTCCACGCACAATTAAACAAAAATAAATATAAAAACAAATCATACACAACAACAACAAATCATACGCACAAATAAATATAAGGACATAAAAGAAAAAAAAAAAAACAGAGGAAATACCTAAGCCGGAAGATGATTCCACGGCTGGATTATCGACAAGACTTTTCAGTCTCGCCAATTCAGCATCGTCGAGTAGTTTAACGAGATTCATCTGATTGAATAGGAGAGAGAAACTTGCAGAAGAAGAAAAATAGAAGGATTGAAGAAGAAAGAGTGAAGAAGAAGGTTGAAGAAGAAGAAGAGTGAAGAAGAAGGATTGAGGATATTTTTGTTGTACTATTCAATGTATTTGTTATTACAGTACACAATTTGGGGTTTATACGGAGATTTAGTAACAAATTCCCTAACAGAATTTGTCATTTAGTAACATTTTGTAATTCTCATTTACTAGCTGTAACATCTTCTGCTGCAAAGGGAATATTGTACTACGTTTGACGGTTTGAGTGTAAGAAAATGCAGCACTAAGAAATGTACCAGCTAATTAATACTCGTTGGAGCTTGTACATGAAGATAGGAGCCTAGGACCCACGTAAAACTGGTACCTTGAATCATCATTCATTCCTGAATCCTGATAATACGCCTCCCCCACTTGATAACTCCGCTCACAATCACTATTCTTTTATTTTTTTTTTTGACACAATCACTATTCAACCTCACACATTTCCACGAATCATACTCATAACAAAAATGAGTAATGAGATAAACAATCGAAATTTGATAACAAACGGCAAGCGATGAGAAAATATTTAATGTTAACCTTGATCTTCTGCGAAAAATAGTGGTTCATATGGGGAAAGGCTTATCACCGAAAGTCCACATCGACCAATACATACCCACCCCTAGGCCAACATATGAGAATTGGTCGTGAGAGGATCTAGTAGTGTCACGCAGCGGAGAAGCGGAGGGGGGGGGGGGGGGGTTAGGCATTGTTTATGACAATGTTTGTCTCGATTTCAATAAATGTGGGATATATGTATGATATATATGTTGGAATTTATGAACCCTAAACCCAAACCACAATCGTTCCTTCAAGTCTATCTCGTAAGTTGACTAAGGACATGTCTGTTTCTTCACTTATATCATTGTTAATGAAAACTTTTGTTGTTTGTAATTTGTATATTAACTATTGCCATTTGTACTCGAATAGTCCTCTAACTATATATTGCCACTGTATTCAAATAATTGTCTCTTAATAGTAATTTAATAACACAACTTTACTTATTCAAGCAACATCATAGTTGTAAGAAAATGTACTTAATGTTTATTGGTCAACAATTTTCGAATTTTTTCGTTACGATAATGAATGACTAAGTAAAATTGGCCCACCCTTGACCCACCTTCAGACCCAACCTTAGCGGTAACCTAACCCTATCCTTAGCCTTAACTCGACACTAGCCTTGACCCGACCCTAGCCCTAGCCCTAGCACTAGCCCATTACATTAGGGCCAGGGTCGACAATTTCCTAGCCCTAGCCCACCCCTGACATTTGTGGGCCGGTTCAGGGCTAGACCTAGGTTAGCCCGGCCCTAACCCTGGCCCGCACGCCCAATGCCCACCTCTATCTAGGGAGCATAATGTATAATGGTCTATCTAATGATTGATTAATAAAGTGTAGCTAATTAACATTTGAAAAAACATTAAAAAAGCGAAAATACTAGGACTCTATATGTAGACAAGTGAAAAAAGTGTCTATGACTAATTTGTAGTATAATTATGGATTATAAGGAAAGAGAAACAATTAAGGGTCCTTGATTTTGAAATTAAATCAATTCAAATTTCATTCTATCGATAGATCAGTAACAATGTTGATTTTACTACCAATGTCATATATTTACTACAAATACGTTAAATTTACTACACAACCATATTTTTTTTATAGCATGCCATCTTTAATTTAGCACACTTGATTATGCTATAGACAATTTCGCTACTATCTACATATAGGTAAATTATATCATGCTCACGGGAGCACAAGAAGCATGGTGGTCCTTCTCACAATAAAGGAGTAGGGGCCACACTTGGATGAATTTTAAATTATTTTAAGTGTGGACCCTACTCCTCTATTGTGAGAAGCACCATCATGCTCTTTGTGCTCCCGGGAGCATGGTATAAGCATTGATACATATAGGCTCTTAGGATCATCCATTATAGTATCGTTATAAGCACTTTGGTAATTGTTAGTTAGTGGTATGCATTAAGTTATTAATCATTATGTATTTAAGTGGGCCATACATGATACTCCCTCCTACCCATTAAGATCTCCCCCTTTCATTTTGTTGTTTTCTCGGGCCATGTTTGAGGCTAATACTAGACCAAATGACTCGTTTACTTGTTGTAAAAAATAATACATATTTTATTCTGCAATGCATTCTACCAAACCCACTTAATTTTATGCCAATCGAGTTTTTCATTTGGTCTAAAAATAGCCCTCAACATAACCAATTAAAAAAGGAGACATCATTTTGGTCACTTTATCCTAACTCAATCAAGCCATAAAAGTAGACCTGTCAAAAGCTGACCTGACCCGAAAAACCGCCCGGGACCCGACCCGGAAATAACCCGAAAAAACCCGTTTTTCTCAACCCGGACCCGAACATGACCCGAACCCGAAAACGACCCGAAAGTCTGGGTCATAACCTGACCCGGACCGGGTCAACCCGTTGGGTCAAATGAATTGTGCAAAAAATATATTATAATAATAAAAAATAAAAAATAAATAGATAAATATTAATTAAATATTAATAATTGATTAATTTAAGACATATAAGATACAAATATAATTAAACTATTATTATTATATAATATAATACATAAAATGCTTGTAAAATAGTAATAAAATAATAATTTGATTATAATAATTACTGAGAAAAAAAGGCGCGAGCATGTATTTTTGACCCGTTGGTCAACCCGTAACCCGACCCGAACCCGTATAAACCCGCGTATAGTCGACCCGTATTTTACTTGACCCGTATTTGACCCGACCCGTAGTGACCCGAACCCGAAACCCGCCCACCCGACCCGTTTGACAGGTCTAGTAAGTACCGTAGTAAGGTGGTGGACTGGCGGTACTAGTGTACTACAAGTTATAGGTTTTTATATTTCTCACTTTTCCAGAAAGTGATATGACTGACTTTCCATATGTACGAGTAAAAATTATAGAAACATTTCCTTGTAAATAGGATTTCTCGTCCCGAAAGTAAGAACGGATTATACTTTTACGGAGGGAGTGATCACTAATTGATGATTTCCGGCTCTAAGGTTTCCGTGAAACCCATCATATTACCTCTGTTAGACACGTGCTTCCACAAAAGCTTGAACTATTTTTTCCTAGGGACCATTTTGGGTCATACATCCCAAAGTTTAAAAACCCTTATTTAGTCGAATTTGGTCACTTCATTCAAATTACAGAATATCTATTTACTCTTTATAATGGACACCATAGGAATACTCTTTATGAACATGATAGGCTGGTTTACTCTTTTTGGGGTCCTTTAAGAGATTTTGGGTCCCACATAGTTGAAAAAAATAAATCGCAAATTATTTGTGAAGTTGAAGATTCTCTTCCTATTGTTTTACTACCAATTATGGCAAACCCCACCAATCTCACCAAATATTAACTCCATGCGAGTCAAACTCCGTTTAAGCATATCCCCCTCGTGTCACCTCTTTAGGCTAATTTTAGTGGCATTAACTCTTGACATTTTTACGAGAAGTCGAGAACCCATATTACGATCCTTAGTGGTTCGTATAAAATTGATCTGATTTGGGCCATTCTGGCCAAAACCCTCGATTACGCCTCCAATTATGACCAATTTTTACGTAATTCTTAAAGTCCTTTGGCACACATCATTAGTTGAGGTCAACATCTGTTTTTTTGCTTGTTTTAGACGTACATGTATTTCATTCCATAAATAGTATTTTGTCAAGACACACAATATGAGAGGTGTTATATGTCGCCCGCCCTATTACTATTATCGCCCACCATATTATCAAAATGCCCTCGTTAAACAGAGAGGTGTTATATGTCGCCCACCCTATTACTATTATCGCCCACCATATTACCAAAATGCCCCCGCTAAATTAAAATATCTACGATGTCATATCTTAAATATAAACTCACTCCTAAGCTCACTCAGTCTTTCACCATCACTTCCAAGAACTCACCCGAACTTGCCAACCACCATCGGACAGCTGGCCAACGTCAAGGCTGACGGAACCCCGTAGTCAATAGCACGCGGACACTGGTAGTAGTATAGCTTATTAAGAGTATTATATCATAAGCAATGAAATCATCTTATGTTAATATAACTGCACTAACTTGTGTAACTCCAGTAACTTTACTAACTCCATCAAATAACTCAGCTAATTGTGAAAGCCACCACCAGACCCTTGTCGGACCACCACTGTGGACCACCGTTGACCACCGCCGGGTCACCGCTGACCACCGTCGGACTACCGTTGACTGCCGTCAGACACTTGACACAATCATATTGGATTGAATTAAATAAATATTATTGATTATTAGGATATGGAAATTCATATATATAAAATATTAAAAAAGTGATAAGGAAAATTAATAAACAATATACTCGTATACTGTATACTATAATTAGTTGAAAATTTAATAATTTTAAGTTAAATAAAAAAAAATGGAAAGTTATAAAATCTATTAAGAGTAGAAAATATGAAATTATTGAACTAATAAAAATGATTTCCTATCTATATACAAAGTATATGATTCTCTCCAGTTTGTATCTGGCATTGGTTCATGAAAAGGGTTGGGTCGAGTTAGGTTATAGTAAGTCGAGTTTACGGGTTCACAAGTCAAACATACGTTAGATTTGGCGCAAGCAATTACAGCTTTGGTAGAGAGAAAATGGACGGAAAGGAAATGAAACAGATTTTATGACTTTCATACGCTTGGTTTATAAAGATACATGGGAAGTGGAAGGAAAGGTAATGATCATTCATTAAACTGTCATTTCCTTTCCCAGAATCGGGCGGAATTGGACGGAAAACCATAAAAACACTCACTTTCCTTCCAATTCCTCCAAAATTTTAATAAGTGAACCAAACAAACGAAACGGCGAAATTAGTAAATGACCCCCATACGTTTGCTATTATGTAAAATCAACCCCCACATGTTTCAATTGTAGCAATTGACCCCCATAAGTTTATCAAAATGTGAAATTGAACCCTTCCCCAATTTCTCTCCAATGAACATCACCCACATATCATTTCAAAATAAATTGTACATTATACCATTCACGAAAGAAAAAAAAAAAATACATTAAGGTACAATAAATTTGGGCTTAGCTTTTTTTGGGTTACACTTGTAGACATTAACTTAAAGATAATTTATCCATTTTTCGAATTTTGCGATCATCAGATTCATCACATGTTTTGGGTAGGTTTCATTCGCGAGTCATGAAATTGTCTTAGAATAAATTATCTTATAAAAACAAATTGCAATTTTGATCATATATTTATATTGGGGTAAAGATCAATGGACCATTTTTAGAAAATCAGATTTAATAGTGAAATGGTTTGGGAATGA
>JBBYHQ010000022.1:1189156-1232979 GCA_038382645.1 Spergularia azorica
ATGAGTGCGTTGCAGATCTCGATCGATTTGCTCTGCAATCTTTGTGCACTGTAAGCATACAAGCTGTCTCAGACTCATAAACACATGCGAAACGGAAATCTCATAAATTACTATTTTTTTCGAAGAACTTGTTACATACACTAGCTTCTCCAAGGTTAAGTGAATGGTTCCCATTGGGTACATTATGATGACTAAGAGGCCCATCGTCAGATTCAGCAGAGCTTGAAACCTATTCACCACTTGAATATTGAGACTGCCAATGAAAAAGCAACCCACTCTATAGAAACTCTTAAAAACAGTTTCTGAATTTTCAACCGAACTCAAAATCTTGATCTTACAGGGCTGTGTAGAAACTCTTCTTTCAGCTCTGCATAATTCAAACGATGTTTAATCAATGCTTTCATCCATAAACCTCTAGAAGGAGGTAGATAGCCCAGCAGAAGCTGCAAGCATGTAGCATATCCAAATATGAAATCTGCTAAGTAATTATAAATTTCACAAAGATTGATACTATTTCAACAACTTTTTTTGAAAAGATTAAGCAGCACACAACATCCACAGAACAAAGTGTAGCTGGTATAGAAGTTTTCGATGTTGTCACCTCATAAAGGTCAAATTTCTCCCAGGTCAGCATCCAAACTTTTTGAAGTCCAATCCACTTAAAGTCACGCAAACTGAGTTTCCAAAAAGTTTGGAGCTGAAGGACTACCACTGAAATAATCCACTAACAAACCAATGCTTCAAATTTGCATACTTTCCCGTACTAACACTTGCATAATTGACAAGGGAGGATGTCAATACATTCAAAAAGGACACCAAGGAGGTAGCGCTCAATGACAAAAAGACACCGTGGAGCTGACGCCCATATACGAAACAGAGCTAACTAAGCTCTTAACCTATGTTCAAGTATCCATGCTGTAATGAATGCTCAACGCAAACAACATAAGTACATAATTAACATACCATCAGATTTGACCTTTATATATTGGATCCAACTAACTTAAACTGCTAGAAGCTTAAATGATTATCAACTCATCAGAAGTACCTATGTAAACCACTAAGAACTCCACTTCCATTCACTAACAAAGATTCACAGCCACCAAAAGAAACAAACAACGTTATTACCCCAGTGCGTTAAAGCCTTAAAGGCTACCACCTATGGCACGGTAAGGGGTATCAGAAGTACATAGCATTAACCGTGTCTTGAAACATAGCCACCACAAATAGCCAAAAAAAAAGATCTCTGGACGTTCTTACCTTCCAAGTGGTTGCACGAAAACTTCCTCCACTAGGCAATCCAGTACTAGCTATTCTTTGCAACTTGTCCAAATTTATCTCATTCTGAGTGAACTATCCATCACAACACAAACAATCATACAAAACCCTTCAATTAATTTTCCAGCCAAAATAAAAAATACACTCCATAAGTCCATATTGCCTTCTCAAACTATGTATATGCAATTGTCCGACTTAGGTGCTCAATTCTTACTATAAAATGACACCATATGATCAAACAATCATACAAAACCCCCCCAATACTCCATATTAATTACATTACTTTCAAAATGACTGATGCAATTATACGACTTTTGTGATCGAATCTAAGAAACTTTGATCAATGATCAAACTTTGCTAGACAGATTATTACTAGAATCTATGATCATTTATCAATGAAGCTATACTATCATTATGTCTTTCAATACTTTTTGAGTCTCAGTATCATTTTGCCACAAAATGTCAAATTACAGCAATCATCTCATATCAAGACCGCAAATGATCACCCAACATAATCTACAAAGTTCGAATTCAACTATAATATCACCACCCAATAAAGATTACAACTTTACCAACAACAGCAAGAGCAAGTGAACAAGAACAACAACAACAATAAAGCCTTGGTTCGGAATAAATTTGGTGTCGGCTAACATGAATCGTCATTACGAAGATTAAAACCACAAGTACCACCCAACATAATCTTGCAAAATCCTAAAATATAACCCGATACATTGCAAAAAGATTAAAACTTTATAAAGAAAAAATAATAAAAGAGAGAGAAAATCGATCACCTCATACTCAAGATCACACCTTTTATCATCTTCATCAATAATTTCAATCACCCCATTTCTGGAATTTCTAATTTTGTCCCAATTCTCATCAATTGGCTTAATTTCTTCAACCCTACTGCCTGACCACCCGAGCCCATGTGGGTCCAATACTTGAAGCTCCTGACCCAACTCGGACCCTTGACTCACTGAGTTTGACACTACCCGAGTTTCTTGGCGCCTTCTACTAAATTTTTCAAGGAGATTGAGCTTTTCATTATCCATGGATTTGGTGACTCGGTGGGTACTTGGGTGGGTATTGCGATGTATGGAAACTGAAGTTTTTTTTTTTTTTTTTTTTATTTATTTATTTTAATGTTTAGAACGGGAAGAGGGATTATTCATTCATATCAAGTTACGCAAAGGCGAGAACCTACTCAGGAGAATTGTTCACAAGGTAGACATCCGGACTTCCGAGAGGCCCAAATCTAGCAATAAAATGAGCAATCGTATTCCCTTCCCGCTTGACATGAGAAACAAGAAAATCGTCAAAGATTACGCATCACTACCATATATCATCAAGTAGAAGATCATGGAGTTCTGGTTGGAGTGCAAAAACTCGGTCCAGAACGAAAATCAGACCGGATTGGACGGTTCTCGGTCCAGACTGAAAATCGGACCGGATTGGACGGTTCTCGGTCCACGTTTTTTTTTGGAAAATTTCTGTTCGGTCCAACATTTTTCTGAACTTCGGTTCGGTCCTGGATCGATGATCAGCCCTACTCTAAACTAATAGAAAGGTTTGCTAAATTTAGGGTTGTAAGACTTATAACTCTTACTAGCTCGAAGAGTATTAATAAGTAACCTGTATTTTCGTTTCATTGACCGAATGCATCTCATAATTGCAAAGGTCATTTACCTTAATTGACAAAGTTATTAGAGTAATATTCTTGACTTGAATTTATTGTGGGGGCTCAGATCGTATCTCGGCTCCCCACCAATTTCTTGTAAATTATTATGGATTTTTAGATATTATGATTATTTTTAAAATATCTGATATTATTTTTCGCTTGATTTCTCTCATTTTCCTTCACAATCCTCCAAAATGAAGTACTAGCTAGTACATTATCATCCAAACAACTAAAATACTAGCTTGTTACTTTTTTTTCTCTCTTCATTATTATTTCATAGCAAATGAATAAATAATCAAATAAACAACATTTAAGTAATAAGTTGCTCCCTCTCGTTTTTAAAAAAAACTTAATATGGAGTATGTACGTAATTCGAAACTTTCGCCATTATTCAAACCAAATATTATTAATGTTATGTTAAAATGATCGAGAAGTGATTCCCTCGTACTCTAAGATGACAGCTGAAAAACAAAGAAGCGTATGCCTTGCACATAACGAATAAAGTTAGAATGCGACTTTTGATCTAGTAATAAGGTGGACAACTTTTTAGAGGACCATATTAATCGACATTTGATGATGTAAATAAAAACGTGTAGTCCAAAACCATGAAAAAACCTTGTGATTATTTAATAGTCTATTACATCACTTCCTTAATTCATTTGTTTGGGTATCATCATGCAACACCATTATTTATTGTCTCAAAACAATAATTCGTGGTCCATTTTGTACAATGATACCCTAATTGTAGTTTATCAATCTTCGATCTATACGTACATACACAATCGATCGGTAGAATTCAATTGACTTTTGCTCAAATTCCTTTTTATTCACTTCGAATTACGTTCGAAGTTCGAACGTAATGGAATAATATGATTCATTGAGCAATAAAGTGTTTTCTTACGGCTTGTTTGATTAAAGGTAATAAGCTAAGAAATTGCGTTACTACATGTCTATCTAAATAGTATTGGTTGAAAATTCAAGCCATTATATAGTCGAGCAAGTGATAATTTCAAAATAGATGCATTCGTATTATAGTACACTAGATGCATGGTATATATGTTTTTTTTTTTTTTGGTACAAAGAAGCAGCTAATGTTGCGGGGGTGGGGGATATGGGGACTTGAACCCGGGACAACCCCTAGGCAGATTGATTTCTAAACCGCTAGGTCAATCTTGATTCTTTTCACTAGATGGTATGTAACAAAACATAATACTCCGTTCTTCATTTTAGCGTTTGTATGTCTAGCGCCCACACGATACCGTAATGATTGAACAATGATTTGTCGAGGAGAGAAAAACTTGGTACTAGCAAAATTAATATGGTTTGGCCCTCATCAACGTACGTACTTACACTTTGTGTCACTTACTTAAGTGCCGCAACTTCATTTTCTCTCTGAACCCTGGCCCTATATGTATGTATGTGCTGCTCTTCCTCTCATAGCCAGAAAAACATACATACATTACACTGTCAATGCAATGTATCGCTTTTTCTCTCTGTCATCATCATCGACTTGGTTGTTTTAATTTCTCTCCATTTTCGACACGACAATAAGAGAAGAAACATGGTACGATCGAAGAAATTCAGAGGAGTCAGGCAACGACACTGGGGTTCTTGGGTCTCCGAGATTCGCCATCCTCTATTGTGAGCTCTCTTCTGACATATCGATCCCCCTAGCTCAAACATAGTCATTGAATGTGCATGCTTCTTTTATGAGGAATATTATACGATACGCATTGCATACACATTACGTACTAGGATGTAATTGTCGATTTATCGTCGTCATGCATGTGTACGTTCTCGTGTATAATGAACTCTTGTTTAATTTCTTGTCTGCTGCACTACTATTGCTCTAGTAGTTCAATATATATAAAGCATCATGATATTTGTTATCAACTTATTGTAATACTATATGATATACATATTTCTGTCGTCGAATTATATACAGTATGATAATTATTTTTCGTATGACGCATGCATGTCTTTCGATATTTGGTTTTTATATATTTTTACTATTCATCCGATCTTATGAATTGTTAATAAATCAAAATTTTCAACTCACTACTAATTCTTCGTTCGTTCATGCATGTGTATGTAGGAAGAAAAGGGTGTGGCTAGGCACATTTGACACAGCTGAAGAAGCAGCAAAAGCATACGACAAAGCTGCGATTATTATGTGTGGAAGAAATGCAAAGACCAACTTTCCTATTACTCATCAAGCTTCTCATGATCAAGAAGATTGTCTCTACAATAATCTTAATAATAATAACACTAATCATTCTAATAAGCTTAATTACAATAATGGTAATTACCCCTAGGTTCTTCATCTTCTACAGATAATTTATCTCAAGTTCTCCATGCAAAGCTTCGAAAATCGAGTAAGACCCCATCTCCATCTCTTACATGTCTAAGGCTTGACAATGAGAGCTCTCACATCGGAGTATGGCAAAAGCGAGCCGGGCCGGGATCCGACTCAAAATGGGTCATGACCGTTAAACTTGACAAGGATATTATTAAGGAAGAAGATCATATTGATGATGAGAGTAATAATAACAAAGTTGCACAAGCTGATAATAATAGTGATCATGGAGTAGTAACTCATCAAGAAATACCATCTACTCCTTTTAATGATAATTGTGCATTATTATTTACTGAACTTGATCATCAACATCATGATACTTTGTTGATGAATGAGGAAGATGAGAGAATTGCCTTACAAATGATCGAGGAGCTTCTTAATAGAAATTGCACTAGCCCTATGTTTTAATTAATTAAGTTAATTAAGTATTATTTAATTTGTTCCACATTTTAATTTATAGTCGGAAATGTAATAAGCTTAATTAGCCACCATGGTAACCAATTTCAGTCAGTACTAGTGTGTGATTATTTAACCTTACAAATTCAACACTATGAGTCGTGGTACTGAAATTCGATACCATTTTCTATGGCGTTATATTGTTGTATGTCCTTCATTTATAATTAACTTAGTTGTTGATTTTTTTCGTGCATATTTAACTTAGTTTTGCAGTCGTATATGGCTCACCTAGCTAGTTAGTCATACAAGCACTCACTTCATTCCGGCCGATCATGTTAAATCTTTGATCTATAATCAATAATTCACTTTATTCCAAGGTCATACTCCGAACATCATATAATTTAAGAGCTATGATTTTGTCAAGACAGTAATTAACTAATTACTACCGCCAAAGCAGATTCATTGAAGCTGATACTTATAATGGACATATTTGCCTTGCCAAAATCATCACCCTAATTTAAAATATAAAGTGTAATGTATAATTTACAAGCACTAGCTAATTAATGGTCTATTATGGTCTTATCCTACTAGTTAATTAAAGTCAAAACGCGTAATTAAACTACAAATCATAGCAACAAATGAAGTGGTAATTAAGGGTATGAAAGTACCACAAGTCCTCAGTGTGGCTAAGCATGTCATGTGCATGTCAGGGAGAAAGAAAAGTAAATGATAGCTAACTAAGGTAAAGTAATTTAGTGAAATTAATGTAATTAAGGCCCTAAGTGTGTATTTTACCATCAATGTGGAACACATTTATGATTGGTCATCATCAAATTTCTATTTGTGCATAAAACCTAGTGTGTAGATATAACATCCTTACATCCAAGACGTATCATTAGAGTTCATGTCTGTTGTTGGAGAAATAATAATGCATATGAAAAAGCACATGTTATTTATTAAGTGACCACTTACAATTATATGGTTGCGATGTTTGATTTAGTTAGTAATTTGTGATCGATCATATTCGACCCTAATGTCGTTGTATGTGTACCTCGATCTGGGAAGACGATATAGCTGGGACGCTTATGATGTTGATTTCGTTATAACTAGATTTCATCCACTTTCCGTCATTTTCAATAATATTGTGTATGAACGTTTACAAATTTACAATGTTTGTAACTTGGCGATACTCAATTTCCGTATCATTTCTCATACATTGAATCGACGGGTTGTGGACTTGTACTCGCGTAAAGTGTCTAGAGACAACTGCAACTCATACGTTGGGCTTTAACAAAGCACAGAGTCCAGGCCGTATAGTGTCTATTTAGCCCGCCCAGAAGCCCAACTTTTACCCTGTGAGATGCGATCATCCGGTTAAATTAATTGGACAATACTCATCTTGCAGAATACTCCGTATTAATTTTTGGTGTGAAATTACCATGTTTCCATTGGATTTGATTCGGGTAAAATTATAAAGGTCCACAAGGCTCCGGATCTCCATCCATGAGTTATCAAATATCAACACTGCATTAGCTGGAACTCGAAACATATACGTAGTTGAATTTCATACCAACTCAAGCAAGAGCATAGATATTATACTTTGTAGTCATGTAATGTTTCTTGTTACCCGTAAGTCGTAATATAGAACAACATTTAGGCTTTTGCATCATTGGATGGGCGGCTAACTGGTCTTGTGTAATAGAATCTCCGGCAATAAAGTATATGTCCGATGAATTAAGGAATAGGTGATTTGACTGTCAAAAATGAAAATTACGGAGTACAAAGCAACTAACAAAAAAAATGATCACTAGTACAATTTTGATTGGCAATTTCAAACACGTATAATAAGTCTAAAGTAGGTGGTCAACAAAAACTAAAATTTCCAAGTTAGTTTATAAGAGTAAGTAGTACACTAAAAGAAAGGCATTACATTTGTAACAAAAGCACTAGAAATCCCGTGGTAAAAAAAAAAAAAAGGACTAAAAATCGATTTCTTAACACCTGCAGTAGTCTCTAAACTTCCTACTTTTTATATTTAAACTTCTTACTTATAATCTAGCCCTTTTTTTGTATATGGAAAGACCAAAATACCCCTACTTTATTAATTTTTTTATTAAAAATGGAAGTAGAGACATATTTGTATGTTGTAATTTTACATCAAATAGATCATAAAACTCATTCTTTATTTTATTTTTCATTCGCTATGTGTTACGGCCATACGCATTTTTTATTGGCACACGGAGGGAGTAGTATGTAGGAGTAAGTGAGTAACTCACAACTTCACACGAACTTTAAACAAGGTAAATAATAGAAGAACTCTATTAATCTAGTTCGTAATTATTTTTATTTTTTTTAATAAGGATTTTCTCTAGAAAAATACTACTCTTTGGCTAGTGGGCCACAGGCCTTATTTCTGATGACCCATAAACGATGACATAAACCATCAAAATAATCCAACTCGCACCGGCCCAATCGTCAACGCCCATCTGCTGTGCCCCAGATAGGACCCCTTCAGCTTCTAAAGAGCCGCATTTTACAAGCAACAATCTTTGATTACTTAATCCTATCTGATTATTTATCATATGAACTAAATTAAAATTGAAATTTTGTCCGTCATTAGGCACCAATGACAAGTTGACACTACACTATCTGAAATTGGAATAGTCAATAACGACATTAAGATCTGATGACGAATCAGTAGAATCGTTTAAATTCAAAGGTGGGAATTGATCAAGGATGAGACAACTCAGAGTGTCGATATGTTCGACTAAGAAATAAGATAAAATCATTTTAAAACTCTATTTGAGTTTAGTTTGTCAACCTTTTCCTAAGTCCATTTATTCATTTTTCTATGAGGCTATTATGTAATTCATTTTAGGTTCGGTTTCATCCATATAATACTAGTGTATGAGGTTGTGTGACTTTGTGAGGATTAAGATTTACCTTTGATTGAGAATGTGATCTAGGAAAGAAGTTGCAAATCTAATTGAGAGAGAATCAATAAAGGTTACAAATGCAAGTACTTTATAATTATTATTACCTATTTTTTTTTATTATTCACTTTAAATGTGAAAGAGAGCATGAAATCTTTAATTTAAAAAACAAAACAAAAAAATAACTAATTGAACCTAGCTAATTATTGGATTTAGGCATCCAGCAAAGTGTACAAGATCTTCATTTTTGTATAGTAATTAGCAAGTGTTCTTTGTATTTTTTTTTTTTTGGGGCGAAGATCATGTTCGCATGTACTTTCTGATTTAATAATTGAATCAGATTATGCTAACTTGCATGTTTTGAACAGAAATGAACGAAGCTGATTAATTCCTTTGGTCAAAGTTGAACTAAGTAAATTTAAATGTTCTAGACTAGGTGAAGAGTTTTTACATTTAACTTCATCAGCTAAACCATTGAAACTGTTTATCAAGTGAATTGAGCTAAATTAGTTTATACTTAAGCCACTTAAAAGTATGGTTTAAATTTTGTAGGTATACCTCATATGATCCCAGCAATTGTACTCTCAATCCCTCTTGAAATAAACCCAAAAACACGACGATGATTAGTTTTCGGCATTACACAATTGTCATACATAAGAATTAACATTCTGGTCAGAGTCAACGTCAACACTATAAGTGACTGTACACTATATTCAAGTCGCGCCCCAGAAAATAGGGACCATTGTTAGTAAGAATAAGTATTTTTCAGGAATATTCAAGAGTATACAAGGTACAAACCTGTTTGACTAAAAACTCAGATCTAGACGAGTCAATGTAATCTCCGTACGATACCTAGTAACATCATTACGTGAGAATCTCAGAATCACATATTCGAATACCCACGTTACATACACTAGTAGTAGACCATGTCAAGAAACATCCTTTATTCCTCTTATATTATTATAAAACTCCCACTTTAGTGTATATAATACTCAATTCAAGTTAAACACTCTTAATACAGTCAACTTATAAGAGTGATCTCTGGTAAACTCAACAATCAACAACGAAAAATCTACCCAGAGTTTAAATAACTCCCATAAAATCTTTGAGATAACGAAAGGTAAAGCTTAAATCGGGGAAAAAATAACCAAAAATGTGGGTTTGGGGGCTCTATAATCAAGATTCCTTAGTTTATCCGAGAATATACCATGCAAAGATCCGAAGCTTGTTGGGTACGGGCTCATCTGTCCTCAACTTGGAGCGGCATATGCCAGATATATACCTCCTCAAAGTTTATTGTAACATAATTAGATGCTCTGATTCTACAAAGTTGGCCACGTCCTTTTTGGATAACATTTCGTGCCCAATTCATGCCTTTGCAACCTTTGACCTTATTTTGGTAGAACACTTTTATTTTCCGACGCATTTTTATTAGGTTAAAATCCGCTGAAAAATAAAGATATATATTAATCGGATGAAAAATTTGGTGACAAAATAACAAAGTTTGATCCATTTACAAAGTGTCGCTAAACAGTAAACAATTATACCACTAAAAACTCGAAAAATAATATAGTGACAAAGTTTATTGTATTGGTGAGCATCGTGAAGTAAACTTACGTGCAAAGTGTTGAACCTAAAACCTTAATTTTCATTATACTTTTTCCTGTTTTTTTTTTTTTTTTTTTTTTTTTTGTAGAAAATGTCATAAAGTTTTTTTTCTATTGGTTAGGTGGGAAAGTCAGCATATTCTTGTGCCCATAGAATTATGCCAAAGCTTTTTCAATGCGCAATAAGTTGACCAAATTAGCTCGGCTCCCAGCTCGGCTTAAGCCGGCTGGACCCTCACGGCTCTCATAGTATTTTTACTTCGGCTGACACACATAGGCCATTTTTGGCTCTTCCTAGATGACAAAATTTCTAGAATTTCAATGATTTTTTCCAAGCTTCTTGATGAAGAATGGTAATGATTTGATGACATTTCTTAAAGTTCTCTTTTGTTCATAGTACAACTTTCAGGGATTCTGATCTCAGAGTTACGGGCTCAAGCTGCGTAAGTTCTTAGTATGAGCTGATGTTTTATCTGTGTTATTATGAGCGGCTCAGAAGCATGCAAATGTTTTTTTTAGCTGTGGTGTTATGAGTAACTCAAAGCCATGCGTCTCTTAGGGTTCGAACTTGATATGACGGCGCGCCGTTATGTTTCATGTTTGATAATTTAGCTATTTTTCAAATAATAACATGGATTTTTATTTTACTACTTGATTTATCTACGTTGTAATTTGAATTTCTATGTTGGAAAATGACATTTTCAATAAATCTTATACGAGGAGGACTAAGAATATGAAGAATTGACCTTTGAATTAAAGTTATGATTTTGATTAAGTATTGTATATGAGAAATCGTCAATATTAGAAGGAAGTAATTTAGGTCCTACAAGAAAAATACAAAAAAAATAAATAAATAAATAAATTCGTGTGTCACACACTAAACACTACTACATTAAATTCGTATATAAGGTGTAGGGAGTTTTTTTTTTTATTAACCCTAGAATAGTACAGGTGGAATTCAAATCAGAGTTTTGCATAGTCACTATATTTCCTAGACACTATAATAATTTTGCCTATCTTATATTCAATTATTTTTTAAAATACTATAATTTTTACAATACGACGTATCTAAATTTACGAGATTCTAAAAGTTGGAGTCTTTCTGATCGTCATATACGAAATTACATTTAGAATATTCTATCAAAATATGCCAATATTTCACAAGGAAGATGCTCAAAGAAAATAATTTAAATAACATGTGATCTATTGATTCAAGTGAAACAACCCATGAAGCAAGGGCACATGATCAAAGAGTGCCTTTATCATGCCAAATTTGCTTTTCAAAAAGAACCAAGGAAGTCCACCACAACAATCTAGGAATTCCTTCCATCAATAATACTTAAAGCCATACTATTTTAAAATGGCAATATATTATAATGTTACATGTATGTAAGATTGAACTACCGGGTCTCTACTATAGGAATATACGTCGTAGTTCATATTAAATTAATATATAGCGTTACATTTTCGCAGCATATCCTGTCAAATATATTCAACCGTCAAGACATACTACCGACTTTCGCATATACCAGGTCACGAGTTTCGAAAGTGACAACCACCCTTGACTACTTTTCTCTAAGATTTGAAGACAAAACCCCCCTAAATCAAGCAATTTAACACTCACTAGATTATTCTACATCAGTTAACTAAACCCTTCACTTGGAGGGAGGGGAAGATCCCAAAAGCATATTCCTTAAGTTACACACCTCTATATGAAACCCAGCTTACATATCAGTATATCACACAACCCCACTATTCCAACTAACTAAACAAACCAAGCCAACACCTCAAGCCACCTCACAAAAGCCACTCTACTCACTTGAAAATTGTTTATTTTTATTTTTATTTTATTATATTATTATTCAAGAATAAGAAAAAAATTAAAAGGAAAAAGATGGGCATATCTAAAGATGGAATTAAACCATGAAATATACTTGAAATAAAATAAGGATATTCGCACGCAACAATTTCGAATATTCTTGTCATTACCCTTCTAAATAAAAATCATCATACATTTTTATTTCATGCGACTCTTTATATTTACCAAGATAACATATGATCATCATCTTCTTCTTCTTATTCTTCCTCTTATCAACACTTTACAAATAAAAATTCCCACTTTTTAAAAGTACATAAAAACCAACCCATCTTCATAAAATTCATTACAATTGCAAAAATTTATAATAAAGTTTGAATCTTTGATTGAAATTATAATTACCCATATAATAAAGTTTGAAACTTTGGTTAATTTTTTTTTTGATTTTACAATGAAGTTTGGTAAGAGTTTGAGCAACCAGATCGAAGAAACATTGCCAGAATGGAGGGATAAATTTTTGTCATACAAAGATTTGAAGAAGAAATTGAAGCTTATTGTTCCAAAAATTAGTGTTGTTGATCAAGAAAATAATAATATTAATAATAATAATGATAATAATAAAGAAAATGTTAATGACCGTCCAATTAAACGGCAGAGATTAGGGTGTGATGGAGATTGTGTGGCAGCTGGTGAAGAAGGGATGACAAAGGAAGAGGTTAATTTTCTGAGGTTGTTGGAAGATGAGCTTGAGAAATTCAATGCATTCTTTGTTGAACAGGAAGAAGAGTATATCATACGCTTAAAGGTACTTTTTTTTTTTAAAACTTCTAAATGATGTTTTATTACATGGGTATTGAGCTAAATGCTAGGTGAATTTCTGGGTTGATTTTAGTTTTTTGATATAATGATTGTTTTAATTGTTGTGTTTGATCTGGTAATTTGCTCTGTTTAGCTGATTTTAGTCGTTTGTTGTCGTTTTGAGCCTTGTGAGCTGCCGTTTTTGTGGTGGGTCCCGTTTATTTTTACTGTTTGTTGACCGTTGAGGGTAGTTATTTGATCCATTATCAAAAGATGAAATTTCATTGTTTTGTTTGTATGGTAATCAATATGATTGTGAAATTGGTGGAGTTTTCTCATTTGGGTTAAAAGTCAAGATCTTGTGATTTTAGCATAAAGTTTGATTTTTAGGAGAAACTTTGGAGTAAATCCATGTAGTAATTATATTGAAGATGACACTTGTACATAAAAGTGGTTGGTTTTTTTTTTTTTTTTTGGTGGAGTGTAGGAGTTGCAAGATAGAGTTGCAAAGGCAAAGAGTTGCAATTATGATGAGATGCTCAAGATTAGAAAGGAGATTGTTGATTTTCATGGAGAAATGGTGTTGTTGGAAAATTACAGTGCACTCAACTATACAGGTACTTTTACTGTTTTACTGTCTCTCATTTATGGTAATTTTGATGCAATAAAGTAAAAAAAGTGTAGAAGTTCTTCAGAGTTTATGGGAATACTAGTACTGTGGAGTAGTTACTAGTTAGGAAGTTGCATTTTTCACAAGTATGATGTTTGATTGGGTTTCCTTGTTTAAGAAGTTGCCGAATTCGGACGTACTAAAAGTTAACTCAGGTGTCACTTTCTTTTCATGGATATTCCATTGGCATATAGAATTGTACCCAAGAATATGTTGAGCTTGTATATGACTCAAGGGAGATCACTTACTTTTGTTCTTGGGAAATGGCAATAGTAGATTCTCTTGTGTGGTTAGTATACAATGTTTATGAAACTTGAAAGGTGCATTTTCTATTACTACTAGTGTGCATTGTGTACAATTAAGACTTGGGTCTAGAAGTATGAAAATGATCACGAGATCGGGTTATGTCTACTAAGTGACAATGTTTGTGGGGGCAAGGGAGTGACTAGAGATTCTGGTGTTACGGATAAGAGATATACCAGTCCTAATATGATGTGACACGCTGGTTTGACTGTCTAATGAGTCTTTTGATATTACACATAAACCTTAGCAGATATGCGTTAATATTATGACTACTGGAGGTTTTTTTTATGTTGAAAACTTTCTAATAATTTAAGTTTCACGTCGAATGTTCCATCTTATATTCTTTAGAAAGATAAATTAAGTTGGATGCAATTTGTTTGTTTCTAATAAGACATTTTATAAGAAACATTCTATTGCAATTTGTTTGTTTATATATATTTAAAGTCAGTTTCTTGTCACACTAGGTAGGACTTGGATTGCTGGTCCCCAACTCCCCCTTATGTATTGAGATTTTTGAGTGCAATTGTTCTGTTTTTGGTTTTTAATCTCTTGGAGACCAGTTAACTTGAGAAATACAAATATTGAGTACATGGCTTTGAATAGAGGAAAGAGATCCCAAGGATGTGAGTGATCTTGAATCTGATCAGTAACATTTAGGTGATCGAGTTCAGCCGTATGGTCAAGAACTAGTGTGTTAGGGATTAATGTGGATGTCAATTCGAGCTACATGACTACATTGACCAGGTTGCTTCGAAAATTGGGTGTGCCGTCAACATGTGGTCAAAATCACTACTAAAGGCTTACTCATTTTGCCATTTTGGTGCTTTACATCAACTAGATCATAGCTGTCTCGAATTACACCCTCAATCAATTTGTAATAGTCATATAGATACGTACTAGGCTTGTCCGAGAAAGTAATATTAAAGGATAGTCCATGTTGTTACATCTCGAAGGACCAGGTTATCAAAATGATCATACAAACTACTGTAGGCATTGGGGTAATGAGAATGGTGAGTACTGATACTACTAAGGTTTAAGGCTATGGGCACATCAATAAAGTAGATCGAATCAATCTGAATGAAATGGATCGAAAACAATATTGTTGGTAACATTTTGGTTTGTTTTAGGCCATGGTTAGAATGCATAGCTAGAAACTGCCCCTTAGCTTAGTTCCTCATCGTATACAAGATGTTTCCTTGCCCAATTTATGTATGGTCATCTTACTGTTCTTGGCAAGAGAAATGCAGGCTTGTCGTGTGCGTGAGAAAACCTTTAGTAACTTTCACCTCCTTATTCAACAATAAAAAAAAAAGAATGAGAACCCTCAAAGGCTTTACAGTAGAAGCTTCACAAAATTTCCTGGTAGTGACCGTGACACTGTCTTTTAGCAATATCTGTATTATGTTTGCTACTAGCTTTGTTGGAAGATCTTTCTTTAGTCTCCATACCTCTTGGTACAGGTTTTTCGAGAGACTTTTAGCAGAACTTAAGACATGTCATGTGTAATTATACTATGTTTACTTCTTCACTAAAGCAGACTTCCTCTTAAACAGAGCTTTTACTTTTGGTAGATAATCACTTTTGGAAGCAATAAAGCAAAGAGATTAGCTCATCTGATATGCTTGGTCTTCACTTTTGTCCCTTCAATGCCTCTCCGTAAGTTAGAATGACGTAATTGGAGAACTAATCTCCCTCCAAACGTCAAGCTAGTAAATATTCTACCTTTACGCTATAGACACATCTCAAAAGTTGTTGGTCTACATTGGTTCTTCAGAAGTGTTATTGCTATTGTTCACAATTGACAAACGTGCGTCTGACTTTATATATTCTAGGAAATGTGGAGAATGACATGCGATCTTGCCCCTATGTTGTATATTGCTACTGGCTTGATCAATTTTGTACTTAAATGCTAGCTAAGCTGGCTCCCTAGAACTGGAAATTTTGTAGATTAACATTTATGTAATGAAGATCTGGTCTGGTATATGTGTGTCGAGATGAAACTGTATTCGCTTGTAAGCTTGTTGCTTCACATTGCTGTGAACCCTTTGGATTTAATCGAGCTGTCCTTTAGTTGAAATCTGATCTTGCTTTTTTTTATTACGACAGGACTGGTAAAAATCCTCAAGAAGTATGACAAGAGAACAGGCGCCCTCATGCGATTACCTTTCATTCAGAGGGTCCTGCAGCAACCATTTTTCACCACTGACCTGATCTACAAGCTTGTAAAGGAATGTGAAAGAATGCTCGACTGGCTCTTTCCCACTGATGAGCCAACCATTGCCTCTGCAGCTGATGGCGATGACAGATGCGAGCCAACTACCTGCCCTACAGATGATGATAATGCTCTGCTCAAGTGTCCCAAGGAACTTGCAGAGATTGAGTTCATGGAGAGCCTGTACATGAAGAGCACTATCTCAGCTCTGAGGGCGTTGAAAGAAATCCGTAGCAAAAGCTCCACTGTTAGCATGTTTTCGTTGCCTCCCTTGCAACTTGGTGGCCTCGAGGAGACATGGAAGAAGATACCTGTCCTTGAGCAAGCAGCCAAGTAGTTAACCCAGCATTCGCCTACAGAAAGAAACAAACACCCTGTACTCTTATCTCCATCTCCTGCATTGGATGTAATTTTTTCCTGTAATTTTGTCCACGCTCATGTCTTAGATACTAACACAGATGTAATATTTTCGCAAAACCTGATTCATGTGCCACTTTCAGGTATACTAAGCGCAAGTTTAATGCGCTGTATGATATGTCAGAATCATTAGCTTAAAGCAACAAAGTTTCTATGGTTGGCCTGTGTAGCTGTGTCGTGTGGTACTCACTGTTTGTATCTTATTGATCATGTCATCTGACCCTGCTCAATCGTTCATTCGTTCTACCTGCTTGTATTGAAGCTGAGCTTTATCCAGATTGCAGTTTCCGGTTTTATTATTGTTGTTGAAACCTTATGTTGTATAACTTGCAATATACATAGGCCACTCCTTCCTCAGGAAACTTCAATCTGACCCCTCATTAGCACCTGATTACCTGAAGTGGGTTCCGAGTTACGGTCATACCCCTCTGGGTACGTAATCGTATTAGGGGACGACTATTCTCATACCCTTTTCATTAGTGTACCCCTTTAGTGTACCCCTTATCAAAGGGTACAAATCTCCTGAAAAAGGGGTCAAGAATGTCTACCGAAGTAGTGGAAACAACACTCTCCTTGTAATAAAATTGCTTTATCTATTTTTTTTTTTGGGCGCATCATGATCGACGTTAAAACATAGTCTCTCTGTTCTTTCCATTTGTTGGCTTGATTTGCAGTATGAGATAGAATTTAAACCAACTATTATCAATGAAAAGAACGGAGAGAGTATGATTTATGAATCACTCGAATAAACGTCACACTAGTATTGTAACTTCATCTTCTTATTCAAAATTCTATTTATAGAAATATACCCTTTTTCGTTCCAGATATCATTGCATTAGTGTCGGTAATAATCATGATATATAACTCTATAAATCCATGTGAACACTCTAAATTCAGACTTACAAAGGTGAAAGGTGCAAAGATAGAACACATTGGGCAAAAGAAGAACAGGGAAATTTTGGGGCAAAAGAAGGCTGCAACTGACAATGATATTGTACTAAGATTTTCATCATTATATTCATAAAATCATAGCGCGTTATAATATAAAGTTTTGAAATGATATGTAAACGCGACCGAAAGAGGCTTGTACGTAACGCCCTTCCACTTGCAAAGCCACTATGCTCCCTCCAATTGCGCAATTAAGCACAATCTTACACTAGTGGCTTAAGGCCGTATTCCACTTTACCCTCTCTAAATCACCAAAATACCAAATCGATGTGTACTCGGTTGAGTTGATACAAGATCTAATTAGAGTTTAACCCGAGCCCAACCCGTAAAAATGTGGTAGAGTCAAAAATCAAACCCATTACAGAGTGAGTTATATTAGTTTCCTTAACTTGGGAATCTATCTGGTTCAAATTCGAAGTAAACCGGATGGTTTAAACGAAAAACGGAAAACCGGATAAATCCATCAAGTCATGGTCCACGAGTATTCCTCAAAGTTGAGTGCGTGCGTAAATTAAGCCACATACGTACAATACATACATATTCACATAGCACTGTGCCAATCCATGCTACACTTATATAAGAGAAGGTCAGTAGTAATGTAGTATAGTGTGAAAGAGTGAAGTGGAAGCTAAGTAGATTAGAGATTCAAAGTATTAGTACATTACAAAATGATTCAACAAGCCAAATTTGTAGGGTACTCAGTCATATGTACACTGTTTATTCTTGCAAAATCTCAGCTGCAACCTGGTTTTTATTTCCCAACTTGTCCTGCAGCAGAAAGTATAGTAAGGTCTACTGTCCAAAATCACTTCAACTCTGATCCTACTATTGCTCCTGGCTTGCTCAGACTTCAGTTTCACGATTGCTTTGTTCAGGTACGCAATCACATGCATGATCACGGGTTTAGTTCAATTAATATGACGTTTCATGTTAGCCGACTAGTATGACATTTCATTTTGTAGGGGTGTGACGCGTCAGTCTTGATTTCGGGGCCTTCAGCAGAGAGGGCGTCATTTGCAAACATCGGGTTAAAGGGGTTCGAGGTGATTGATGATGCAAAGGCACGACTCGAGTCTTTGTGTCCCGGAGTTGTGTCTTGTGCTGATATCTTGCTTTAGCCACTAAGGATGTAGTTCAATTGGTACGTTTAGTTTGCGCAATTAAATTGTTAGAGGTTTAATGTTTGGACTCGTAGTTTGAATCTTCAATTCCTTTCAAGTACGTGTTTTTTAAATTTGATGTAATGAACATAGACCGGTGGACCGAGTTGGGCCGTACCTCTAGGGAGAAGAGATGGTAGGACATCTTCTGCATCAGATCCAAGCAAAAACTTGCCTTCTCCAGTTGATTCCGTGGCTGTACAAAGGCAAAAATTTGCTGCCAAAGGATTAGATGATCATGATCTTGTTACACTTGTTGGTATGCTCTCTGATTTTCTAAATTCCGAGTTTTTTTATTAGTTAACAATACCTTAATCTTAACCATTAATCTGATTATATCTCTTAATGAATCGTAAATTCGTAGCCCTTAACAATATGCATGTCCATAACTTCTTTTTGGACAGGTTTTGTATGTGCAAGACGGTCTGACCATAAATTACCTAAGACCGTTTCATAAGAGAGTTTTCGTATTTATCATGTTTTGAGCTTATGCTTATACTTTTGTTTGTAAGGTGCACACACAATTGGACAAACGGATTGCAGATTCTTCCAATACAGAATCTACAATTTCACACCAACAGGAAACTCTGACCCATCAATAAACCAAGCATTTCTAGGCCAATTACAAACATCGTGCCCAAGAAATGGCAATGGTTTAAACAAGGTGGCCTTAGACAAAGATAGCTCGTCAAATTTTGATGCAAGCTTCTACAAGAATGTTAGAGATGGCAATGGTGTGTTGGAATCTGATCAGAGATTATGGGACGATGGCGCGACTCGTGCCATCGTCCAGAATTACGCCGGAAATCTCAGAGGATTGTTTGGATTAAGGTTTAGTTTTGATTTTCCTAAGGCTATGATCAAGATGAGCAGCATTGATGTAAAGACTGGTAATGATGGTGAGATTAGAAGGATATGCTCACAATTTAATTAAGTTAATGTTTGTATTGTGACACTATGATTTGTACTAAGGAATTGTGTCTACTTCATGTGTCATCTCTATTGTCTAATTGAATGGATTGTGAATTTGTGATCCTACTAATTAACTCGTTCACCTTAATTTTAACCACAACTCGAAAGAAGAGGTTCTCTTAGATCGTATAATGCTTTTCCTCCGTATTGTATAATCAATAGGAGTAAGTCAAACTAAAAAACATAGCTAACGCGTACAATTCCTCGAATTTAACCATTACAACAAAAACTCATCGATTTGGCCGGAAGGTCAGACAAGTTGAAACATACGATACCAACCCGATTCCTGGATTCGAACCAAAACGAGGCCTAAGAGATTTCTACTTTCCTATAGAGGTTTTGGAGTTTGGACAAACTAAACCCATCATCGTATGTTAGCCCAATGCCATAATATTTTTACACGGCCCTATCTTAAATTGGATTCGGCCCAAAAGAAGGCCCTATATTTGAGTGTGGGCTTTACTGTTATGTACCATAATCTCTCCAGCCAAGCTGTTATAAAAAGCAAATGCAATGGCAATAACGGGGTGATGATTTTTACATTCTCTGGATTGATTTTTATACTCTTTTATACAAATTAATCGGAAGAGTGTATGAAACACTGCCCGCAACAATTGGGGTAATTGTTTGCAAGAAACCGCTCAGATGCGACATACAATAAGTTATCAATAGGTCAACTGTCTCTCCGACTCAACTTATAGAATTCGTATTATCGTATACAACAATACCACATCCGGCTAATAACTCACGTTGTAAAAAGGACTAATCTCTCTACTTCGTTCAATTATTGACATTCTTTGAATAATAATATACACGTGACAAATTAAGATAAGGAAACACACTGTAAACACAAATTTTGTATTGATCTGAATAAGACAACAAAATATGAGTTTCAAATGAATTTAATATTTATTTGAATTTCGTGTACAATCTCTGTGATTTCTATTAAAACAGAAATAAATCCGTTGATTCAATCTCCACTTTGATCTTCAATTCGAGGGCCGTGATGACTTGATCTCGAACTGTACTTGGATTTGAATTTAGGGTTTTGACAATCTTGATTTGAGAGTCTCCTTGATGGTACTCTGAATTTCGCGTTCAAGGGCCTAGGCTTGATCTTGAATTAGATTTAATTGTTGAACTTCTGTGGCTCTCCGGTGCTTGGAAGCTTTCTCCAGATCTTGTAAGTTGATTGTTGTAGGTTGATTGTTGTCGCCAACTTTCTGGTGCTTGTGAGTTTTCTCCGGATCTTGAAGATTGTTTGTTTGATTTTGGCGCTTGAGAGCTTCCTCCAAGATGGTCTTCAGGGATATTCAGGAATGTGAAAGACTTGATCTCCAAGAATTTGGAAGACCATTGTGAGGTGGGGGTCATCCTCTATTTATAGTGGAGGAGGTGAGAGTTTGATGGAAGGTAGGATAACTCAATAGATTGAGTTAAGATTTAGCTAGGACTCTATCTTAGAGGAAGTTGACTGATGCAAGTCATTGTCTTCCAATCAACTTGATCTTTTAAGCTTATTTTATTCCAATTTAATTAGGAATAATATTCTTGTAGTTTCCTCCCGGCTTTGAGTCGTAGGTGACATGTGGCGATATTTTATTCGCCAGTCATTCAATATAAAAATGACACGTGACCTTTTATAATTGGCCGGTCAACTTGTCGATGTAGACTTTTCAACCCCCACGTGGCGCATTTTGATAGGTTGTGAATTTTTTGCCTCCTAGACACAAAAAGCGCAATTCTCAATCAAAATTTCGACACCGAAGAGGCAAAGGACCAAGTTTCGAAAAATAAGTACCATCAGATTGTTGGGAACGAAGCGACTTCGTGTTACTGTCTCCTTGGCTTCTCCTTGACGTATTCTCCTCCATCATCATTCATCTTTCATCCCCATAACAAAAACCCCCAAAATCTCAGACACACAGCACATTTCTTCACATACCTTCCATAAATAGTTTATTACAGTCATCACTCCATTAAAAAAAAAAGACCCCAATAATTTCGGCAATTAACAACAATTTTATATCACTTTTTTTGTTTTGTTTAGTGGTGATAATTTGATTGGAAGTTTTTAATACCCTTTTCTTTGCTCTTGCGTGCAAGTCAGGTTTTTTCCTTTTGATTTTTTTCTCTATAAAAATGGCTTCTTTAGCAACAATCCCACAAACCCAACTTTTTTCCAGAAAACCCAGTTCAAATTTCAGAGAATTGAGCTCAAAGTTTCGACCTTTCTTTGTATCTTTTAGCAGAAGCAACCCAATTTCTATTAACAATTCGAGGATGGTTTTGGGTCAGGATGGAATTACCAAAGTGCCCCTGAAAGCAGTTGCAGCAGCATCAAGTGTAGCGGCAGCAACAGGTGAGGAGAAGAAGAAGAAGAAGGGGTTTGTGGAGGAGATGAGGGCAGTTGCTATGAAATTGCATACAAAAGAACAAGCAAGAGAAGGTGAGAAAGTTGCTAAAGGTCCTGAGGAAAAGTCTCCTGCTAAATGGGAACCTACTGTTGAGGGTTACTTGAAGTTTCTTGTTGATAGTAAGTTGGTTTATGATACCTTGGAGAGGATTGTTCTTCAAGCTCCTGTTGACTATTGTAAGTTATTATTGTCCTTTCATTTTTTTTTGTTTAATTTATTGGTTGGATTGTTGTTGTTGTTGTTTTTCGTATGACGGTTTCAGATGACGATTCATGTTAGTCGGCCCTGAATTATCTTGGGATTAGTGATGTTGCTGATTGCTTAAAGTTCATTGGTTGTGTTATGATTGTAATGTTGCTGATTGCTTAAAGTTGATTGCTTTTGTTATGATTGTAATGTTGTTGATTGCGTAAAGTTTACTGGTTATGCTTTGATTGTTGAAAGTCCTTGGATGGTTTTCGTTTTGGTGGGATTAATGTTGTTGAATATGTTGATTGCTTGAAGTTCAATGGTTATGTTTTGATTGCTGAATTTCATTGGATGTTTGGCTGGTTGTTTGGTGTTTGATTATCAAAGTTATTTGGTGGGTTTTGTTTGATAAAGAATTCGGATTCGGTTTTGTAATTGGGTTTGTAAGAAATGGATTCGATTACTTATAGGAGTTGTGTTCTATAATTGTCACTATTAATCAAGGTTTGAACTTTAACGGTATATATGGATTGGAATTATTGGTTGGGTGGGCGGCTAAGTAGTTGGTAGGGAGTGTATGGAAATTGTAACATGCTGATCATGGAGCTATGTTTGTTGGTTTGGTGGTGTTAATATGAAGTATGGAGTACTTGCATTTGATTTCGAATAAGTTGGGCTGCCTTCTAAATCATCACTATCTAGCTTTGGCATGTTTTCAAACATAGGGATGCTGAGTAGGGGGTAGTTTGATTGTCTTTAGTTTTACTTGGGACTTGTAGTATAATCTTTTCGGTGATCAATGAGCAGTCGCCCGATTAAAAGACATCTATGCCATGGTTAATTGCCTTCATTGGGTTTTGTGCGATGATTGGAATGCGGTGTCCTTCATTTATCTTCAGAACCTTTGTGGCATTTGTTTGTCCACTTCCTTTGTGCAGTCCCAAACGTTTTGCCTCTACTAACATGAAATTCATATTATGTCTGTTAGTCTCATCACAGGGCCTTGATTATCTGTTGTGGATATAAGTAAGCTGTTTTTGGTTTTATTTCATGATCCAATCTATCCAGTTGAATTTAGACTTCTTTTGCTGAATGATGTAGCATTGAAGTCTTCTCTATCAAGCATCAACTGCTCATGGTGGACATGTTAATTTTGCGGTATTGAAGTAGATGGTTAGGCTTAACACCATGTTGCCCATACTGTGGAGTAATTTTTTGTAAGTGAAGTGTCATTTGGAATTTATAGTTTAAAAGAGTTTGTTGGCTATGTTCTACTATCTGACATCATGCGGAGAGGCCCTGGTTGAACAGTTTTCAGCGGCTTGCCTTTTGCAATGATAGGAGAATAATCAGGCTATACCAAGAACTATGCTGTCTTGCTGTGTGATAAACTGATAATTGGCTTAAGTCCATGGCTTCTAGTTTAATCAACTAGTTTCAAACAAGTTCGGGTGTCCTCCTTTGAATTAAATATATGTTTGCTGGTGAGGTTTTGCAACATGATTTGCATGGAGTTGCTCATTTAGGAATGTATCTAAGCTGGAGACCATGAATTCCTTTGGTGTCATCCAGAAATCCTGGAGTTAGTGCACTGTGTTATTTTTGCCAGTTTAACTGTCCAGTCCTAACTTTCTTTTATATAATGGTTCATAGTTGATACATGAATTACATGACTTCATATACCTGAGATTTCTCTGATTATGTTAGGCCTTCTAGAGTTAGGTCAGCAGGTGTTTGTTTAGTGTCACTGTCAAGTCTATCCATGTTACTTTAGGCATTTTCTGGTCAGTCATCTAGCATTAAGGGCGTATCCATCTACATATTATGATGGGCATTCATTGTCGTCAGTTATTTGTTAGATGCGAAGGCTTCACACCATGCTGTCCAACCTGTAGAGTTGTCCCTGCTTATTCTGCCATTGGTAATGTCACTACTAATATGGTGCTCTTGATGCCAAACTTGAGAAAGTTCCTTTTTTTTTGTTTGAAGAGAAACTTTGTTCCTCTAGACAGTGATAATTGTAACAGAGAGGTTATAGCCACACTCAGCTTGTTAGGCATCAGAAATCAGTTAACCTTCCGTGTTGACACCCTGAAATTCTGTGACAGGCCAATTTTGTGCTTCATGCTGCTTTGACTGAACCCTCCTCTATGTTGTAGTAATCGTGGCTTATGTCTAATATATCTGTTGCAATCTAATGTATTTTTTCCTTCCTGATTTTAGATGCTGAGTTCAGAAACACTGGATTGGAGCGATCAGAAAAATTGGCAAAAGATTTAGAGTGGTTCAAAGAGCAAGGTTATTCTATCCCTGGACCATCTGAACCTGGTGTTACATATTCAAAGATACTTGAAGAGTTGGCGGAGAAGGATCCTCAGGCATTCATCTGCCATTTCTATAATACATATTTTGCCCATTCCGCTGGTGGGCGCATGATTGGTAGAAAGGTATGTTTGTTGTTGTTTCTGGAGTATACATTGATAACACAAGATGTTGAGTATTTGCGTATGACCTTGAGTTTCCATTTTTTTAAGTAAGAAAATAATAATAATTATCATAATACTATTAGTAAATGAGATTTACAATTGCCATCAATATGCAAGAACAGCTAATGTGACTTGTATTTTTTTGCTTTTTCTATTTGACTAGATAAGATGAAAGTCCCAAGTCTTGGTATTTTAAGTTTGTTCTTGTCAAACATCCCATTCTCTGCTGATGTGTAACCCTATTGAGGTTCTCTAAAGCAAAAAATAGTGTCTTCTAGTGAACAAAGTCACTGCATTAATAATTACTCTATCTTAAGAGTGAAGAGAACGTTCTAATTTGCTTAGAACATGAATGCAGAATAAATTTCCAGAAGACATGTGACTGCTCCTTTGTTCATGGGGGTCACCCCATTGGTTCTTGTAATCGTTCTACTCCGTTACTTATCAGAAAGAGATTAAAAAAGCTGTGACTCTTCTTTGCTCCTGTTTCCGAATCTTTTGCTCTGTGCGTGTCACTGATATGGGAACAGACCATGATTTTCTATTGCTTGGTAACTTTGTTGTGGTGCACTTGATAGTCTTAAATTTTCGCGGACAAGTGATTTGAACATGTAGACATCTGATTTCACCTTTTCTTTTCCTACTTACATAGGTAGCTCAGATGATACTGGACAAAAAGGAGTTGGAATTCTACAAATGGGACGGTGAGCTTTCCGAGTTGCTCCAAAGCGTGAGGGATAAGCTAAACATAGTTGCTGAAGTATGTTGTCTTTTCTTCCATCAATTATTTTGGTTTTTAATTCCCTTGCTGGTCTCCAGTCTACATTCAGTGGTTGTGTCAATTGTGAGGAAGTGTCATCTACTTAGTCAACCCAGCTTGCTAGAATTGTTTTGGAGCCGTTATTGTTTTCACAGTCATCAGTCACCACATCGGATAACTATATATCGAGACTTGATAGAAAATCTGAACTACCTGAATGCTTGAGGATTTATTCTATTCATGTTGATTGGTTTGTAGGGCTGGACTAGGGAAGAAAAGAACCATTGCTTGGAGGAAACCGAGAAGTCTTTCAAGCACTCGGGGGAAATCCTTCGTCTGATACTAACATAAGTCAAGCAGCCGGGTTCATCTCTCCGGAAAAAAACTCTCGTGGGTCGGACACTGCAGAAGCTTGTTCATACTCTGACATTGTTTTTATCTATGTTACCTTCTAAATAGAGAACCGAATACTGGTAAAATGTGTATAAATGAAACCAGGTTCTTCCAAGTTCCATTTTAATGAACATTTTCATATCAGCAAACTGCCCAAACATAGGTTCATGCCTGGTTGGCGACCTCAGTTTGCATTTTCATACGCAGTTCCTCAGACCGAGTGTTTGTCTGTAGAGAATTGGTTCGCACTCTTGATGCTTGTTGCACCTATGAGCCAGGGCATTAACCACCTCCAAACTTGATGGACCGACTAGCGTATCTTGGGTAGGATAGTCTTGTGACTCGAGCAAGTGGTTCGTGGTTTAGTGGACTCGTTGTAGCGTCTTCTGCGCATACTTAGCTGCTTCAGGGTTACGCTTACGCTCACCAGTCTGTCGGGCTGGGCCTGCAGTGTTAAAATTCTGTGGGCTAGCCCAGGTGATGTACCTAAGATTAAATCCATCAATCCAAACTCCAGACCCCAACAGATTGATGGCAAATGTGTACTTCAAAAATTCAGAAAAATGGGAAACGTGGGAAAGTAAGAAGCTTAAATAATGAGCGGCACACTCGTGTTGCACGCAACCAGCAACAGAAACTGACTTCGGACACGTCTAGTATCATCAATTCAACCTCCGTCTTTATCAAGGTCACGGTTAACTTTCAGGTCTCTCATCTTGGTTCCGACGTTTCACGTGATTTTAACGTATCTCGACATAGTTACATAGTGTTGGTTTAGTGGTGTTAGCTTGAACTTATGACTTAAAGGTTGTAAGTTGAACCTTTCACTTTCTAAGAAGGGATTTATCGATCTCTAGACATTCAACTTCCTAAATGATTATCCTCGACATTCGTTGCGTTCTTTTACGGCTGAATCAGCTCAACAAGTTTTCAACTTTCCTCATAGAGAAAAAATGATTCGTATTGGTTCATAAAAAAGGATGTACAGTCCAACTACGCAATAAACACCGTCGGAAGAATTTCTCGTCCATCGCAACATTCACTTCCAAACAGAACCTCTAATTCGTCCATCCAATCTATAATAGAGCAATCATACGAATCTGACGTTATTTTAGTTACCGATCTCACATTATCATTTAAACCCTTAAAAATCAACCACTTGAAATTGACAAAAAAAATAAAAAATAAAAAAAAATCACACTTGTGAATTTGTGATGGACCTGGATTCTTATTAATTAATTTAGCGGAGGAACCAAGCAAATCACAGTCACACCTGCATATATAAACCTCTTCATTATAAACCAAACAAATTATCAAATCAAAATTTGCAAAAGATTGTATTTTTTTTGCACAAAAAAATTCAATAAAAATGGTCAAACATATCTCAATCTCTCTCCTCTTTACCCTGATTTCTCTCCTAATTTTCCAAGCTTCTTCATCAAGTTTAATATCTCTCCCTTCTTCTACTAATGACACACACACCTTCCCTGATGCAGACCCACTTCCCCTGCTTTCTCTAAGGATTAAGCCTAATCAGGTGATTAAATCTTGCTCATTAAGCTTTTTAATGATGACCCAGTTGCTCAAAACTCAAAAGTGTGTTTTTTTTTTTGTAGCATAGACATTTTTAATCTGATTTTGGTTGATTAATCATGTTCAGGTTGCAAAGAGCTGTTCTTACAGAGTTCAGATCACTACAGGGTGTACTTCTGTGTCAAACACCAGAGATCAGATTAGTCTGTCTTTTGGTGATGCTTATGGAAATCAGGTATAGTAATTGATGGCATTGATAATCGTGTTTTATCGTAGATGTCAACTAGCTTAGTTGGTAAAGCCGTCGAGGCGTGATAACCCATGACTTGGGTTCAATACGTGTCAGCATAAAAAAATGAATGATGATTGTTCATATTAGTATTATTTACTGGTTTATGTTATAAAAAAGTATGGATTTTTAAACTGTTCTTGTATAGTTGTATACTTGTATGTGAAGTCAAACTTTGGGTTGATGGAATAATGGGTATTGCCTGGAATAAGATTTACCGATTGCATTGATGTTCAATGTTGTGGGATTTTTTCTTTTAATTATTGGTAATAAGTTGTGATTATAAGCTCATTGATACACTGATAATTTACAAGAGGATTTTTAGTAATTGAGAAAAGCCATGAAAAAAAAGTCAATTGTTGGGTAATTTGTAGAATTTGGTTTGGTCAACTGACTGTTTCACAATGTAGGAAAGAGTATATGAAATTGAATTCAGAAAAAGATAAGAACTTGGTTTGCTTTGGGGGGGGGGAATTAGTGTGATGATGCTTTTGTTTTCGGGTTTGTGTTTGTTGATACAGTTCCATATTTGTGATTTCTTGTAATCATAGGTGTATGTGCCAAGGATAGATGATCCTCATTCTCGTACATTCGAGGCATGCTCCACAGACACATTTGATATCTCGGGTCCTTGTACCTATGATGTATGCTATGTCTACCTGTATCGGAGGGGTTATGATGGATGGAACGTTGGGAGTGTGAAGATCTCTGGCCGCAATACCAGGACTGTGACCTTCAACTTCAAAAGCTGGCTACCAAGCGATGTTTGGTTTGGTTTCAACTACTGTAATGGTGTGTCTGCCTCTCCAATTCTGTAGAGCAAGCGAAGATGAGTAAAATGAGTGTTTATGATATCTGAATAAGACTTGTGCCTGCTTACCTGTGTAGCAGTTTAGGATGTCATGTAGGAAAAGGATCTTTTTAATGTCGATGTGTCTGTCAGTCGTACAATTTTGGCTACAATTCAATTTGATCAGTCGATATATATTGCTGTTATAAGAATTTACATGCATTGTGCATCAAAATCGATTTAAAAGTTTGCTTATACTGTCTAATCTTAGTGTTTTATTCAGTTATCTGTTGATGATAAGTGTTTGAGGTTTGAGATATCTTCTATTTTCAGATTTCGTGCTTGATTGACTGTGATCATGGTGTTTTATCCTCTCGGCAACTTCTTATTAGAAAATAGCTCTGTGTTCATTTATGTGACAGGACCTTGAATGTATGTGTACTCTACTCCAGAAGACTGTCAAATATGTTTTTTTTTCTAGCTCTTAGTATCCTAGAATCTATCCTTCATTGTTCTGGCCTTGTCGTGCTTAAAGTTGCGGACTACAGTCACAGGACAATGAGATCTCATCTAGTGTTTTAAGGCCAAAATCTTAGATAGGTCTTAGGCGGAGATGTTTTTATCTTATTTGTGTTTTCCATGCTTTAGCTGTTGCATCACAATGTTAATTGATAGTAATTTGATAATTGTTGATAGTAATTTGATAATTATCGTTAGATTTCACATGGTGCTCGTCTGCTTGATGTCCGAAGTCACTTACTTTTCTAATTTGGTATTGCCTTGGTTTCCTTGGGGAGGTTGGGGGTGCTGGGGTGGGTTAATTCCCTATAGAGGTCAAAGGTGGATGAGAGAAAGTAGAGTTGCTTCGTGGTGTCTAGCCTTAAACCTGCAGCAATGTGACGCTCTCTGCAAAATTATGCTCCACCAACGAGAACCTTAGAGTTTTTGAGGTCTTTGCTGTCGAATGTAAACTTTGCCTGGGCATGAAAACTTACATTTTGTCCATATAGTCGGAGAAGTATGATGAAGGAACAGTGATCGAGTACGACAGGAGTATTTAACCTATACAATGCAGATCCATATCCTTCAAAGTTTATCCTCTGTTAGAGTCTTGAACATGGGATCTTGAGTGGCTTAGAATGCTTAGAACTTCTCAGTGTCTTTAGTATCCAACTTTCTAGATGGGGACAAGAATCACAAGATGCTTCCCATGTCTCCTTCATCTTCCTGTACAAATTGTTTTCTCATCAGATTTCTGGAAGGAAACACTCTAGTTGTTGTCATTTGCTTGCTGACGATCTCGACCTCTTTTCCAAGGGAACTTCAGGTTGAAGTATTGGATACAAGAATGGAAAAGAGTGGATTTTTCAATGTGTACATAATAAATTGCAAAAGTTTACGTAAATCTCTGTGTGCTTTCTTCCCTTTTTTATGGGTGTGTGAAGGGTACTTTCTCGTGTGATTTAAACAATCACTGAGCATTGGGTTGTTGCTGATTGCTAATGTGCACTGTAGAACAAACTATGTTGCTGTGGTCGATCTATTATTTACGCCCCATAACTTGGTTACACCTTGAAATGAGGGCTAAGTGCTAACTTCATTAGACCTTTGAATGAGGGGTGTGTAACTGCTAATGAACGCTGATCGCTTTGCTATCAGGGTGCCTGATCCCGATGGCCAGGCCAAAGAAAGGCTTATGTTTGAAGTTCTTGTAATGCGCATAGACTATAGACCACTTCATCTTAATCGAGACTAGTCATACAGTCTATGCATCCTCGGACCATAGTCGAGATTTGATAGCTTACAAATACAATTCAGCCTGTTGATTCATTGATTCATGTATGATCTGACCAACAAAATGTTCTTGATCACTGCAGGAGCTTCCTCTCAGGGCCTTAAGAAGTCTACTTTAAGCACTCTTCTTTTGACCGGTGTTCCCCTGCTGTTTTTCTTGTTGGATTGGTTCTTGTTCTGAAGCACGTCAATTCAGGCTCTTACATAGCTTAGTGTCGTTGTGTTTCCTCTCGATCATTCCATCTTTTTCTCGACTACTTTACTGGATTCTTAGTAGGGTGGTATGTGAAGAAGATGACACTCGGTATAGAAATTGACAGGTTATATAGACGCTCTTGTTGTGCATATAAGCACACCACTTCTATAAGTTAAATTTGTTTGGATGTTTATAGGAACTGTAATGGTGAAGATTTAGCAGCTTTGGGAATTTGTGTTTTTTATGCATATAAGCACACGAGTGTTTATTCGGGAATAAATGGTACAGTATCTTATTATTCTTCATGGTATTGACCATAAAGTTTGATCGAGTTCATGTCACCTATCCTTAAGGGGCTAAAAAATATGGTGCTTTGAACTTGTCCTAGTTCCGAGGGTCTCCTACACGCCTTATACCGAGTCTCATCTTTAGCGGGATAGGAAAATGGGACAGGTGATCCGCACTGAGTCAAGCACTCATCATCACATGTAGTTGTACATGAGTACAACATGACGCGTCAGGTAGGGGTCGAACCTACGACCTTCTGCTTAGGAAACAGACGCTCTATCCACTGAGCTACAGACGTTTTTGATAAATGACGTTATCTCAAGTTAACTCTTTATCAACACATCCCAAAATGTCATTTTTTTTTAAATAACAATTTTTTTTTTGATGTCCAATGTCACTTGGATTATGAATATCCACTAATTCACCATGAAAGCAGAGAGCCGCAGAGGTACAAGACAACGCCCTTATTGTTGCTGGATCCGAAACAGAAAATCTCTCCCGTTTACTTTAATTATTAACGTTTCATTTGAATCTCGTCCTCATAGTGTACATCTTGGCTTGACAATATAAAGGTATAGGGTCTGAACATATCATGATATACTACATTGATGGTTTGCTGACGCTGGCGCCAAAAATTGAGTATGCGCTATGCAAATGATGCATAAGGATTCTAATTAAACGATCGAGGAGTCTTCATCCGATACCTGCTCGGAACATTTTGGACGACAATAAGCAACACGGAGTACTTCAAAAGTAGGAGCTATTAACTCAACCTTAGATGCAATAGCAAAAATCTATGACTTGCTAGTTACTAGGATGGCCTTAAACACGAGTATATGAGACCTCAATTACAGCTTTCATTCCTTTTTCTGACCAAGCGAAAACCAAGTGCAAGTAGCAACTCATACCACTCACAAAATACAAAGTTCCAGGTGCAATATGCCAATATGTGTACTACAAGTTATTGACAAAAGATATCTTTACTCGAATTACTACAGTAGCTACTGAAGCTTTTCCCAGATTTTATTATGTCAGGCATAGCTCGTCTCTACATCTTTAGCTCCTGAGAAGATCCGCAATGTGCATTTTTTCGGAGAGTAAATGCCTGCAATCAATCAAATATGAGGCATCGATCAATATCGATTTTAGAAAACTCTACCAAAAAGAAGTGATTTACTTACTCAAGAAATCATTTTTCACAGAATATTAGAATTTACAAGTCCAAATCACAACCCTCAGAATTACATGCTCCCAGATGTTATATCAAACTACTTATTGGCCAGTCTCACCACTTAATTGAATGGGACATACTCCGTAATACGCGGTAACATTGGGATTGATACAAGAAAATGATTAGCAATAACTTACCCTGCAAGCTTCCTGGCAAGATATCTGAGAAGAAGAGGCAGACCAGTAAATGTCACGGCACCAAGTTGAGACATTCGTGTATGTCAGTCGAGCAGTGACATCAAACATTACAATTCTGAATACACCATGGATACTGCAAGGCACCAGAATACACAGTAGACAATGTTACCATTATGGTACTGGAAAAGGAAAAAAACAAGCGAAAAACTTAACAAGACGCTCAGATTTTGTTGACAAGGTTGTGGAGATCGACTTACTGTTGTACAGTTGCACTGTCAATTAAAAATTCAGGTGGAGCGACATCACATTTTAGATTCACAGAGTCTCTACACGAAACCAAGAGCTTTCTGGCAAGACACAGTAAAGGTCTGTCATAGCAGTATTCGGTCTTTGCAGATATGTCGAAGTACTGACCATCAAAGCAATGGTACAAGGCAACACTAGAGTTTCTCTTGCTGAGGTCCGAAACAGATACATTCTTTCTGTCAGTGCCGCCACATTTCTGGATGAGCTTAGAGCATTGGCAGCAGAACATAAGTTGTTCCAGGGTCACAGATTTCCTGATTTCAACCACCCCCATAGGATCTTTGGACTCCTTGTAAAGAGGATCCAACCTCATCATGACCAGCTCGTCTATTCTCTCAAGGGAGAACAAGTTAAGAAGCTTGCAGATCAAGGGAACAGCAAGACGAGAACACGCAGGAAAAAAGTGATTGAAGAAAGCGGTTTCCTCATCATCATCTGTTGTAAATGTGTATCTCATCTTAGCCACCATGACTATCCTCAAACTTTTCATCTTATTCTTCAATTCGCAGCATACATCAGGAGGGACAAAGAAACCACAGAAGCCTAAACACTTCCCATCAATATGATCAATCCCATCCACTAATCCAAGTCTTTTGCCACTGTTACGACCAAGGCGCTCGCCTTTCACAATCTTAACAGGCTTCCTGCAAGTACCACGGTGCCAATATGGAACATTGCCACGGCCACGGCCACGACCACGACCACGACTCTTGCCCTTACCACCACGACCTGACCACTTCCCTCTGCCATGGCCCCAATCCCTTTTTCCACCCTCACTCCTCCCACTTCCACTTCCACCACCACCACCACCACCACCTCCTCCTCTACCTTCACTTCCACCCTCCTCATCATCCTCACTCTCATCTTCATCCTTACTCTTGCCACTCCCACTAGCACCATCTTCATTCTCTCCCTCATCATCAAATTCATCACCAGGGTGGAAAAAAACTAAATCATCCTCATTTGGTTGGCGGCCTCGCCCTTCCATCCATTTCCTTTGATCATCATTATAAATCTCCATAGTCAAGAAATCAAACTCAACAAGTATCTCTTTCAGAATAAATTCTCCGAGTATTTCCATCTTCTTCCCCTTCAACCTCATCTTCCTCTTCTTAGCCTCCCTCTTTGTTTCCTCCACAGTTTCCTTCTCCACCTGTCCAACCTTCAACACAGGTTGAAGTGGAACCCCAACTTCTTCCGCGAAAAACCGAACCAATATTTCCCGAACAATTGACGATCTAGTCCCATAGAAACCGGGATATTCATTAGACGGAACCCTTGGATATTTCCTCGCCTCTCGCTGTAGGTAACGAACTACATCCCTCCCACCTAGTTTCTTAAACAAATCACGCCCCGTTCGAAAGAATCTACGAGGATTATAATGAGTGTACACTATGTGAGACCGAAAGTTCCTGTTTATCATTCCCGCCAACTGCCTCCTTTCAATTTTCCGATGCGGCATACAATTAAACAGGTCATTCCTCAAATCCAACGGTAAATCCGAAGCTTTAAACTTTTTAACATGATGTTGAGCAAGAGAAGTAGCGTATGGTGGTTGGAAGATGGTGTGGAACTTACCCACATGCGGGTCTTCGAGCCATTCCTCTTCCGACACCTTCTTCGCCGTGCAGACAGACGTAGGGAGTCGAATTGACAGCTGGTAAATCCGCTCATTTGGTTTCTTGGGTAATTGATCCAAGCCAACAAGACCCTCTGTATCGTAATCTTCAAGATTCAGTTCCGTCTCGACGTCGGAATTTCCCTCTTCTTCTGACTCGTACTCTTGCCTCTTCCTTTTCTTTTGCTTATTACCCATTGTTGACGACGACGGGAGGTGGTGAACTTCAGCGGGATGTTCGTCATCATTTTCTTGCGAACTCTGTTCTTTCACGGCTTGTTTACCCTCGTAACCATGACGACACTTTCTCTTCCGTTCTTTATTTTCCGCCATTGTTGGAAGTCCGGAATGTGTGAGAGTTTTTTTTTTTTTTTTTTTCCGACGAGGGTTTCTAAAAAAGGAAATGGGTTTTTTCGAGTGAACAATTGGGAGCGAGAGGATTTTCTTGTGGTGTTTACCGGCGCCTTTAAACAGCGGAGAAAATGTCACCGGTGGTAACGCGGTAAGTTTTCCGGTGGTTTGATCGGTGATGACACGGCTCTGCAACTGTCCGGAAAACAGAGAGAGAGAGAGTTGCCTGGGTTTGTTTGTTCTTGGGTTGTGTTTAGTTTTGGGCGGTTAGGGGTAGAAAGGGAAATATGAAATACTGTGCAGCAAAGATGGGTGCAAACCCACACAAAAAGTTTCAGATTTCTTGGGTAATAAGTGAGGCAATGTCTATTTTACCCTTAACTACTTTAGAAACCCCAAATAATTTCTGTTTGGGTTCAATTTGGTAAGTCGCATTTGCGGTGGATTCATGAATTCTTGTATATATATTAATTGATTGATTGATTCCGGCAACGTATAAGCTGAATCTAAGAAGATTTTATGTGGCTAATGGCTAGGTTAATTATTAGTTGCATATTAATTCGTAGATGACCGTGTATTCAATGTACAATTTTACCATGTCAATCTAAATGAGCTGCTCCATATGAGTCGATGAACTCGATCTCATGTACCACAGTATACTCGGAATAATAATCTAGTTCCGGTCAAGTTTCAGCTGACACTAGTTGAGTGTTGAGTTATAGGAACTTGGAAATTCACGGCCAGTGATGAGCATGAATACGCAATTTCTGATGTTATAGGCTTAATTCATACATACGGAGTATCATATGAAATTCAGAAAGTGAACATTGCTACATTTCGACTCTGGTGCTAAGACAAGAAGAGTTGCATAGTAGTAATACAATGTACCGTGAGTCCGTCAACAACGTATTTCTAAACACAATTCGCGGTGCAGAGCAGCAAGACGGCCTTTCCTAGTTAGTCGAAGTACTATACTACTATTATAAGCACGAATTCAAGGAGGCTCTCCACTGAGAAGGTCATGAAAAGGGTGTACGTCTATACTAGATAATCAAAATATTGAAGGATGCGTATGCATTGGGTTGGGATTTCAAATCATTAGTAGTGTCAGTCACGCAAAGAAGATGAAATTGCAACCTTTTGAAAAGATTATATTGCTAGAATGAAGGTAGATTAATAATTACGTCAACGAAAACACACAAAAAGCAGAATAACATAAGACAAGAGTGGCCGGCCGTTAGTGAACTGTACCCGTCAGCGTTGTAGTTCACTGATCAAGAAGCCGAGGACCTCCCTGCGCAGGGTATCATCAAACATCGAAACACCCTCTTTTTTGTAATTTAGACGGTCTTGAGCATGTAACGATTTAATCTGGTTGTCGTCCCCAAATGCCACGAGTATAGGATCAAACCACAGACCTTCGGGTCGTCTTGCAACGGGAGAAGACAGTTGCGGCCATGGCATATCAGAAACTCGATTTGGATGACGCATAGGAACAAACACCACTTCGGAGCCAGGATAGTCCACCTTGATTTCTTCGTACGAGCCACGCAACTTCTTGTAGACGACATCAGAGGAGTCAAAGTAAATAAGGATGTTCCTGTTCTTGAGATCAGACACTTTCAAATGTCCACGTCCCGGGTAATAAACCCGGTCATTCTTACCGAGAAACGACTCTAGTGTGAGTGACCTTAAACTCGAAAGCCTGTCATCTAACCATTTCTTTCTAGTGACGGGATATAAGTTGCGTGAGCCACACCACTCCATCAAAGCTACTCCATTCAGCTCCCCACCACCCCCACCACCGGCCCAAATCATTACATTATCTTCACATGGAGAATTAGCGATTCGGTACAGCCTACGGCTAACCTGATCAACGAAGGGCAACTCCCACCTAGACGATATCCCCTTCTTTTCTAAGGACGACTTGAATGCTTCAAAATACGACGATTCCTCGGAAAAGCAAGCTAGGTGTACGATCACAACCTCAAACTCAAGCTTACGTTTTACGCATCTCTTACGGAAGCTTTCAAGACACGACATAAATTCACCATCAAAACACAAGTACAACGCAACACACTTGCTCTTGCTTAACTCCGCAACAGATATTACTTTCTTCTTTTTCTTCTCACTACTACTACTCCCCTGACCACCACAACATTTGTGCAGAAGCGTAGAGGATACGCAACACAAGAGTTCCTCCAGTGTCACAGATACGCTACTGCTGATTTCACCGTCGAGTTTCAATTCCTTGTAAATCGGATCCAACCTCATCCTAACCACCTCGTCTTCTTTCTCAATCGACTCCAAGTGTTCATCAGTGAAAGGAAAAGACGCCGCTCCAAAATCCTCGAAACAAAAAGCGTCCGTTTGCAAAACCTTCTGATCAGGACCGACAACAAGACAAGCGTCACTCTCACGCCTCCCCGTCATCCCTAACCCGAGAAGCTTGCAAATCAAGTCACGTGTATACGACTCCGAAAAGGGAACATCAAGACAAGGAAACGCAGAGAAAAACCTGTCGAAAGCGACTTCCTCTTCCTCCTCGGCAATAAACGAGTTTCTCATCTTAGCCACCATCACCATCTCGAAATCAATATGTTGTTGCTTCTTCTTCAAGTCATTGTAAGTTGCGATCAAAGCGCGGCATACATCGGGTGGAGTGTCGGTAGCAAGCATAGGGACAAAGAAACAACAGATGACTAAAAATTTACCGGCAACCGCATCAGTTAATCCAACTTTTTTACCATTGTTACGAACAAGTGAGCTCGTTTTACCCGAATTCGACAACAAGGTAAATAAATCAACCGGTAATTTCTCGCCTTTGGTAAAATTGAGAGGTTTCGTCTCCTCCAAATACGTTTCTTCCGGAAACTCGAACGACGCATCTGGCCCAGGCCCACCATTACAAAAATTACGGTTTATTTGATTGATTTGAGATGGATAAAAGTAATCCGAATCAAATACCGGGTACGGGCATTTGGATCTCTTACTTTTACTTTCACCGCCACCGCCGCCGCTGCATCTCTTCAACGGCCCACTCTTGTTCGCCGTTTCTTTAAGATTAGTCATGGAATATTTTTTTTTTTTTTTGCAGTAATTTAATTTTATATTTATTTTGGTCAAAAGTTTTAAAGCAGGGTGGAGTATATAAGAAGTTAAGAACAGAAGAAGCGCGGCTAATAAGGTCAAGACACTCAGCATTGGTAAGTTGGTAACTAGGTTCGATCGGCCCACTTTGATGATTCGTATTCGTTAAGGTGGGTCGAATCAATAAGCTAAGGTGAGCAAATTGACCCAAATGTTCTCGTAATTTTACCATAGACAACTTCGGAGGGTCCTTAAAGGATGTTAAGATATAACCAATTATTGGACCTCAACCATAAGTCTAGACTTTTGATTGAGTTGACTCTTTAACATGGTATCAGAGACTTAGTGACCCTGAGGTCTCAAGTTCAAATGTTGGGAGCCCGCTCCTTTTCAAGTGGAATTTCAACACAATGTTGTGCATTTATCATCCACATTTCAAGTGTGTAGTTTACAGCAACATCTCAAGAATAGAAACATCCTCATCTACTTTGGCTCCTGTGATAGACTGTACAAGGAGTTGCGTGACTGTTACGAACAACTTAAAGTCAAAAAAACAGACCGGGTTGTCAAAAGTCTGTGGGAAGAGCCTACTCGTGGCATTTGGGGATGACAACCAGGTTAAATTGTTGGATACTTTCGACCGTCTTAATTACAAAAAACAAGGGGTTTGGCTGTTTGATGACGCTCTACGCTACGAGATCATCTCCGACTTGAATTATGAGCTACAAACCTCGGGGTTTGACTACTGAAATACTTGTCCTTGTTTACTCTGCTTTAATCTATCTTCTTGTAATAAACTTCATTTCATCTTTTTTTTTTTTTGCTTTGCTTTCATTTGACGCGTGATGATTTTTACACTCGGACGTGATTGATTTGTGAGGTAGACACGGTTTCAGTGCCCTCTCACATGGAAGAGTGTAAATTAAATCATCGTTTTTGTCCCTTTTGATAATCGAGAATTTGTTTACATTGTAGTGCCCCCCCCCCCCCAATGAACTCAGCTCCATTGCGATTACCAAAGAATCGCCTTGCCGCTGCAATCTGACCAGGTCACTCTACTGGTCTTTGGTTGGTCTGCTTTGTGTTTGTGTTGGCAGCATCAATCGATATTAGTTGTGAGTTGCATTTTGGTCTTGTTTGCTACGCTTCTCTTGACCTTGTCAGCTCATGAGTTGTTTCTTGTATGCGCGTTGAGTGTCTAATAAGTGGATTGGGTGCTACCCGAACCGAAATGTTGCTGTAAACTACACACTTCTTTCTCATTCAAGTACGTAAAATCAACAGTTTAGAATGACCGTTTCTCGAAATTTTGCATCCAAGTGATGTAATAGTGTAAAAAAAAACAAGGAAAAGAGGAGATTCACAGTTTTCTTAAAAAAAAAAAAAAAGGGTAATAAATAAATTGTATCAGAATCGCACACGCTATATACGAATGATACACCTACATGGCTACGATCAAAGGAAACCCAGAAACTAGTACACTTGTGGCCACATAAGCTGAACAAAGCACCGTGTGTCCGATGAACTCCGGTCTTTCTAGTGTCAGAAAAAAATTTCCATTTACTGGCAAGAGATCTCATCTCACCCACGGTGTATCATTGAAGGAACCAAAGAACAACATCAAAATAGGAGAAAGGACGAATAGAGATATAGCAAGCTATCTTCAACAAGAAGATAATACACTATACTCCCTCCGTCCCAGTTCAAACGCCCCATATTCCGTTTTGAGACGTCCCACTTCAAACACCCCATCTATTTTGGGACATATTTATTTCTCCTACTTTTATTAAATTATCACATCCTCTCTCACATTCCCTCTACTACTTTTATTAATCCCCACATTCCCTCTCATCCTTTTTCCTAATATTACCCCACTCAACTTATTATATCAATTTTTCATATTCGACTACAAAAAACGCCCGGGGCGTTTGAACTGGGACGGAGGGAGTAGAAGGCAAGATCGAGCATGAATATGTATTGTGAACTGTAACCCATACTCAACTACTCATTTCTATCAACGCCTCTAAAATGAGCTCTCAGCCTCTCGGATCATTAGGTCCCCGTGGGAAATACGAATTTACAAGAAATTTAGGTCAATAGCACTATGCAGATATCTACGCCGATAGATCTAATTAAGTAATATAGTTGTGTTAGAGACTCGCAAAAGTACGACCCGTTCGGGCAATTGCATCATTGTCATTTTCAAGCCTACATTAAACAATAGACATGACACTATGAGATATTTTTACACTAGCATAAGAAAACAAGAATTGAAGTATTTTTCCTAAAAAACAAAAACAATAAAGATGCAAAGATCAAATTAAAAGGAAATACACCAACATCTTGGAACTGAAAAAAAAAAAAAAAAAAAAAAAAAGGAGCAAAAAACCGAGGCGAATCCGTTACAAATTAACTAGAACTCCCTCAATGAGAGCAAAAGGCAAAGCCTCTATTTAAGAGTTGGAAGGTAAAGCTAGAATGAATTTGACCAAAATGTGTTCAATATCACGAAGCATAAAGGCATTGTTTATACCTGTACAAAAACAGCGTATTCCTTACGCGCAAAAGCCAAACTCTAGTCGCTGCCCTGAAAGCACAAAACATTTTGTGGTCAGAAACTCAGAGTACACATGCTGGACTGCGGGAAATTTATGCTATCAAACCTTGAGTACAGTGACAGTCCTAGGATGCATAAACTATAGCTTGACTTCACAGAGTATTACCCAAAGAATTCCAAGTTCTCGTCTTTTTCAGGATCGCACTTCAGTTATCAAAAAGTCGAAAAGTTCACAAGATTGAACATTACTGCTATCAGCAAACTACATTCCAGGCAATATCCATTATTACCCAAAGTTTGACTTCACAGATAAGAAGCGCTTAAAAATCCACTCTTCTAATAAACCAGTAATGACAGTTTATATTAAATAGCAATATGAATAAACAAGACCATTTCATTGTGTGAAAGAAGCCACGACTTTTATGCTGACGCATATTGAACACATGCGATGATAATCATGATCAGTAATGTTATTTTTATACCTGATTTCCATAAGTATCACCAAAAGGAGCAGCCTGTAGTGTCCTGAATTCTGTAAGAGCAGCTTGTGAAAGCTCTTCCCTCTGTGGGTTCCTCATCATCATCACTGTTGATAAATGCGCAGATTAATTTAGCCTCCATCAGCATCTCGAAAATGTTCTTCTTAATCTTCAATTCCGGGTAATGACTTCCCAGAAATCCCATTGACTAACCCAACTCTTTTACAACTGTCACGGTCAAGGAATTCATTCTTTCCGCCATTTGACAACATGGAAAACACAACACCCAGAAGGCCCTCTCCTTTCACAATCTTAAGAGGCTTCGTCACCTCCATATGGGTTTCTTCAGGATTTTCAAAGGCAAGATACAAGAGAGGTTTGTCAGAGATACAGTTTCTGTGGAACGTGACCTGTTTCCAGTTCACTTGCCTGTTCACGTCAACTTTGTTTCCACAAAAAACGATGGGGATGTTTCCACAATAACCACACTGATTCTTGCTGACGTCTGAAACCAATCCCTTGTCTGTTGAGGATTGGCAGCACAACACAAAAGCAGCACTCCTCCCCCCATCACTCCTACCTCTACCTCTGCCCTTACCTCCGTCACGCCCAACACCTCTGCCCCTACCCCTATCGTTGACCCTACCCCTATCGTTGACCAATTTTGGTGGTAGTGTCTAAGTATGATAGAATGAGGATTTGAAAAATATTAGAGCCAAAAACCTAAGTAAAGTGAAGTGAAACGGCTAAAATGGTTATAAAACGGATGAAATACTTCACAAAATGAGGAACCAACACTCAAATCCAACAAATATAGTCCTAAGGTATCTACAGTAATGTTCGGAGGACAGTTAGAATTTTTTCGAAAAATTGATCAAATTTGACCGGAATCGTATTACATAATCCACGGTTTTTCGATAATATGGCTCCGAAGCGATATCGGCTCAAATTTTGGTGGTAGTGTCTAAGTATCATATAATGAGGATTTGGAAAATATTAGTATAAAAAACCAAAGAGAAGTTAAATAAAACGACCAGAACGGTCATAGATCCATACAAAGTGACGAGCGTCGAAAGGCATGAAATACTTCATAAAGTGAGGAACCAACACTTAAATCCGACAAGTATAATCCTAAGTTATATACAGTAATGTTAGGAGGACCTTTAGATTTTTTTCGAAAAATTGATCAAATTTGACCGGAATCGTAGTACATAATCCACGGTTTTTCCATAATATGGCTCCGGAGCGAAATCGGCTCAAATTTTGGTGGAAGTGTCGAAGTATGATATATAATAAGGATTTGGAAAAAATTTAAGTAAATAACCTAAGAGAACTTAAGTAAAACGACCAGAACGGTCATAGATCCATACAAAGTGACGAGCGTCGAAACGGATGAAATATTTCACAAAATGAGGAACCAACACTCAAATCCAACAAATATAGTCCTAAGGTATCTACAGTAATGTTAGTAGGACCTTTAGATTTTTTTCTAAAAATTGATCAAATTTGACCGGAATCGTAGTACATAATCCACGGTTTTTCGATAATATGGCTCCAGAGCGATATCGGCTCAAATTTTGGTGGTAGTGTCTAAGTATGATATAATGAGGATTTGGAAAATATTAGAGTAAAAAACCTAAGAAAAGTTAAGTAAAACGTCCAGAACGGTCATAGATCCATACAAAGTGACGAGCGTTGAAACGCATGAAATACTTCATAAAGTGAGGAAACAACACTTAAATCCAACAAGTATAATCCTAAGTTATCTACAGTAATGTTAGGAGGACCTTTAGATTTTTTTCGAAAAATTGATCAAATTTGACCGGAATCGTAGTACATAATCCACGATTTTTCCATAATATGGCTCCGGAGCGAAATCGGCTCAAATTTTGGTGGTAGTGTCTAAGTATGATATAATGAGGATTTGAAAAATATTAGAGTAAAAAACCTAAGATAAATTAAGTAAAACGACGAGAACGGTCATAGATCCATACAAAGTGACGAGCGTCGAAACCGATGCAATAATTCACAAAAAGAGGAACCAACACTCAAATACAACAAGTATAGTCATAGGGTATCTATAGTGATGTTTGGAGGGAATTTGGGTTTTTTTAAAAAATTGATCAAATTTGACCAGAATCGTAGTACATAATCCACGGTTTTTCGATAAAATGGCTCCTGAGCAAAAACGGCTCAAATTTAGGTGGTAGTGTCCAAGTATGATATAATGAGGATTAGAAGAATATTAGAGTCAAAAACCTAAGAGCAGGTTAGAAAAACGGCCAAAACGGTCATAAAGCCATACAAAATGACGAGCGTCGAAATGCATGAAATATTTCACCAAATGAGGAACCAACACTCAAATCCAACAAGTATAGTACTAATGTATCTTCAGTAATGTTTGGAGAACATTTGGTTTTTTTTCGGAAAATTGATCAAATTTGATTTGACTTACAGTACATAATCCACGATTTTTTGATAAAATGGTTTCGGAGCAAAAACGACTCAAATTTTGGTGGTGGTCTTTAAGTATGATAAAATACGTATTTGCAAAATATTAGAGTCAAAAACCTTAGAGAAGATAAGGAAAACGGCCAAAACGGTCATAAATCCATACAAAGTGACGAGCGTCGAAACACATGAAATACTTCAGAAAATGAGGAACCAAAACTCAAATCCAACAAGTATAATCCTAATGTATCTTCAGTAATGTTTGAAGGACTTTTGGCTTTAAGTCATCGCCAACAATCAGCTTTTATCCTTTGGCGGAGAATTGATCAGATTTGATCAGAATAACATGACATAATCCACTACTTTTCGACAAAATGACTCCAGAGCAAAAACGACTCAAATTTCGGTGGTAGTCTCTAGATATGATATAATGCGGATTTGCAAAATATTAGAGTAAAAAACCTAAGAGAAGATAATGAAAACATCCAAAACGGTCAGAAATCCACACAAAGTGACGAGCGTCGAAACACATGAAATAATTCACAAAATGAGGAACCAAAACTCAATTTGAACAAATATAGTCCTAGGGTATCTAATTTAACGTTTAAAGAACATTTGGCTTGTTTCGAAAAATTGATCAAATATGATCAGAATCGCAATACATAATCCACGGTTTTTCGATAAAAATGCTCCGGAGCGAAACAACTCAAATTTTTGTGGTAGTCTCTACGTATGATAGAATGAGGATTTTGAAAATATTAGAGTAAAAAACTTAAGAGAAGATAATGAAAACGACCAAAACGATCGTAAATCAATACAAAGTGACGGGCGTCGAAACGCATGAAATATCTCAGAAAATGAGGAAACAACACTCAAATCCAACAAGTATAGTCCTAGGGTATCTACAGTAATTTTTGGAGGACATTT
>JBBYHQ010000022.1:1242689-1259848 GCA_038382645.1 Spergularia azorica
TCAGAAGAAGGTTCATTAATATCATACTTATCCTCGATGTTATTTACTGGTGAAGGGTAAAAGTAATTCGAATCAAATAACGGGTACGCGCATTTGGCTCTCTTACTCTTCTTCTCTTCAACGCCGCCGCTGCTGCATCTCTTCAACGGCCCACTCTCCTTGTTCGTTTCGCCGCTGGATCTCTTCTTATTCTTCTTCTTCTTCTCGCTGACGCTGCTGCATCTCTTTAACGGCCCACTCTCCTTGTTCGTTTCGCCGCCGGATCTGTTCTTCTTATTCTTCTTCTCCTCTTCCTTTTCGCTGACGCTGCTGCATCTCTTCAACGCCAAGCTCTTCTGCTTCTGCTTCTGCTTCCCTTCCTCGGGATCAGGCATCATGTAATTAATTTAATTTAATTTAACTTGATAATTTAATAGAGACGAAAAAGTTGATGTGAGGAGAGTAGATCAGACTTATTATATAATAATGATGATGATGACTATGGCGGCATCTCTAAGTATGGAAAAAGAAAGAGCAACGCGTAGGGTTGGGTGGAGACGGAGCAAAAAACCCAGTGGATCATAACTTGGTATTTGGGTCCGTTATACAAATATCATCAGCCCGATTCTTCAAAAACATGCAATGGGTCGACTAAGTTGGGTTGAGCTCAATATTGATAGAACTCGGGCCAAAATATAACCCAAACTGTAATAGCCCACGTTTGAATAATTTTTTTTTTTTTTAATTGCGTAGAGCCAATTGACACGCATTTTAATGTGGATGTACACGCTAATTGGGTAATCAAAGTTTCAAAAAAGTTGCATGGCGGGTTAGATCAATATCTTATCTTATACTATACTATATATCAAAAGCTGTGTTAGGGACAACGACCACGTTCACCCGCTTCAGTTAGGGCATCTGCCATGCCACGTGGCATGTCTTTTTAATTTTCACTTTAAAAAATTCATTAAAAATGTCTTTTATGGTAAAGAGTATAGATGGATATTCCATACATGATTATATATAAGTAATGTTTTCCATACCAAAATATTCACAATATTATTTTGATTATAATAAGTCAATATTTACTATTAATTTTCATTTTTACCTTATTATTTTGTACCTTCCTTATCTAATACTATATATTAAAATTTAAAACCAAGTCTTTCTTCGAAAGACACTTGACATTCATTAATTAGATAGCATTAAGTAATTACATAATATAAAAGTTATTAGCTAATTTATGCAAAATAATACTAGTATAATTTATGGTGATTATGGTGGTAATCTAATTTATGGAAAATAATAGTGTTGCTACTAATATTATAACAAACGTAAATTGACAATTTCATCAAATGAACATAACAATATAGACATCCAACAAGTATAGTCCTAAGATAATCAACGGTTTTTCGATAATATGGCTCCGGAACAAAAATCGCTCAAAATTTGGTGGTAATCTCTAATTATAATATAATGAGGATATACAAAATATTAGAGTAAAAAACCTAATAAAAGATAAGGAAAACGGCCACAATGGTTATAAATCCATACAAAATGACTAGCTTCGAAACAGATGAAATAGTTAGACACTACCACCAAAATTGATCAAATTTGATAGGAATCGTAGTACCTAATCCACGGTTTTTCGATAATATGGCTCCGGAGCGAAATCAGCTCAAATTCTGGTGGTAGTGTCTAAGTATGATATAATGACGATTTGGAAAATATTAGGGCCAAAAACCTAAGTGAAGTTAAGTAAAACGACCAGAACAGTCATTGATCCATACAAACTAACGAGCGTCGAAACGCATGAAATACTTCATAAAATGAGGAACCAACACTCAAATCCAACAAGTATGATCCTAAGGTATCTACAGTAATGTTAGGAGGACATTTGTTTTTTTTTTCTTGAAAAAATTGATCAAATTTGACCATAATGGCAGAATCGCAGTACATAATCCACGATTTTTCGATAATATGGCTCCGGAGCAAAATCGGCTCAAATTTTGGTGATAGTTTCTAAGTATGATATAATGAGGATTTGAGAAATATTAGGGCCAAAAACCTAAGTAGAGTGAAGTGAAACGGCTAAAATGGTTATTTAAATACATACAAGTGACGAGCGTCGAAACGGATGAAATACTTCACAAAATGAGGAACCAACACTCCAATCCAACAAGTATAATCCTAAGGTATCTACTGTAATGTTAGGAGGACCTTTAGATTTTTTTCGAAAAATTGATCAAATTTGACCGGAATCGTGGTACATAATCCACAGTTTTTCGATAATATGGCTCCAGAGCGATATCGGCTCAAATTTTGGTGGTAGTGTCTAACTATGATATAATGAGGATTTGAAAAATATTAGAGTAAAAAACCTAAGAAAAGTTAAGTAAAACGACCAGAACAGTTATAGATCCATACAAAGTGACGAGCGTCGAAACGCATGAAATACTTCATAAAGTGAGGACCTTTAGATTTTTTTTTGAAAAATTGATCAAATTTGACCGAAATTGTAGTACATAATCCACGGTTTTTCCATAATATTGCTCCGGAGCGAAATCGGCTCAAATTTTGGTGGAATTGTCTAAGTATGATATAATGAGGATTTGGAAAAAAATTTTAAGTAAATAACCTAAGAGAAGTTAAGTAAAACGACCAGAACGGTCATAGATCCATACAAAGTGACGAGCGTCGAAACGGATAACATATTTTACAAAATGAGGAACCAACACTCAAATATAACAAGTATAGTCATAGGGTATCTATAGTAATGTTTGGAGGGAATTTGGGTTTTTTCAAAAAATTGATCAAAGTTGACTAGAATCGCAGTACATAATCCACGATTTTTCGATAATATGGCTCTGGAGCGATATCGGCTCAAATTTTGGTGGTAGTGTCTAAGTATGATATAATGAGGATTTGAAAAATATTAGAGTAAAAAACCTAAGAGAAATTAAGTAAAACGACCAGAACGGTCATAGATCCATACAAAGTGACGAGCGTCGAAACGGATAATACATTTTACAAAATGAGGAACCAACACTCAAATATAACAAGTATAGTCATAGGGTATTTATAGTAATGTTTGGAGGGAATTTGGGTTTTTTCAAAAAATTGATCAAAGTTGACCAGAATCGCAGTACATAATCCACGATTTTTCGATAATATGGCTCCAGAGCGATATCGACCCAAATTTTGGTGATTGTGTCTAAGTATGATATAATGAGGATTTGAGAAATATTAGGGCAAAAAACCTAAAAGAAGTTAAGTAAAACGGATAAAATGGTTATAAATCCATACAAAGTGACGAGCGTCAAAACGGATGAAATACTTCACAAAATGAGGAATCAACACTCCAATCCAACAAGTATAAATCTAAGGTATCTACAGTATTGTTAGGAGGATATTTAGATTGTTTTCAAAAAATTGATCAAATTTGATAGGAATCGTAGTACATAATCTACGGTTTTTCGATAATATGGCTCTGGAGCGAAATCGGCTCAAATTTTGGTGGTAGTGTCTAAGTATGATATAATGAGGATTTGGAAAATATAAAAGTAAAAAACCTAAAAGAAGTTAAGTAAAACGACCAGAACGGTCATAGATAGATACAAAGTGACGATCGTCGAAATGCATGAAATACTTCATAAAATGAGGAACCATTACTCAAGTATAACATGTATAATCCTAAGGTATCTATAGTAATGTTAGGAGCACATTTAGATTTTTCTCCAAAAATTTATTAAATTTGACCGGAATCGTAGTACATAATCTACGGTTTTTCGATAATATGGCTCTGGAGCGCAATCGGCTCAAACTTTGGTGGTAGTGTCTAAGTATGATATAATGAGGAATTGAAAAATATTTGCGCCAAAAATCTAAGTAAAGTTATGTAAAATGGCTAAAATGGTTATAAATCCATATAAAGTGACGAGTGTCGAAACGGATGAAATACTTGACAAAATGAGGAACCAACGCTCAAATCCAACAAGTATAGTCCTGAGGTATCTACAGTAATGTTTGGAGGACATTTGTATTTTTTTCAAAAATTGATCAAATTTAATAGGAATCGTAGTACCTAATCCACGGTTTTTCGATAATATGGCTTTGGAGCGAAATCAGCTCTAATTTTGGTGGTAGTGTCTAAGTATGATATAATGAAGATTTGAAAAATATTAGGGCCAAAAACCTAAGTAAAGTTTAGTAAAACGGCTCAAATGGTTAGAAATTCATACAAAGTGACGAGCGTCGAAACGAATGAAATACTAAACAAATTGAGGAACCAAAACTCAAATCATACAACTATAGTTTTAGGGTATCTATAATATTGTTTGGAGGAGATTTGTTTTTTTTTTTTTTTCCAAAAAATTGATCATAATTTGACCAGAATCGTTGTACATAATCCATTGTTTTTCGATAATATAGCTACGGAGCTAAATCGGCTCAAATTTTGGTAATAGTTTCTAAGTATGATATAAAGAGGATTTGAGAAATATTAGGGTCAAAAACCTAAATAAAATGAAGTAAAACGGCTAAAATGGTTATAAATCCATACAAAGTGACGAGCGTCGAAACGGATGAAATACTTCACAAAATGAGGAACCAACACTCCAATCCAACAAGTATAAACCTAAGTTATTTACTGTAATGTTAGGAGGATATTTAGGTTTTTTTCGAAAAATTGTACAAATTTGACAGGAATCGTAGTACATAATCCACGATTTTTCGATAATATGGCTCCGGAGCGAAATCGGCTCAAATTTTGGTGGTAGTGTCTAAGTATGATATAATGAGGATTTAGAAAAAATTTGAGTAAAAACCCTAAGAGAAGTTAAGTAAAACGACCAGAACGGTCATAGATCCATACAAAGTGACGAGCGTCGAAACGGATGAAATTTTTCACTAAATGAGGAACCAACACTCGAATATAACAAGTATAGTCCTAAGGTATCTACAGTAATTTTTGGAGGACATTTGTTTTTTTTTTTCATAAAATTGATCAAATTTGACTAGAATCGCAGTACATATTCCACGGTTTTTCGGTAATATAGCTCCGGAGCGAAATCGGCTCAAATTTTGGTGATAATTTCTAAGTATGATATAATGAGGATTTGAGAAATATTAGGGTAAAAAACCTATGTAAAGTGAAGTGAAACGGCTAAAATGTTTATTTAAATCCATACAAAGTGACGAGCGTCGAAACTGATGAAATTCTTCACAAAATGAGGAACCAACACTCAAATCCAACAAGTATAGTCCTAACGTATCTACAGTAATTTTGGAGGACATTTGTTTTTTTTTTTTCAAAAAATTGATCAAATTTGACCAGAATCGCAGTAATCCACGGTTTTTCGATAATATGGCTCCGGAGCGAAATCGGCTGAACTTTTGGTGGTAGTGTCTAAGTATGATATAATGAGGATTTGGAAAATATTAGAGTAGAAAACCTAAGAGAAGTTAAGTAAAACGACCAGAACGGTCATAGAACCATACAAAGTGACGATCGTCGAAACGCATGAAATACTTCATAAAATGAGGAACCATTACTCAAGTATAACATGTATAATCCTAAGGTATCTATAGTAATGTTTGGAGGGAATTTGGGTTTTTTCAAAAAATTAATCAAATTTGACCAGAATCACAATACATAATCCACGGTTTTTCGATAATATGGCTCCGGAGCGAAATCGGCTCAAATTTTGGTGCTAGTGTCTAAGTATGATATGATCAGGATTTGGAAAAAAGTTGAGTAAAAAACCTAAGAGATGTTAAGTAAAACGACCTGAACGGTCATAGATCCATACAAAGTGACGAGCGTCTAAATGGATGAAATGCTTCACAAAACGAGGAACAAACATTCAAATCCAACAAATATAGTCATAGGGTATCTATAGTAATTTTTAGAGGGAATTTGGGTTTTTTCAAAATATTGATAAAATTTGACCAGAATCGCAATACATAATCCACGGTTTTTCGATAATCTGGCTTCGAAGCGAAATCGGCTCAAATTTTGGTGGTAGTGTGTAAGTATGATATAATGAGTATTTGAAAAATATTAGGGCCAAAAACCTAAGAGAAGTTAAGTAAAACGGCTAAAATGGTTATAAATCCATACAAAGTGACGAGCGTCGATACGGATGAAATATTTCACAAAATGAGGAACCAACACTCAAATACAACAAGTATAGTCATAGGGTATCTATAGTAATGTTTGGAGGGAATTTGCGTTTTTTCAAAAAATTGATCAAATTTTGACCAGAATCGCAGTACATAATCCACGGTTTTTCGATAATAGGACTCCAGAGCGATATCGGCTCAAATTTTGGTGATATTGTCTAAGTATGTTATAATGAGGATTTGAGTAATATTAGGGCCAAAAGCCTAAGAGAAGTTAAGTAAAACGGATAAAATGGTTATAAATCCATACAAAATGACGAGCGTCGAAACGGATGAAATACTTCACAAAATGAGGAATCAACACTCCAATCCAACAATTATAAATCTAAGGTATCTACAGTATTGTTAGGAGGATATTTAGATGGTTTTCGAAAAATTGATCAAATTTGATAGGAATCGTAGTACATAATCTACTGGTTTTCGATAATATGGCTCTGGAGCGAAATCGGCTCAAATTTTGGTGGTAGTGTCTAAGTATGATATAATGAGGATTTGAAAAATATTAGAGTAAAAAACCTAAAAGAAGTTAAGTAAAACGACCAGAACGGTTATAGATCCATACAAAGTGACGAGCGTCGAAACGCTTGAAATACTTCATAAAATGAGGAACCAATATTCAAATCTAACAAGTATAATCCTAAGGTATCTACAGTAATGTTAGGAGCACATTTAGATTTTTTTCCAAAAATTTATCAAATTTGACCGGAATCGTAGTACATAATCTACGGTTTTTCAATAATATGACTCCGGAGCGCAATCGGCTCAAATTTTGGTGGTAGTGTCTAAGTATGACATAATGAGGATTTAAAAAATATTTGCGCCAAAAATCTAAGTAAAGTTATGTAAAATGGGTAAAATGGTTATAAATCCATATAAAGTGACGAGTGTCGAAACGTATGAAGTACTTGACAAAATGAGGAACCAACACTCAAATCTAACAAGTATAGTCCTGAGGTGTCTACAGTAATGTTTGGAGGACATTTGTATTTTTTTGAAAAATTGATCAAATTTAACAGGAATCGTAGTACCAAATCCACGGTTTTTCGATAATATGGCTCTGGAGCGAAATCAGCTCAAATTTTGGTGGTAGTGTCTAAGTATGATATAATGAGGATTTGAAAAATATTAGGGCCAAAAACCTAAGTAAGGTTTAGTAAAACGGCTCAAATGGTTATTAATCCATACAAAGTGACGAGCGTCGAAACGGATGAAATACTAAACAAATTGAGGAACCTAAACTAAAATACAACAAGTATAGTCATAGGGTATCTATAATATTGTTTGGAGGACATTTGTTACGGTTTTTCGATAATATAGTTACGGAGCGAAATCGGCTCAAATTTTGGTGATAGTTTCTAAGTATGATATAATGAGGATTTCAGAAATATTAGGGCCAAAAACATAAGTAAAATGAAGTAAAACGGCTAAAAAGGTTATAAATCCTTACAAAATGACGAGCGTGGAAACGGATGAAATACTTCACAAAATGAGGAACCAACACTCCAATCCAACAAGTATAAACCTAAGTTATGTACTGTAATGTTAGGAGGATATTTAGCTTTTTTTTCGAAAAATTGTTCAAATTTGACAGGAATCGTAGTACATAATCCACGGTTTTTCGATAATATGGCTCAGGAGCGAAATCGGCTCAAACTTTGTTGGTAGTATCTAAGTATGTTATAATGAGGATTTAGAAAATATTAGAGTTAAAAACCTAAGAGAAGTTAAGTAAAACGACCAGAACGGCATAAATCCATACAAAGTGACGAGCGTCGAAACGGTGGAAATACTTCACAAAATAAGGAACCAACACTCAAATCCAACAAATATAGTCCTAAGGTATCTACAGTAATGTTAGGAGGACCTTTAGATTTTTTTTCTAAAAATTGATCAAATTTGACCGGCATCGTAGTATATAATCCACGGTTTTTTTATAATATGGCTCCGGAGTGATATCAGCTCAAATTTTGGTGGTAGTGTCTAAGTATGATATAATGAGGATTTGGAAATTATTAGAGTAAAAAACCTAAGAGAAGTTAAGTAAAACGACCAGAACGGTCATAGATCCATACAAAGTGACGAGCGTCGAAACGCATGAAATACTTCATAAAGTGAGGAACCAACACTTAAATCCAACAAGTATAATCCTAAGTTATCTACAGTAATGTTAGGAGGACCGTTAGATTTTTTTCGAAAAATTGATCAAATTTGACCGGAATCGTAGTACATAATCCACGATTTTTCCATAATATGGCTCCGGAGCGAAATCGGCTCAAATTTTGGTGGTAGTGTCTAAGTATGATATAATGAGGATTTGAAAAATATTAGAGTAAAAAACCTAAGAGAAATTAAGTAAAACGACCAGAACGGTCATAGATCCATACAAAGGGACGACCGTCGAAACAGATGAAATAATTCACAAAAAGAAGAACCAACACTCAAATACAAGAAGTATAGTCATAGGGTATCTATAGTAATGTTTGGAGGGAATTTGGGTTTTTTCAAAAAATTGATCAAATTTGACCAAAATCGCAGTACATAATCCACGGTTTTTAGATAGTATGGCTCCAAAGCGAAATCGGCTCAAATTTTGGTGGTAATGTCTAACTATGATATAATGAGGATTCAGAAAAAATTTGAGTAAAAACCCTAAGAGAAGTTAAGTAAAACGACCAGAACGGTCATAGATCCATACAAAGTGACGAGCGTTGAAACGGATGAAATATTTCACAAAATGAGGAACCAACACTCAAATCCAACAAATATAGTCATACGGTATCTATAGTAATGTTTGGAGGAAATTTAGGTTTTTTCAAAAAATTGATCATATTTGACCAGAATCGCAGTACATAATCCACGGTTTTTTGATAATATGGCTCCGGAGAAATATCGGCTCAAAATTTGGTGATATTGTCTAAGTATGATGTAATGAGAATTTGAGAAATATTAGGGCCAAAAACCTAAGTAAAGTGAAGTAAAACGGCTAAAATGGTTATAATTCTATACAAAGTGACGAGCGTCGAAACGGATGAAATACTTCACAAAATGAGGAACCATCACTCCAATCCAACAAGTATAAATCTAAGGTATCTACAGTATTGTTAGGAGGATATGGTTATTGTTTTCGAAAAATTGATCAAATTGGATAGGAATCGTAGTACATAATCCACCGTTTTTGGACAATATAGGTCTGGAGCGAAATCGGCTCAAATTTTGGTAGTAGTGTCTAAGTATGATACAATGAGCATTTGAAAAATACTAGAGTTAAAAACCTAAGAAAAGTTAAGTAAAACGACCAGAACGGTCATACATCCATACAAAGTGACGAGTGTCGAAACGCATGAAATACTTCATAAAATGAGGAACCAACACTCAAATCCAACAATTATAATCCTAAAGTATCTACAGTAATGTTAGGAGGACATTTAGATTTTTTTTGAAAAAATTGATCAAATATGACCGGAATCGTAGTACATAATCCACGGTTTTTCCGTATTATGGCTACGGAGCGAAATCGGCTCAAATTTTGGTGTGGTGTCAAGTATGATATAATGAGGATTTAAAATATATTAGGGCCAAAAATCTAAGTAAAGTTAAGTAATATGGCTAAAATGGTTATAAATCCAGACAAAGTGACGAGCGTTGAAACAGATGAAATTCTTCACAAAATGAGGAACCAACACTCAAATACAACAAGTAAAGTCCTAAGATATCCATAGTAATGTTTGGAGGACATTTGTTTTCTTTTTTTTTTCATTAAATTGATCAAATTTGACCAGAATCGCAGTACATATTCCACGGTTTTTCGATAATATGGCTCCGGAGCGAAATCGGTTCAAATTTTGGTGATAATTTTTAAGTATGATATAATGAGGATTTGAAAAATATTAGGGCCAAAAACCTAAGTAAAGTGAAGTGAAACGGCTAAAATGTTTATTTAAATCCATACAAAGTGACGAGCGTCGAAACGGATAAAATTCTTCACAAAATGAGGAACCAACACTCAAATCCAACAAATATAGTCCTAAGGTATCTACAATAATGTTAGGAGGACCTTTAGATTTTTTTCGAAAAATTGATCAAATTTGACCGGAATCGTAGTACATAATCCACGGTTTTTCGATAATATGGCTCCGGAGCGATATCGGCTCAAATTTGGTGGTAGGGTCTAAGTATAATATAATGAGGATTTCGAAAATATTAGAGTAAAAAACCTAAGAAAAGTTAAGTAAAACGACCAGAACGGTCATAGATCCATACAAAGTGACGAGCGTCGAAACGCATGAAATACTTCATAAAGTGAGGAACCAACACTTAAATCCAACAAGTATAATCCTAAGTTATCCACAGTAATGTTTGGAGGACCTTTAGATTTTTTTTCCAAAAATTGATCAAATTTGACAGGAATCGTAATACATAATCCACGGTGTTTCCGTATTATGGCTACGGAGCGAAATCGGCTCAAATTTTGGTGGTGGTGTCTAAGTATGATATAATGAGTATTTAAAAATTATTAGGGCCAAAAAATCTAAGTAAAGTTAAGTAAAATGGCTAAAATGGTTATACATCCATACAAAGTGACGAGCGTCGAAACGGATGAAATTATTCATAAAATGATGAACCAACACTCCAATCCAACAAGTATAAATCTAAGGTATCTACAGTATTGTTAGGAGGATATTGATATTGTTTTCGAAAAATTGATCAAATTTGATAGGAATCGTAGTACATAATCCACCGTTTTTCGATAATATGGCTTTGGAGCGAAATAGGCTCAAAATTTGGTGGTAGTGTCTAAGTATGATATAATGAGCATTTGGAAAATATTAGAGTTAAAACCTAAGTAAAGTTAAGTAAAACGATTAGAACGGTCATAGATCCATACAAAGTGACGAGCCTCGAAACGCATGAAATACTTCAAAAAATGAGGAACCAACACTCAAATCCAACAAATATAATCCTAAGGTATCTACAGTAATGTTAGGAGGACATTTAGATTTTTTTCCAAATATTGATCAAATTTGACCGGAATCGTAGTACATAATCCACGGTTTTTCCGTATTATGGCTACGGAGCGAAATTGGCTCAAATTTTGGTGGTGGTGTCTAAGTATGATAAAATGATCGAGTATTTAAAAAATATTAGGGCCAAAAATCTAAGTAAAGTTAAGTAAAATGGCTAAAATGGTTATAAATCCATACAAAGTGACGAGCGTCGAAACGGATGAAATACTTCACAAAATGAGGAACCAACACTCAAATCCAACAAGTATAGTCCTAAGGTATCTACAGTAGGGGTGTGCAAAAAAACCGCCAAACCGAAACCCGAACCGAAAACCGATTTACCCGAACCGAAAAAGCGGGTAACCGAACCGATAAAATGCGGGTTAGAGTCGCAACTTTGTGTGTATGCGGTTAACCGAACCCGAACCGAAAGTGGACATAATGCTTATTTTCATATAAGTCAACTAATTCACAAGTCTAAAATAAGATAATTAATCCAATATGTTGTTAAAATTCACTTGTTTGAGGGAAATAATACATAAATTAATTGAAGTATCGACGTATAGTGGAATCTTAATATTTTATCCATCAATTTAACTTAATTTTTTAGGTCAAATAGTGTCCCCGTACTAAAACATTACCCGATTAAAACGAACCGACAAATTCGGTTAACCGATGTGCGGTTAACCGAACTAATGGTTACGGTTTAGGGTCGGCCAAAAAGTGACAAACGGTTAACCGAACCCGCATTTGCACACCCCTAATCTACAGTAATGTTTGGAGGACATTTATTTATTTATTTTTTTCATAAAATTGATCAAATTTGACCAGAATCGCAGTAGATATTCGACGGTTTTTCGATAATATGGCTTCGGAGAGAAATCGGCTCAAATTTTGGTGGTAGTGTGTAAGTATGATATAATGAGTATTTGAAAAATATTAGGGCCAAAAACCTAAGGGAATTTGGGTTTTTTCAAAAAATTGAAAAAATTTGACCAGAATCGCAGTACATAATCCACGGTTTTTCGATAATATAGCTCCTGAGCGATATCGGCTCAAATTTTGGTGATAGTGTCTAAGTATGATATAATGAGGATCTGAAAAATATTTGCGCCAAAAGTCTAAGGAAAGTTAAGTAAAATGGCTAAAATGGTTATAAATCCATATAAAGTGACGAGTGTCGAAACGGATGAAATACTTGACAAAATGAGGAACCAACACTTAAATCCAACAAGTATAGTCCTGAGGTGTCTACAGTAATGATTGGAGGACATTTGTATTTTTTTGAAAAATTGATCAAATTTAACAGGAATCGTAGTACCTAATCCACGGTTTTTCAATAATATGGCTCTGGAGCGAAATCAGCTAAAATTTTGGTGGTAGTGTCTAAGTATGATATAATGAGGATTTGAAAAATATTAGGGCCAAAAATCTAAGTAAAGTTTAGTAAAACGACTCAAATGGTTATAAATCCATACAAAGTGACGAGCGTCGAAACGGATGAAATACTAAACAAATTGAGGAACCAAAACTCAAATCCAATAAGTATAGTCATAGGGTATCTATAATATTGTTTGTAGCACATTTGTTTTTTTTTTTTTTTTTCAAAAAATTGATCAAATTTGACCAGAATCGCAGTACATAATCCGCGGTTTTTCGATAATATAGGTACGGAGCGAAATCGGCTCAAATTTTGGTGATAGTTTCTAAGTATGATATAATCAGGATTTGAGAAATATTAGGGCCAAAAACCTAAGTAAATTGAAGTGAAACGGCTAAAATGGTTATAAATCCATACAAAATGACGATCGTCGAAACGGATGAAATACTCCACAAAATGAGGAACCAACACTCCAATCCAACAAGTATAAACCTAAGTTATTTACTGTAATGTTAGGAGGATATTTAGTTTTTTTTCGAGAACTTGTTCAAATTTGACAGGAATCGTAGTACATAATCCACGGTTTTTCAATAATATGGCTCCGGAGCGAAATCGGCTCAAATTTTGTTGGTAGTGTCTAAGTATGTTATAATGAGGATTTGGAAAATATTAGAGCTAAAAACCTAAGAGAAGTTAAGTAAAACGACCAGAACGGCATAAATCCATATAAAGTGACGAGCGTCGAAACGGATGAAATACATCACAAAATGAGGAACCAACACTCAAATCCAACAAGTATAGTCCTTAGGAATCTACAGTAATGTTTGAGGACATATGGATTTTTTTTCGAAAAATTGATCAAATTTGATCAGAATCGTGGTACATAATCCACAGTTTTCGATAATATGGCTCCGGAGCGAAATCGGCTCAAATTTTGGTGGTAGTGTGTAAATATGATATAATGAGTATTTGAAAAATATTAGGGCCAAAAACCTAAGTAAAGTGAAGTAAAGCGGCTAAAATGGTTATAAATCCATACAAAGTGACGAGCGTCGTAACTGATGAAATACTTCACAAAATGAGGAACCAACACTCAAATCCAACAAGTATAATCATCGGGTATCTATAATAATGTTTGGAGGAATTTTGGGTTTTTTCAAAAATTGATCAAATTTGACCAGAATCGCAGTACATAATTCACGGTTTTTCGATAATATGGCTTCGGAGCGAAATCGGCTCAAATTTTTGTGATAGTGTCTAATTATGATATACTCTGGATTTGAGAAATATTAAGGCCAAAAACCTCAGTAAAGTGAAGTAAAACGTCTAAAATGGTTATAAATCCATACAAAGTGACGAGTGTCGAAACTGATGAAACACTTCACAAAATGAGGAACCAACACTCACATCCAATAAGTATAAACCTAAGGTATCTACAGTATTGTTAGGAGGATATTTAGATTGTTTTCGAAAAATTGATCAAATTTGACCAGAATCGCTGTACATAATCCGCGGTTTTTCGTATGGCTCCGGAGCGAAATCGGCTCAAATTTTGGTGGTAGTGTCTAAGTATGATATAATGAGGATTTGGAAAAAATTTGAGTAAAAAACCTAAAAGAAGTTAAGCAAAACGACTAGAACGGTCATAGATCCATACAAAGTGACGAGCGTCGAAACGAATGAAATATTTCAATAAATGAGGAACCAACACTCAAATCCAACTAGTATAGTCATAGGGTATCTATAGTATGGATTAATATTTAAGGGGAATTTGGGTTTTTTCAAAAAATGGATCAAATTTGACCAGAATCGCAATACATAATCCACGGTTTTTCGATAATATGGCTCCGTAGCGATATCTGCTCAAATTTTGATGGTAGTGTCTAAGTATGATATAATGAGAATTTGGAATATATTAGAGGAAAAAACCTAAGAGAAGTTAAGTAAAACGACCAGAACGGTCATAGATTCATACAAAGTAGTGACGAGCGTCGAAACGAATGAAATACTTTACACAATGAGGAACCAACACTCAAATCCAACAAATATATTCCTAAGGTATATACATTAATGTTTGGAGGACATTTGTTTTTTTTTTGAAAAATTGATTAAATTTGACCAGAATTATAGTACATAATCCACGGTTTTTCGATAATATGGTTCCTGAAAGAACTCAGCTCAAATTTTGGTGGTAGTGTCTAAGTATGATATAATGAGGATTTGAAAAATATTAGGGCCAAAAACCTAAGTAAAGTCAAGTAAATTGGCTAAAATGCTTATAAATCCATACAAAGTGACGAGCGTCGAAACGGATGAAATACTTCACAAAATGAGGAACCAACAGTCCAATCCAACAAGTATAAACCTAAGGTATCTACTGTAATGTTAGGAGGATATTTAGATTTTTTTTCAAAAAATTGTTCAAATTTGACAGGATGATTTTTCGAAATCCAGAATCGCTGTACATAATCCATGATTTTTCGATAATATGGCTCTGGAGCGAAATCTGTTCAAATTTTGGTGGTAGTGTCTAAGAATGTTATAACGAGGATTTGAGAAATATTAGAGCCAAAAACCTAATTAAAGTTATGTAAAACGGCTAAAATGGTTATAAATCCATACAAAGTGACGAGCGTTGAAACGGATGAAATATTTTACAAAATGAGGAACCAACACTCAAATACAATAAGTATAGTCATAGGGTATCTATAGTAATGTTTGGAGGACAGTTGGTTTTTTTCAAAAAATTGATCAAATTTGACTAGAATCGTGGTACATAATCCACGGTTTTTCGATTATATGGTTTCGGAGCGAAATCGGCTCAAGTTTTGGTGGTAGTGTCTAAGTATGTTATAATTAAGATTTGAAAATTATTAGGGCCAAAAACCTAAGTGAAGTTAAGTAAAACAGCCAAAATGGTTATAAATCCATACAAAGTGACGAACGCCGAATTGAAACGGATGAAATCTAATCTAATACTATCTATTAAAACCTGAAGCCAAGTCTTTTCTAGAAAGACACTTGGCATTCATTAATTGGATGATATGGAAATTATTAGCTAATTTATGGAAAATAGTATAATTTATGGTGATTATGCTGGTAAAGCTAATTTATGGAAAATAATAGTGTTGCTAATAATATTATAACAAGATAAACCGACAATTTTATAAAATGAATATAACAATATATATATATATATATATATATATATATATACAGGCTAGATCAGGTGCGAACTCCCCTTCGCGTGAGAACTGCGCACCATCATACAGTGACACGGACTGTCACATAGAATGACACCCGCAATTTTTTTATTTTAAAAAAAAGGACGCGCTACAGTTTATGGTGGGAGGAGTCGAAATTTTTTAATCTCACTCATTCATTTCCAAAAATAACACACTCTCTCTCCTCCTCCTATCTACTGCCTTTTTTCTCTCTTCAAATTCACGGGAAATTCATCTGCATCCTCCAAAAAACTTCTTAAAACTTAATCCTCTCTTCGTCATCGTTATCGATCTCGGCCACTGTCGCAGATCTGTCGTCGTCACTACGCCACCGTCGCAGATCTGTCGTCACAACTACGCCACCGTCGTAGATCCATCGCTGCGCACTTAATCATCGTCGTCGCTCCGCCTCCTCGCCTTCAATCAGGTTTGATTTTGTTCTCTCTCCTCTTCATTTGATTAGAACATCTAGAATGCTTGATTTGTTTCAATTTGTTGTTCTTTGTCCAGAAAATGTAGCTGGATTTGCTTTTAGAAATTCTTTTGTGCTTTTTCTATTGATTTTCCGTTCAAAAATGCTCAAATCATTCTCGAATCAGGTTGAAAATCTGAGCATTTGCAAATTTAATAAATTTTTCGAGATTAATTTGTGTTGCTTATACTTAGAATGTTTGTTTGTTTGTTAGAAACAATTTGTTGTTGTTTAGAATCATTACAGTTGTTAGTTCATGTGATTCTAGGATTAATTTGTGACTTTGTTTCAATAGAGTCACTGGTACTAGTGAAGTATGCTTTGCGTGAATTATGCTGGTTTCAAAATGCCTTTCTGATCAAATTTGCTAACTGTCCACTTCTGTATGTGAGTATTTGGAGGTTCAGGTTTCTTTAGAGTTGTAAATATTGATGATTAGGTCCTCTAGGTACGTAGATGCAGAATTCCATCTGTTTGTCTACCTAGGGCTGTTAGTTCTTGATGTCTAATGTCTCTTTTGGGACAAAGTTATACGTTTTCTTGTAGGATTGAGATTTTTAGATTTCGTGGAAAATACAATGACACCTACTGAACAATAAAATGACACGTGAAAACAACGTGTGTCACTGTATGGACAAAGGTGTGTCACTCTATGGACAAACCTATGTTACTCTATGACTGTGTAAATCTGTGAACAATCTTGTGTCATTCTATGAACAATCTTGTGTCATTCTAAGGACAAACGTGTGCTATTCTATGTTAAACGCAGGAAGCTGATTGTTATTGCCGAGAACATGTGAGAATATGTGATTTCTGATGTTGTAGGAATTGTTATTGCCGAGAACATTGAAAAGTTGATTGTCTTTGAATGAGCGTATGACGGTTAGTTAGGATCTGAAGTGATTGTATTAGTTTCA
>JBBYHQ010000022.1:1269571-1286686 GCA_038382645.1 Spergularia azorica
CTCGGTCAGAATGGCCGCCTTTTCTTCCCGGGACATGGACACTTGAAAGTGTCTGATCTCAAGAATAGGAACATCCTCCTTTACCTTGGCTCCTCTGATTCTGTCTTCAGGAAGTTGCTTGACTCCTACAAACAAATCAAAGAGGACTATCCTGGCTCCGAAGTTGTCTATGTCCCCACGTGTGAATTAAAGTTTCTAAAAGATGTAGTCTCTGAGATGCCGTGGCCCAGACTGTCTAATCCCGTTGCTAGACCCAAAGGTCTGTGGCCAGATCCTATCCTTCTCGTGGCATTTGGGGAAGACAACCAGATTAAATCGTTACGTGCTCAAGGCTATCTAAATTACAGAGAAAAGGGTGGTTCACTGTTTGATGACAATCTGCTCAAGGAGATGTTCTGCGACTTGACATGTGAACTACTTCGTTGGGTTATCTAACCAGGAAGCCACTCTGCTTGTCCTTGGCTTTCAGTTATTTTGGCAATGAACTTCGTTTTACGTCTTCATTAGATTGTTTCGTGTGTTTTAAGACAGAATTACCAACACAATGCGCGCATCTGCTAATCATTTGATAGCCAAAAAACTGTTTACATTGTGGTTACTAACTCAGGAAATTTAAAAACCACAATTGATAATTAAAATACAAACAAAATAGGCTAGACAGTGAATCAGTGATTCTATCTCCCAATTCTAAACATGTAAACTAAACCATTGTAGCAGTTATGGTCCAATCATTCGTCTTGTGTGCTCATGAAGCCACCAATGAACCCAGCTCCATTGCAGCTTCCACATAGAATCTCCCTCTTTCCTCTGCCAATATAAAGGCACAATGTTTAAGTATCGCATTTTTATGAACACGTTAATCAGTGATACGATTTCCTACAGTAGTCTATGCAGCCGCTGAAAAGATTTCGTAATGGAGATGGGAAGAGTTGATGATGGCATACCTGCAGAGCCAACATAAAGCACCAGCCTTAAACTGGCCATTGAAATGATCTTCGGTGTTTACTCCACCTCCTTTGCATTGAGTACATTCTATTGCACCTGTAATGTTTTGTTTTGCGGACGATGTCAAATTATATTCTCATACAGAAGATCACAGATGAATTTTTCGCACAGGACTTCGAATTGTATCAGTAAACTGTGTATAAAACAAGAGGCTAATGCAACTAATCTGACAAAATAACGCAATCTATACTAGCAAAATGTATCAGACAGATTGCCAGTACATAAAATTGAGCAAGAAGCTGTTGTTTTACTCACCATTTCCGTCACAACCAGCGCAGACTATGCTGTTTCTCTTGGTCGGCTGAACGTTGCTTGCACTTGACTATTTAACACAAGAAAATTACCCCGTGTGAGACATAATCACTCCAAATATAGTCAGAAGATGCTTCAACAGAAGCTAATACAGTATAGATTTCCAAGACAATCAACATCTGAACTGTAACTTAGCTCATACTGTGAGATGACATAATCACTCAGAAGTCTTATGTTTAATTTTTAATACTGCTATAAGAATGCAGAAAATGAAAAGTTCCACCCTGTACAAGAAATGGAGTTGTACAACAAGCCTATGTGACTTCTGCTATAAGTCCACGCATTCACAATTATAATTGTTAAGGTATAAAACCATTGATTATTCTTCATGCCGAAATGGTTCTCAGTTCCTAGACCAACATTGTGCACATAAATCATTCCTTCATACATAAGACACCCAATTTCTTTTTTCCTGTTCTTGTAAAGGGAGTCATTGTCACAATAGTGAAGTTGGTGTCCAACCGAAATTATGAGTATTACGTTTCAATGACTTTACCAAGTAAGCTAGTTACATAGGCGACACCATATCCACAACTTAAAAGCATAGATTATAAACCCCAAACTTGAAAATGAAGCCAAATTTAAGAATTCAAAGAAGTGGGGGAGTGTGTTACCTTAGTCTCAATTGACTGAAATCTGGGAGCACCAAGCTTAGGCAATCCTAATTCATTGACTCTAACGACCTTTAAAATTGCTGAATTTCCAATCAAAGCCCCTGCAAACAGCATTTTTTTAATCAGTACTACACAATTTTTAAAAACGATAACAACATTACCCCAATGACTTAAAGGTTCTCGCGTATGTCGAGGTAAGAGGGGGTCGGGTTTACGCAGCCTTACCACTATGTCTCTAAAACACAGAGAGACTGTTTACTAATATAACCCATAATGAAAATTGCGTCGAGAATTGCACCGTCTGACTGAAGAATAAAAACACTTCAATACAGAAACACAGAGAAAAGAGAGAACCTGGTCTTGATGAAGTGTTAATCGCAGTGACAGGAGTGAAACTTAGTGTGTTAGCCATAGATGAAGAAAGAGATAGTATATGTGTGACACTGTGAGTGCGTGAGTGTTACACTTCTGTTTGCTGATGACAACTTGAGGGAAGAGAGGAGCTAATAAAGATAACTTATAAGATAAGGAGATATTCTTCGATATTTCTCACTTCATCTTTAAATCAGAGGTTGTACAGCAGGACAAGTATATTCGGATATTTGTGGCACGATTTTACTACAAGGGCTGATAATTACTTACTCAATCATCTAGTAATAATAACAATTTTTTTGATTGGTAACTATTAGGAAGAAGGTATTAATCAAGATGCCGTAAGGGGGCCTATCATGAGTATCATCCACACAACAAATTCGAGCCCCTGACACCCCCGCCTTATTTTAGACGGTATTTCTTACGTGTTTTTTCGGGTTTTGATTTTGAAATGTGAATTATTCGTCTTTTTACATCTTCTTATTTCTTTTTCACCTTAATACCTCAAAGAAAAAGAAAGAAGAAAACAGCCATTAAATAGCAGTACACTGTCCAATAATGGATGAATATCATTGTTGAATGATTGAAAGATGAAGTTTTAAATGAAAAAATTTACAATTGAAAACTTGAATCTTTAATGAAAAAAAGCTAAACCTAAGGTTTTTCGGATAAATGAAAAATATACAGGTAAGAACTATTTATATTACCAGGAAACAAATTAGGAAAATAAAACAAACAGGCTGCAGCTCTATAAGCGTGTGCAGGTCACAGGTTTTTCCTGAGCAAAAATCTCCTTGGCTGGACTATTCACGAATCGAGGGTGATAACTCACTGGTTCAATGCTGAACTTCAAATGCCTTCATCTCAATCACCCTCGGACAGGGGTGTGAGCAATTTCCGTAAAAGTTCCATCTCCAATTGATTTCATTGGAAGGACGATTGCAAGTCGTGGATCATAGTAACAATTATCAGGCATGGTCAGGCATTACTCTTTTGAGAAAAGAAATTGGTTGTGCCTCCTCGGGGCAAAATTTCTCGAAGGACATGTAATTCTCTTCCTTGTCGTAGACATGACATGTAGTCATAATCGTTCTCATCAAACGCCAGTTCCATTTAGCCTTGTTTAGATACTGCAACAACAACCAGAATGAAACATCATTAGGATGCCTTCAAAGAGGCTAGTGCTCCAAGCAGCGTAACTGCGCAAGTGGGTTGATGCAGTAACCTTTATCTCAAAAATATCGGGAAAATCTTATAGATGGTCCATACAAGCACTCAATCCACTATAACATTAACTCAGCATAATCAGGTTCGGAAATATAAGCAGCAAATGCAAAGAGTCTATGCAGACACATGACTGTAATTAGCAAGAGATAAAGACAACTCCTTTGAGCACCATTGGATGAACACAGACAGGCAAAGTTTACTTTGATCACTTAATAATGAGGATGAAGCGAACTGTGAAGAGATCTCTCAGTATAAATAAGAAGACGTACCTTTCCCCAGTTTTCATCTATGGACGCTTGAGCTGCTCGCAAATTGTAACTCGGTATTTTGGGAGAAATATGGTGAGGAATATGCCAGTTGATATCATGGCATAAGAGTTCTATCCTGTATGTTAAAATGGACAATGTTACCACCCTTTGATTGATCACTTTTAATCACGAAGGTGTAACAGCAGAAAACTCACCACCGAGGGTAGTCACAATGCACTGTTCCATTAAGCTGCGCCTGAGCAGCATTCCATTCTTTTGAATCTTTGAAAGGAATATGAGGTGCTGTGTGGTGGACTATCGTAAAAGTGCTCATCTACAGTCAGAGGATACAGACACTTTTAATCAGCCAAACAAGTCCAATGACAAGATTTTATTGATGAAAAGTGTAAACATAAGCTACTAACAGTAATAGTCTAGTTCATAGCACCAAAAAAAAAAAGTTGTGTAAAATCATTACCCAAAAATGGTAGCCCAACCAAGGCATCAGCCAGAACTTGATCCATCCAGCAATTCCAGTGTTGTATATTATCAGTGGCCAACCAACGCCAATAAATGCAAAAACGGCAGCCAAGCTTATCATGACACGTTTCCTTTCACTTTGCCTAAATTTCTCTAAGTTGAAGTGCCACACTACCCTGCAAGCAAGCGGCACCAGGTTTATAGTGCTTACAAACACGAAACAGTTAGAACACAATCTTAAAAGCAAACCTTGAACAGATATCCTAGCCATACCAGTGTGCTATTGACATCCAAGGTCGAAGAGGGCCATAACCAAATATTAACGCTTTGCGCATGGCTGGTGATGCCTCTATATGCTCTTTCCAGAGTGGTTGCCAGGCCGTATCCTCGAACAACCTAACAAGCAGTATTCAGTTCCATTGTGAAATATGAAAAGCATGATCTTCCTTGTTCATATTAGTGTAACAGACTAACAGTATATGCTGCAGGATTGACACGCCAGCACTGATGGACATATACCAGAAAATACAGGCTTCTAAATTATCTGACTACTATCTTGATGTATGTGTTGTGTTTTGTAAATAAAGTAATTTGCCAACATGCTACAACGGTAATCGAACAGGGAGAGAATGTATACGAAAATAGAAGAAAAACTGGATGGAGTTAACCTGTCAAGGAAAAGGGAGGGCACAACAGAAATCAAACAGGCAGAGGAGGTATACAAAAAAAAAAAAATTAGAACATAATGATTTAAAAACTGAATAGAATGAACCAAACAAGAAAAGGAGAGGGTGCGGGGATATTCTCCAGATGAAGCTATAATTTGTTTTCTAGCAAGGTTTGTATCTGATGCTCACATGTTTGTTTTTGCATGGTGCTGATCATGCTTGAAGCGCCACGGTTCATATGGATAAATAAGCGGCATGAATGCAATTGTTCCGACAATGTCTTCCAGTAACTTATTCTTTGAGAAAGATTTGTGAGCACAGTCATGTCCTATTACAAAGAACTGTAGGCAATCGAAAAGATAAAACAGTGTCAAGAGAAGAAGATGCATAAACAAACGAAGTTTATGAATAATTCAAGCAAAATGGGAACTAACCCCTGTGATAGCAGTTCCAGTCCATGCCCAGGCTAGAGGAAGCAAGTACCAAGGTGCTTTAGCAATCATAAAGATACCCAGCGCATAAGAAGAGATACTTGTTAAGATAGAAACCACAGCTTTGACATCATCAATTTCAAACACCTACAACATCATTGGATAAATTATTGGAATGAGGAACACACTGCATGTTGATACTTTAATAGAAGAAGAAAAGGATACCTTCTTGGGAAGAGAGGCGACAATATCCCTAAGGGTAACATCATCAGGAAGAGGCTCACTGATTTGCTGGAAACCATATCGCTCTGCCAGGATTTTAAGGTCATCTGTGCCGGAAGAGGCAGCAGGTGGTGTGATAGGGACTGATATGGCCTGAACTCTGTGAGAATTCCTCTTCCATTGTGCAAGGCCAGACCTAGACTTGTTTATCCATGTTTTGGGCCAGTTTATTCCTGGGAGTGAGAAGTTGAGAACATAAGATATAGGAATTGTACGATAATACTAATTGGGCATGATTCATCTCAACAAGAATGAAGAGGAAGCTAGTGCAAAGATAAGATATGCAACTTTAACCAAGGTATCCCAATTTGACTGACACGCTGCTGGATATATAAATCCTAACTAATGCTGAGATGTGGCTATCTGCAATACTAACATTTAAATCTTTGAAGTTACATTATTAAATTGTGAAATATCATTCCTTTTCCTATCTCCTACACTATTTCCCTACTATCATGAAAATGAAACCCGGGTCTCCTTAGAAGTAAAGTGTGCAACAAGCTAATTTACGTTTTTATTTGGGTAGTAAATAGATGACAAATGAAAAATACCCTTCCCTCGGCCTAACCATACTCTCCTGGTAGATGCTTCCTTTGTCATCAATAGTCTCATTGCAAGATTTGGTGGACTTTTGCTAGCTGACAATGGTAAATGGGTGGTGGGCTTTGCATCTGTGGTTCCAGCCGTGGCTGCTGTTCACTCTGAAATTCTGGGCATAATCAAGACTGCTCAATGGTGCAAAGACCGCAACGTGACTAATGTCACCATTCTAAATGACTGCAAAGTAAACTTGTTACCTTGGGAGTCCAGGATGATCATGCTCCCAAAGACCGGCTCATCCACTTTATCTATTATGCAGGGAGTACCTAAAGGATGGATTTGTGAAGAATGTCCACTTACCTTTAACTCTTTTTCTATCTATGTTATTGCCCCAGTTAAAAAAAAAAAAGTTTACCTATTGATGATAGCTATGTTTGATATAAGGAAAGAAGAGAGTGAGTATTGAGATGGAGGTTGAAAGAGAGCTATACCAGAAGGGGAAACAATTATTTGATGATCATTATAAAACACTTAATACTCAATACTCATCCAGGAGTCAAGTTTGTACAAGGGAGATCTCTGATGAAAGTTTAACAGGACTCGGAATGTTTCACTCGACTGCGTACACTCCTTGCTAAACTGTAATGTCTCACTCTTCTGAAATAAGGTTCCCATATAAAGATGCATTTTACACATCAAGTCTCATAAACCACCTTACGTCATGACTCATGACCTTTCTCAAAAGTTCCACCCATCTATAAATGAGATACCATAGAGCAAGATAAAAAGCCATTTGGTCAAACAAATGCTCCCAAGTCTCACACTCGGTCACTCACTATAGGAGTTATATAAACTGGCATAGGACAAGCCACTAAAAACAGGAGATGCATATACACACAAATAGCAAAATGTGCCATTCATATTAGTATCACCTCTTTCCTGTCGAGCAAAGCTTCACGCAATGAGCTGTTACGAGATAATTGCTGTCTACCCCTACCCCAAAAATAAAGACAGCCACAGGAAATGAGTCATACCCTCTTACACTGAAGTAATTATCTAAACAGAATAATTTTGCTTCTTTGTCGCTTGATTGAGACAACTTTGAGCTGACAGGAGCACATTACTAGATACTTATGAACTAATCCAAAAAATATGGTAACCTACACTAACAAATTGGGATCAGGCAGGGCTGATATCAGGTGGGGAGAGGGAGTAGAGGCATGATGTATGATCACAAATACACAATTTATGAAACAACAAGCTCTTATTTTCTCACCAGTTCTTTTACAATCAGCACACACTATGGTGTTTGGCTTGGTAGCTTGTGAGATGCTTCCAGATGCCTATTTAACACGAAGTAAATTAAACTTTGCAATGACATAAAGAAGCAAAAGATAACAGCACAATGCACAAATAGAACCTAATATCTAAAAAACATCAATATATTAACTGCAAGTTTGTAACCTAGTTTTTGATGTGTAGTTCATAAGATTCCTAAACCTCCCATTTCCATAGCCAAAAGCAAGTCTATCCTATCTTCAACGATATCTTCTTTTGAACTTTCACATTTGGACAAGTCAAAACTGCTACATCCTATTAGACCTACAATATGCATTTCCCTTGATATTCACAATTAAGAAGTAAAACTCCATCCTATACAAGAAAGAATCACTTTTGTGTAGCCAGTCATAGATGGATAAGAAAAAAATGCCTATCAGTCTATGCGTCTTTTGCAAAGTCCAAGGCTTTAATGGTTATCGTTGATTAGACCTCATCCATTATCTCAACTCTTTCATAATCGTAAAACTAAGAGCTTAATTAGCAAGCATGAAATTTCGCAATCTGCTTACTTCCAAATACTATCCATCCTTATATGCTCTTGTCTTCGGGCCACAATGTAGCACTTGAGAACCATTTCGGCAAACAAACCCCCTTCCTCCCCCCCCCCCCCCAACCAAAAAAGAAAAGAAAGGAATTATACAAAATCAAATCTTTTGCTCACATATCACAGTTTCATATGACGATTCATATTAGCCTACGCCCCTTAGCCGACCCGTCATTTTGGGGCTAAGCTTGTTGTTTCAGTTCATACAAAACCACTTTTCTTCAACATGTCAAAGACACGCACAATCAAATACACCCAATAATTACTCTATCTCAAAGCCTCATTCAACAATTTCTGCATAAATAAATACCCTTTAATCTCATTAAAAAGACTAAACTTTCTAATCAAAATGCTATAATTTTTGATACCCAGATGCTCAAAAACACAAATAATAAACCTGATAACTTCAAATAGAAGCTAAAATTACAGTACAATTTCAAGTGGGTAAGTTTCTTACCTTAGTCTCAAGAGATTGAAACCTAATTGCCGAATTTACAATCCCTGCAAAAACACCCACAATTTTAACAGCAAAATACTTTAATTTAACCATGCATTGAACAAAGAACACAACTTTAAGACAAAAGAACACAAATTTGTCACAAATTTCAAAGCAGAAAAACACAGACAAAGAGAGAGAACCTGGTTTTACACAAGTGTTAAATGTTGTCACGGGTGTGAAACTCAGACTCTGCGCCATAGATGATGGGAAACAAGAGATAAGTGTATGTGTGAATGAGTATTGTTTTTGGTGATATCTTGGGGAAAAAAAAAAAAAGAGAGGTGCTAAATTCACAAGGGCATTTTTGTAATTTTCTCTGGTGGGTACGGAAGGAGCGGAGCCGATTTATATTAAATCAAGTTCCGCTAAAATTATAATACCACTATAGGAGTACTACTAGTATAGGTTTACAGTACATCCGAAGATAAAATGAGAAAATAGAGTAAGACACTCGTACACTATAACTTACAAGTAGATCGGTCACATATATCCTGTTATAATATGTGGTATGGACATAAGTTACGGTAAGATGGTCGTAAACCGGATTGGCTGGTATGTGTGAATGAGTACATTTCTATCTCCAACTGTTTTGTCCAGGAAAACAACAACCTTCCATTGTTTGTTAGTTGCACAAATATCCAGAGTGTGTAAAAAAAAAAATTGAGTTTCAGAAGCCAAGAAGACGCAATAGAAATGGCCAATTCCCTTTTCCTGTCTACTTCATTACTTCATCCAGCTCAAAGTAGTATGTTTTCTGTAATCTTTATCTTTTTACCTTTTTACTACTAGAAATACCATATATAATTGGTTCAGTACACTAGAAGTAGTACTGTTAAATTTAATGCTGAATTTTGCTGTACTATGACAAATGACATGTTTGCTTGATTAGTTTGGTTTTATTATACAGAATTTGTGGAATTTAAGATTCTGGGTTGGAGCTAATTTGAGTAATTTGTCACTGAAAATGATATTTGGGGTAAAAAGTGCATGATGTTTGCTGAAATTGGGAAGCTGACATTCACTTACGACCTGGCATCTTGTTTTATTAGCTTGTTTAAGAAGTTGGATTACTTTAGTGCTAATGATTGAATGTGTCAGGATTAAATATGTGCTGTTTTTAGCAGATAGAGAAGTGAGTGCAAGTGCAACAACATTAAGCAAACTCAGCATTTCTTTCAATGGAAATGTGATTGGTCACTCAAACTTTAATCAGAGAGAAACTCATCAGAGCTGCAGGAGCAGGAAATTGACTGTCTTTTCACTGGTAGGGGAAATTCTGCTTGCATTTTCATGTATAATGATGCAAATAGTAGGATTAAATTACCTATAAGAGCAGTTGTGCTTCTGAATAAACAGCTAAGTTATGAAAATGAGGTGGTCTATGCAGTTTAGGAGGAAATCACCAGTGAAGACTAAGCGCGAAACTGTGGTACCAGACCCTGATTATCGAATACCCATCATCCTTCTCGGTAAGCATTGCCTTTCCAGTGTCATTTTTATGGTGTTCTGTGTGAGTTCTGCTCGTATATAATATGGTATTGTGTTTGTGAACTTTCTAAGACTCATTTGTTACCATAAGATTCTAGATTGCATTTGAGTTTACTGTATCGGTTTATGCTGTTGGTTTGAGCAAACACTGGATTTGTGCTATCTGATCATAGCAGTCGCTGGACTGGCAGTATGGCATTAAATAATTATACATGTATATCATTCCATTGTTTTTCTAGATTGCTGTAGCCTATAATTTTCTGGTATGATGGAAAACAGGTGCAGCTGGTGGGTTAGCTTATTCAGACAATCTAGTAGCAGCAGTTCCAGTTGGTCTTCTTGGATTACTTCTTCTAGTGCAGGTATTACGCGTTGCATATATATGTTCATGTGAAGTCAGTGTGAAACTTATCAGCTGACAAATCTTGTTATAATCTTCAGAATTAAGACTCTGTTGTCAATCTTCAAATGAGAATGCTGTAGAAGAGATCATTAATGCTGAATTTTGAAACAGTGATGACTTCAGTAGCCTGATGCTTATATTTAACTCTTAGGCAGTGAGAAGACTGGTTAACTTTGTTTTCTGTTTGTCAGGCTACAAGGGTCAGGTTTGTGTTTGATGACGAGGCCCTGGTTAGTCTGCTATCTCTTCCTTACAATTTGGACTTCTCTTGTTCCTATGTAGTAGTACTGTATGAATGCCCGTGAATGCTCAAATGGCAAAAAGTGAAGTACTGAAAATGTCTTTCCAAAAAAAAAACTGAATGAATGGCAAGCCGAGAAAAGGAGCATTTTTATTTCTGTCAGTGAAATTGGTTATCAAACAGCACTCTAGTACTCTTGCTCAGCACTTTTAAGAGTTTTGGATTTCGCGCAGTTTGTTAGCAACCAATTTCTCAGTATCTCAAACTTCATCCTGATCTGAAAGTTATCTAAGAATCCTTTTTTTCGTGTCATATGGTTGCAGGCAGTGAAAGTAGGTTCAGAGCTCAAAGAGTCAGGAGAAAATGTGTTTGTGGGTGGGAAGAACCGTTGGAAGTAAGTATATTTCACTCACCATTGACTTGGTCTCCGCCATCCTCCCAATGCCTGAAAAGACCCCGTTGCCCCAAGCAGGATTGGGGGTTGAATGTCTGCACCCTTTCCCGAGGTCTGTTTCCGATGATTACAACTGAAATACTGAATGTTAACGCTCTCATATTCTACTACAGGTACTCCACATTCGTAAACTGGGAGTTCTGGTGGCCGAATTTCCCTATCTTGGTTTATTTCAAAGAGACACAAACCAAGCCAGAAGGACAGATTCACTTCTTCCCAATAATATTTGTAAGTATTTATAACAATTACTGTCTTAATCTCACTGAAGGATATTTGAGTCTGTAAATCCAATGCTTACATGTTACCGGTTGGCAATCTGATTGTTCTTCTTCAGTAAGCTATATCTAAAGTGGTCAACAGATAGCAGGGCTGTACTTTGTTATGGCTTCATTGTTCAAGTGAACTATAATTCTGATCTGCTTTCTAATTTTGTGATCTATCAGAATGGCAAGCAGCTATACGATGTTCTGGTAGAGCGAGCCGGTCCAACAAAAACCAGTGGCCCAAAATAGATTCTCAAGAGTTGTGCTCTGAGAATTGGTGTATAGCATTAGCATGGTATGATCACCCAAGTTTGTGTACTGATCACCTGAGTTTATGTCCTACGGCCAATATTATTCCCTTCGTTTATCCTCTCATCGTAGATTATAAATATAAATTTACAACTTTCTGCATATGATATATTTGTTCATAGATTATAGTTCTACCAGAGATGGCTAACATACTTTTGTTGAGGTCCTTGTAATTTGATTGTCGAGCCTTCCATTTGATCTCTGTTGCCATTACAATTCCGGATTCTTTCAGGTATACTGTCTGCTGTGTTGTTTTTCTTATTATGAGCACTGTCTTAGCAAGACTGCAGGCTGTGTGACTTGTGGCGCTTCACGCCTTCACAGATCATGCTGTTCTCAAATTTAGCTTATTCGTCAATTAATATTCACTTTCGCAAAAAAGAAGAAAAAGAGTTCACTAATCAGAAACAATAAAACCCATCTTAGGATAATATACTGTCAAAAAAAAAACTGATGTTAGAGGTTCAAGAATTTGGTGGTCTTCAACACTTTTTCTGGTATGGACATTGTCGAGGATATGCAGCACAGAGACAAAGAGTGAGTTAGAAATCAGAGAGGATTCTGTTAATATATATTTCACGTTCAATACATAGATCGTCCCAATTGCCCCAAGGACGATTAAAGAATGAGCAATTTCAGTACTTACCAAAAAAAAAACTTCTGCTGGGCACCTTAAAGCAGCTCCTCCACTCCTAATTTCTACTTAACATATCTGAGGATTAAATGCAGGCAGTGGCAGCTTCCCGATATTCATCAATAACCTGTGTTTGGTGTCGGTTGTCCTTTTGGAGGAATGTCGGTGAAACAGTTATCGAACAGTAACCTTGAACATAAAGCTCTGGTGCATTAACAAGCCTCTCAAATTGTTGTACAGTGGTTCTGTTCTAGGACTAACACTTGGATCAGTAATGCAACTGCAAGATTTCTGGCAAAATTTAGTCGTCTCTTAACCGTTCTTGGTACAGTGAGCATCAGTGCCTTGCTGAGTGCAATGATCATAGCCCACACTCTTGAGAAAATCCCGGATCTCTTTAGCTGTGGTGTTACTTGCTGTTAACAAGCGCTCATCTTCTTCATATATCAGGTAAGGAGCTTTGGCTCCTTTTCTTGACAGCAGCTTCTTGGCACCCTTCAACACGTGATATTCCCATCCTTGAACATCTATCTTAAGTAGAAGTACAGGTTCTGAATCCGGGATAACATCATCTAGTGGTATGGTCTTGACTTGAACTGCTATCTCTTCATTGGATTTGAATGCCAACTTTGCACCAGCAGCAGATACAGCACTGTTGTCTAGCCGACCAACTAACTGTCAACCAAAGTGAAACAGTGTGAGCATCATAAGTTATTTTTAGTTTCACGGCTTAGTTACTGTATACTTGTCACACACACACACACACACGCACACACACGCACACACACACACACACACACACAAAAAGGAGAAAAAAAGAAGAAGAAAGAGAGCACCCTGAAGTATACTCTTAACACAGGATAAGCGGTTTGAACGCTGATGGTTGTTGGACAAAGACCAGGGGGAGAGAGGAAAATGGCTTCCCCAAGAATTAGAGTCCCCCCTCCCCCCCCACAACCCTCGTTTCTTTTTTCCACTGATGTGACCCGCCTGCCATATGGTAATAGGTACTCCTATAGTCCTATCCACTATTTCACTCTCTTTCAACCATCATAACCAACAACCATGCACCACCTTCTCATCTGTCCAGTAACTCAAACTGAGACACATATGTCACATCTGTCATTTTAATCTTTTCAACTTTGAGGGCATTGCACTCCCATTCCCCCTCCCCAGGGCCATAGGTTGCAATGCCCAAAGGACGACCAGCATCTCACCTGCCACCACAGCATTGTATAAGCTTGTTGCATCACCAAAAGAGGCCATCTACTCCCATGCCTTTGACAGTTATCACAAGCAAAACTGTAACCCCTAATCTCCCTCACGACACACAAACAGCCGAACCACTGCAGCAATCTAGTACATTCAACAGTACTTGCACAAGTTAGGAGGTCAAAGATAGTCTTAGAGATAATAGAACTGGATCCACTATGGTTACCCAAGTCCATGGGGACTGACCAAATTTACATGCCTAAATGCTCCAGCCCCTCATATAGCCTCTTAATCCACAAGTTAGCAGCTTCTTAATGCTCACTCACCGGTTCACACAGAAGCCAAAGAGAAACAATGGACAAAGGTTATGGTCATAAAAAGGAATCTTTGCTCCTTACATGAAGAGCAAGGAATTATAAGTTCAATGGTTTTGTCCTATCAACTTTTCTTTCCTTTTTTTTTGTATAGAAGAAGAAACCAGTATTCAAAAAGAGGACACCAAGGGAATGACACCCATATACAAAAAGAGGGCTAGATATTAAGCACTCCAACTATCATCAGTTATCTTACTACAAAAAGGATGGACGTGAAGTATCCGTGAGAATTCAATGCTCAAGTCCAACTGAGCTGGTTTTTTCTAACAGTGATTAAGGTAAAGAAGGTGATCATCTCCTACAAAAGAGTGAGTTAGAGGTGGGTAGTTGTAAAATATACGCATTGTGTCCATAAGGGGACTTCTTCTGTAAAAAAAAAAAAGAGGAAGAAGATAGCTTTCATAGATTAGAAAGACTGCAACAAAGAACTCCCTGAGGTAGCCCATGCTCCTCATACGGTAACAGGATAACCTTAATTGAACTCGTACGTCTCACTCTCCTCTTCGAACACCATGGCCTTCACTCACCCATGCACAACCTTCGTATCTGAGTCCATTACCCCCTTCCTCCAGTAGCTCAAAACAAGAATGGAAAGAAAACATAGGATATGTAAAGAATAAACAACCTCCTTAGAAATACATGCTAGCCATACAAATGGAAACAACCCTCCAGTAATTCCTCAATGGACCGACAGAGGTTCCCGTCAATTCCAATTGACACCAACTTTCATTTATGATAATCAAATTCAAGACCCCCCAGTATATACAATGAGAAAGAACAACCACAATCTACTTCCTTACTTTACCAAACTTTTCCCTTCTCTTATTCGATCATTTTCCGTTCCCATAAGAGAGAAAAGGGCCATTCTACTAACACATAACTCTGTCACTAACACAGCACTCCAATGTTACTTCCTCATCAACTCTCCTCCATCACAACCACTAAAGATTTCCCCCCAATTTCGACAACTACAACCTCGAAATTCCAACCAATAAACAGCAATCAAAAGCTTCATGTATCAAAATCAAAGCCTAGCATTTGCCATATTCTATCCACAACTCACAAAGGCACAAACTAATACTAACACCATCAATTTCGAGTTTTCAACATACAACCACAAATCTCACCACAACACATTAACTAATCATATAACAAAAAACCAATCACCAATTCACCAAAAAATGCATAAAACAAACACAATTAACATCATACAACATTATAAAAATTTACTGATACCCCGAATTAACTGAAAAAAATGACAATTAATTATTTACCTTATGAAAGGTAATATCACCCAAATGATCAGATGCGGCAGCTTCAAAAACAGTAACTAAATTATTTACCCTATTAAAATAAATCCCATCACAAATCCTCTGCAAATTCTCAAAAACAGGCTCAAAGGCCAAAACATGGAACCCCATTACAGCAGCAGCAAAACTAGCCATACCCACATTAGCACCCACATCAATGAAAATACCCATTTTACCCTCGGCCTGAAACTTCCCCAGAACATCTTGAATAGTGGCAGAAATGTCAGGTTTTCTAAAAGGTTTGTTCTTGAGAATACTCTGTATATTTTTATGGGGTTTTTCTGGTAAATTTCCAAGATCAGAAAGAGCAAAGATGAAAGGGTGTTTTAGTCCTTCTACAATGTTGGCAATTACTGGGTGAGATTGTGGGGATTTACTGCAGTCAAAAGGTGGGATCTTTGAGGTGAAAACGGTGGATTTGAGGTGGGAATTTTGTGGGGTAATTTGGGAAGAGTTGAGGAGGTTTGTGGGATTTGAGGTGAAGAAGAAGAGAAGGAGAAGAAGGAAGGAGAGAGAGAGTAGTAAGATTAGTGAGTTTAATGATAGGAGTTTTGGTGTTCTGTCTCTTCACCAGGCATTCGCCATGGATGATGATTTGAAGCTTCAATTTGAAGCTTCTGGGGGTTTTTCTGAGGAGGGAGATTAAAGAAGTGTGAAGAAGAAGTTGAGTTGAGAGACACTGAGAGTGAAGTTTTGATCCGCGTTTGTGATGGATTCTCAATTTTTATTATTGGGAATTTGGGACTACTTTGATTTAGCTAGGGTGGATCGTGGATCGAGGTTATGTGATGGGACGAGCCGAGTCGAGTTGATTTTGAGCCAACTAAGGCAAACGTTGAATAGTGAGTCAAGTGATTGGCCAATAGGCGAAAATCGGAATAGGATAATTGAAAGTTTATGGATCTGTGGTCTCTTAAGGTGTTAACTTAGAACGTTCAAGAACTGTCGGAGAATGAAAAGAAATTGAGAAGGTGTAAGTTCAATGTAGGTTCTTGTTATGAGACCGTTTCACGTAGTAAGGAGAAAAAACAAAAAGTTTTCAGCAGCAATGTGATAAAAAGGGATGTTACTATTTGGGATTATGCTTAGCGTAGCAGTTGTGTTTTCCTTGTAAACAAGCTCGCTAGCTCTAACATTTGGCCTACAACTTTTTACTTCCATGATTGTTCCGTGAATCTGAAGCTTGATGCTCCCAAATTCTCACAATCCGTTCATCAGAAAAAGTAGAAAATTTTCACTTCAAGTTAATGAATCGCATGATTATAATGTAAAACATTATGTTTCAATGTGATATCAGCAAATGTATGAATACATCTAAATTCTGATGCTTTTCTTCCGGGTGAGTAATATCATGGACTTTTAATTAGGTACTAGTACAAATGTACAATGAACATATTTACAGTTTCGTCGATTCTCAACTGCTACTCGTTTTTCAAATCATGGAAATCTTCAACTGTTACACTGTAAACGTAAGATTTACTTTTCTCATTTGACTCAATGCAGGAAATCTGTGGCTCAATGCTAATCTTTTGGATAGTTTGCATGAACGTAGCTATTTCTCATGCGTGCTCGGGTTCTAATCATTTTGATGTCGTAGAGTATGGAGCTGTCAGCAACATCAGTGGCGACAGTTCTCAGGTGTGTATATACAGCTAATGTTCTTGTTTCAGGAAAGATCAATTCGATCAGTTAGAATAAGTCTCAACATGTTTAATTTGGTTCTGCTTTAGGCTTTCCTAGATGCGTGGATTAAGATATGCAACTCAGAAGTAAATAATCCTACATTGCTTGTTCCGGAATGGAGTACATTCTTAGTGAATCCGATTGTTTTCTCTGGACCCTGCAAGCCGAAAAACATCAACTT
>JBBYHQ010000022.1:1296047-1318033 GCA_038382645.1 Spergularia azorica
TGAATTTAAACCAGCAGGGTATAGGTATCTATCGTCCCGGAGCTTGGCCATACATGTGAGAGCAACCTAGAAATATTAAAGTTCAAACACATCAGAAACATGACAATACATTGCTACAATATTACAAAGAATCACACACTGAGTATAGAATACCTGTGTCAACAAAAGCGCCATTTTAAGCGGACAGTCAGGTGATGTGGTAGCGTCCAACGAAGCATCAAGCAATCTGTGAGTACAGACAACAGTTATGAAAAGCCTAACTTTGAGACACTCACATACTTTACGGTGTATACTTACTGAAATAAAATTTCACTTCGACTCTCAAGGGATGACAATCTCCTTGAAGCGGAGATCTGCAAGACAACAGCAGGATAAAGGTTACAAAGCCGTTAAATAATGACATACGGCACTAACAAGGATCTCTTATTGACCATAATAGACTCCCACTAGCCCCCACACAGCAAAATAAGTAGACGAACCTCAACAATCTGAGACCAACCAGTTAACATATGAAGTTGAGCAGCTTGTTCCTCCAGATTTTTGTTGTATTTCCAAGCCCATCTCAGCAATCGTGGAATCATCTCTCTTAAATCATTAAGCTCAAGTTCACTGCCAAAGGAACTCAGCTAGAAGAAGAAAAGAAAAGAAATCGTGTCAGTCTAGCACAAGACAAACCGAAATTACTCAAAGCTAGAAAGAGAGTCGATAGAAAAGGTATTCCGCAAAGGAATTACCGGTTTCAAGACCAGACATCTTTCAAGGGGCTTTAAAATAACATAACAAACCTGCCAAAGCCTGTCCCGGAATGAGGCAAGATTAATTAGTCTGTCACCTCGCTCTGAGTAATAGTATACACCATCCTTTTCAGATCCGGAACTTCGAAGAATCTCTTCGACCTGCGGGGGGGAAATCTCAATTGACCAGCTTTATTGAATTTAAATAAAGAATATGAATGACAATTATTAAGCCTCAGTCTTTACCATCGAACCACATTTTACATTAGCCACTACTTGCAAATAATCCATAGCGGCCTCAGGAGGTCGAAACTGAATGATATCGAGCAATTCTAGTGCCTGAACTTGTAAGGGACATACATGTTAGATATATTCAGCACAAAAACCAAAAGAGATGAAATTAGCACACCCGATAAGACATTCAAAATTGAAGGTCCATATTGAAAAGGCTAGAACTAGAATTGTCTCACCCAGTAATGACGATAGCTGAGTTCAATAAGGTGTAAACAACGAAATATGTCTACGCTAGCACTCAAGGTGATAGAATCCAAGTTTATTAGTAGTCTCCTAGAAATTTGCTGCAGTCAGATTATCAAATAACTTCCGATGCTTGTTCTTCTTTTCACCAAAATTAAGTATTAGTGATTTACAGTCACTAAGGTTCTGCTTTCCTCTTGTTTTCACCAACAGTAACTGCAACTCACTCTCAGTCACCTCAACAAACCATTTTTGCAAATTCGCAAAATTAGTAGTAACTTATAACCAATTTCCAATTTATTGCATATGGTGGTGATGAACACTGTACCTTATTTTTACTGGATGTTCTGGTTACAGTACTTTCCTCTCCATTCTGCACAAAGGATGAGGCAATACTGTGATCGCCCTCCACATCTTCCATAGACTTCCCCAATAAACAAGCAATGATCTTATGGCATGCTTCTCGATGGCTAGAACTTGTCATATCTCCAGAGTGCAGCTCCACAGCCAGAAGCTTCAACAACCAAGCTCTCTGAAACGGGCAAGATAACATAAAAATCCACGAAGAAGTATCTCAATAGAAGATAAGGCTCCCTCTGAGTCAAAGCAAATGTCTCTTCAGAAAATTTCCAAGTAAAGATTACTGAAAGTTAATGCTTTTATATCTTCATTGACTTCAAAACAAACATCTCCACTGATTTCTTCAACAAAAAAATAAAAATAAAAGAATTGTACTTCGTATCACACAGTTGAGACATTTTACATGCAAGTCAAGCACAAAAAGTTTCCATCATTTTCATGCCAATTTTTAGAAGTTTTCATGAAAGGATGAGACTAGTGCCCTTAGGATCCTACAAAGCAAGTACAAAGGCAGGAGCGATAGGAAATGGGAAATTTTGGGAAAGGACACAGATAACTTCGTCATTAACCTGCCGAAAAATACAGCGTCTCGTTTTCCCCTACCAAGTTGTATTTGAAAAGAAACATAGTCCCAGGCCTCGGTTATTTAGACAAGAGGATCAAGATATTAGAAAGGTGGTATTGAGGCCGGAAGGTGAAGTACGATTCTATTGATGGATCTTCTGGGAGTTGGGACACCTCACTAAAAATGAGTTCAAAATTTGAGAAAATTATACATAATGAATCGGGGAAACCATACATACCTATAAGAAAAATTAGAGAACCAAACCCAAACGAAATCACTGTAGATATTACTTCCCCCATTAGACGGAGCAAAAAAACTATTCTAGTTATTGGCAAAACTTAAGGTTTTTTGGGTCCAAGATATGACTATCACTTGACAGACAAATTTTAATGAAGGAAGATAATTAAGAATAATAGTTGGAAACTCAAACACCGCAACATTGCCTAGAATTTAGCACATGGACTAAAAGCTACATACAAAACTATCAAAGATTGGTTACCTGATGGAATGAGCTGATTCGTGTAGTCTGTGCACTATTTCTTTTAGGCAGAGGGGCAATCCCAATAGTTTCTACATGCTGTAGTGAATTACCGAATAGCTTACAAGTTAGCATGGAGAGGTACTGATCCAGAGAACAAGGAGTAAGAGAAAGCTACAGAATGCATACCTTCACAAAGAAGTGATATCTCTTATTACTCAGAAGATCCATAACAGGACCGGATGTAAATTCATCAATAGATAAATCATAGAGGAGCTGAGGAGGGAAACAAAGCACTTTTTAGATGAAAATGCAAGAAGCCGATACAGAAAACTACCAGTGATCAACAGATGATATACTAAATGCAAACCTGAAAACTAAACTCATGAAGCAATGCATTCTCATCTGGCTTCAAAAGCTTATCCAACATATCCAAAATAATCTTTAAGCAGCTACATTACACCAACAAATTCATCAGCAAAATAATCGGCAAGTGCAAGACACAAGCAAACCACGAAGGATCTAAACCTGTAATGAAATTTGGGCTGTAGCACTGTACGCTCAATTGCGCTATCTAAATCAAATTTGAGCAGCAAATGGGTTAAATTTGGTGCTGGCCTGCTGATATTGTCGATCAGAAGCTGTAAAACATATAACAGGTGATCAACAGAAAGCCCGTCCCTTTTATATAGAACGATCAAACATTAAATGAATACCCACTAGTACCTGAAGTATAAGTACACCCAGATCATCACTACTGTCTTCTATCTTCTGGCTATCTTGTGATCGTATTTCCAGACATGAAGCGTAATCCTCAACCAAAGAGGTAGCAACATTGGATTTCAATAGCAACTGAACAAGCCCAGCCATACGAGAGCTGAAAAGAATATAGTAGAATGAGTATGACTCATCAACTATGTCCACTTGTTGACTTAGATAAGTGGTTCAAATTAAATGACTAATACCAAAAAAGAAGCTAAATCACCTCAAGCTAAGATACTGACGAAATGCTAAGGATTAAAGGAAGGGGGTTACAGGCAAGATGAACAGCTGATACATGGAACTAATACCTCAAAGCACTCATGATCTTGATGGAACACTGCTGGATCACTGGCTGTAAATCATATCTCACATACTCCAACAAAGCTATCATTTGGCTATGATCTTGAGAAAGAATTACATCCAGAGGCTGGGCAATAAAAGAAGAATATGCTGAATAAGTGAAAGATCACAAAATTTGATCACTCAATAAAAGCATCATTTAAAGATACAAGGAGACTAAAAAGTTTAATCAATAAACACACGTCATCATTATTCACTAACAAAAGTGCAGCTAACATGAAAGGAAACGATTTAAAAGAGGCAATGAATAAAAACTAGATTCTATCATTTATCCTGCCTAACTGCTAAAGATTCAAGAGAAACAATGAAAACCCCAACGATAAGAGTGAAACTACAATGCAGAGCCTCCTTAGGAATGCGGCTACTAGAAACGGTACTATGACGACGCATCCTATACCTAATATAGGATTCGCGTTCCAAATTTCTTCCACACTACACTTCGGACATTGACCGGGGAGCCTGTGTAAAAGAGACTAAAGAATGGGCCAATAAGGGGTGTACAGCATATTCTCGTCCCGGAATTTAGTAAAAAGCTATAGATATGCCAGGACTCCCTCAACATCAAGTTCGATATGCCAGGCCAAAAGAATCCGCGCAAACAGCAGCAGATTATCAACTCAATATAGGACACATCAAAGAGAAACCCAAAGAACCCCACTTAACACAGACACAACACTTCAAAAAAGAAACCAAGGAACAAAACTTAGGGTCATAATGAACTTATACTGAATTACCTGATAAAGTGGCCGCCAAAAATCAGCAAGCTGTAAATCCTTCCCCAAAACGAGCAATATGATCTCAAGTGATAACTGGACAGCTTCCTCCATAAGGTTCCCATAGATTTGGCTAGTGCGCTCAGCAATGACAGCATTGACACCAGGAGAAAGAATACCCATGATGTTTCTAAATACTGTTTTACCACTCATGAAATCCTGCAAAAGTGCTTACATATGTCAAAGAAGAGCTCAATAAAATACAATACCAGACAACATCCCCATCCGATAGGTAGGGAATAAACTTTTAAGTCAATGGCTAATCTATGCTCCTACATATTGATAAGTTAGGATGTCATTGTATACGAAAGGACACCAAGGGGGTGACTCCCATATACAAAAAGACACCTAAGGGGGTGACGCCCATATTCAAAAGAGAGCTAATTAAGCTCCAAGACTATCTTGAGAAATTTTATTCACAAAAAGAAGGGAAGTCAAGTGTCGATGAGATATAACACTCGAGTCCAACAGTAAAGCACCCTCAAAAAGCGCAATTTGAAGTCTTGGTGTGTGCACGCAACATCATCATCAAGTTCCTTACTTTCTCCAATGTCATACAACACAGGAAACTAAGTGGATTTCCTCATAACCACTGTTAAGAATGACACAAGACACACTGTGCAGCTGAGGGAGTGTCACAGTGAACATTTATCAGACCTGGATTACAGTCACAAGGTCCTTTCAGAATTCTAAGCAATTGAATTTGTGTTGCAAGTTCTTGTTATTTAGTTTTCTGTGTGATTGTTTTAAACTCAGGTTTCAGCTCGAATTTTGGAAGCTGGGAGTGCGGCTTCTGGATGATTAGAGGAGGATTTCACCTTCGACAATTTGGTTGCTGCAAAGGTTCTCCACGAAGGTGAAGTGATGGTGGCTTAGTTCATATGGGAGCTCATGGAGCCTGAAAGCTGTGGGAAAGCCATCTTCACAGAACTTTAACTCTTTTCCAGGCCTCTCAGGTCTTAGCTCACCTGAAAGGGCAGAGTAAACTCTAGTAGTAGCCAAGGAAAAAGAATAAGACATCAGAGGTTGAAAATCTGAAATCACCTATTAATTATGAAGGCGGTTTGAAGGGAGGCTTCTTAGCTAGGGGATGATGATCTTGTTGTGACTTGTGGTTGGGAGTGGACTTCTTATCCTCCCTTCGTTGTATCAAATACTTCTATAAGTTAATTTAACTTTCAAATGAAATAAAAAAGGAGCGAATATTTTTGAAGTCCGTTTACCAAACTATCACAGCTTGTAAGAAAGAATTGGCTGGAAAGGAAGGAAGTCAAAATAGTTGAGCCACTTTCCCATGTTTAAAAACAAAATTTTATGGAATTTGGAAGGAAAAAGAAAGGAATTGATGGCAAATGTTTCTTAATAGAAGCTTCATTTTCCTTTCCTCCCATATCAGTGGACTTTCATCAGAAAAAAGAATTAACAACATGATTAGCTATCAACATAACAAAAAAAAAGAGAGAAAATCTTCATTTCTTTCGCCTTCTCTCCCCTTCTTTATTCTCTCTCTCTTCATTTCCTTCCCAATTATCACAAAGAACTACTGTGTGTCTGTGTGTGTGTGCGCGCACGTATACTGTCTATGTGACGCTGAGCTAGCAAAGTTTACTCAACTACAAGATAATTCTTTGATGAAAGAAAACTAAAACTAGATTGCTCCGTACATGTTAATCATGCTTCTTAAGTCCGGACAGAGTACGACAGGACTAAAACAAAGCAGATATAATCTACCCCAGATTAGTCCACATAGTCGGCCGACTTATTGTTCTACTTCTATCTACGAAGTTTCTCTTAAGCCACATAGTTTAGCAAATACACAAATGAGGATCCCTCCCTTTTAAACAGAGAAACAACCCTTAATCAGCATCAATGGAAATTATGAATAAGGTACAGCAACTTGCATACCTTCATAAGCTCAACAACAGGAAGCTGTAGTTGCAGGTGACCAGCCTGTTGCCCCTTTGGAATCTGAGATCTGTCAGCAACACTCTCAATATCCTCCTCTGTAATCTCATATGTGCTTAGAACCCTGCAGACAAGACCATCCAGTCACTAGAAAGCTCAGTCTAATAGAAACAAAAACCAAGAGCTCAAGCAAATAAACCAAAACAAAAAGATGTCTTTGAAGACTAAAAACCGCAAGCCCCAGCAGATGTCTAATGGGTTATACACATGACAAAGAAAAATCCCTCTGTTTCTTTTGAGTTCTACATTTTCCTTTTCCGGCCCTTCCTCCCAATTCTTTACGTTTCCCTATTTGACATTGTTCTATGCTAAAAAACTTCTCTTTTGCACTAACTTTCTTAGTCATAATGGCTTCAACACCATTACAGCAACAACAACCAAGCCTTGTTCCCAAGGGGTCAGCTAATGGCTCAACACCATTCTCTCATGAAATACCTCCATGAGAAACTTTAACACTTTATCTCCTCTCTCCAAGAAATGTGTGCCAAAAGCACACGTAGAGAATTCAAAGATAAAGAGGGAGTATGACATAAGTTGTTTAAGAAAAAGAAAAAAATGATGAAAAGAAATGCACTTCAGAGGGAGGGAAGAGGTAAAAGAAATCCTATAACTCTTCCATTCAACAAACATGGCAAATATGTAACTAATGGATAATACATTTTTAAATTAAAAAAAATTACATGAACATGTCAACTACACAATACGACAATAGAAGCCATGCAAAGAATAGACTACCCACATCCGAAAATGGTGAAGGCAAGCCACTACCAATTGCCACTTTTCACGTGGGTCCACGTAAGCCCTCTGAGGAAAGGGACCAAATACTTGGTCATATATGAATCTGAATATGCCTACAAACCTGCAGGCACCAAATATACCATTCAGCTTTTAGGTTATCCGGAAAAAAGACAGAGGAGTTCCTGTAAGGGCAAGAAAAAACTTTTTTGTACCTACGGCCCCTGTCACTAAAATCTTTTTCTTCAGCAATAAGAGCATTGACAAGATTAATGAACGAAATTGTTGAAGGATAACTTTCTCTTCTAGCTTCAATTTCATTCAACTCAAACTGCATATCATAAACCTGCAGATGATCAAGTATGACAGCTTAATCTTTTTTGTAATTAAAAAGAAAGAATGCAGAAATAGATAAATGATCAATCGATCTCAAGATCCTGCTGGATCACTGAATCTGAACGGCAGAGGAAAGGCTAATGCAAATGACATATACGTGCTAATAGGATGTGTTTCTCTTTTTATAGAACTGACTACAGTGTGTTAGCAAAAAAAGAAACTGGTAACTATGTACAGCTATAACATGTCTGACATAAGATACTTTAAGATTTATCGGCTGCAAACACAATAACATGCATACAACAGTAGAGTTGCCAAACACACTAAACTACGAATATAGAAAGCAACGAGCACAGATTTAAACTTCTACGATTCAAGATTGGAGACAGCTATGCATTTAAGCTACTCTTTACATTCAAAACCTCAGAGGTCATCCAAAAGCAACATACCTGAGTAACAGCTGTATGTCCAGAGTTTCCAACATCAGGGCCTACCACCACAGGGAGATCGTACTGCTCAAGATAAATCCATATCGTGTCTTTTGTCGAGGGAGAAACTTGGATAAATGTTGCAATTGCATCTCGCAAAGCACCCTGAAGACATTGTGTCAACATAAAACAAGTCAAGACCATGCAGTAGATTTTTTTTTTTTTTTGAAGTGATCATGCAGTAGATTGCTCTATGAAGATGACATGATAACAAAAGGGTAAAACAATTAACCTTAAGACTAGGAGGCACATTTTCATAACTGAGGAGCTTGAATAGTGGCTCTATATTAGAGAACCAATTTTTCCTTTCGACAGGATTTCCATGTTCCACGACCTGCAAAAGGTAAATCACAACATCATAACTGAGGAGCTTGAATAGTGGCTCTATACTAACATGAACTTACGTTGACTAAAATCTTGTTGATTCACAAAAGAAAAGGAAGGTAAACAATAACTTCTCAATTAAAAGACCATATCGATTCAAACAGAACCGTCATGCAAACAGTATACTAAACAGAAAGGAGTTCTTGTTTCTTTCCCATTTGGATGAATAAAAGAACAAAACTCTAGTAACAAAAGAAAAGTATACTTAACACGTGTGTAGAACTGTCCAGAATGTCTTGAGAACTCATTCCAAAAATCAGTAAATGCAATTTGAGACAGTTATGACATGGTAAACGAAAAGAAAAACAGTCAGGGTGAAAGTTTTCAAGAGAATTAAGAATATACTATGAATAATTCAATCAACAGGCGGACCTTTCGGAGAACACTCAAATATGCAATTAAGGTTTTGGCATCCCCCTCCGGGAATTCTGGCAGCAATGACCCAGAGCTCTGAAGAACCTGCTTAAATTTGTCCGCGTAGATAGATAGGCAATCAAACATAGTTGCCCAGGAAGCACTACGGAAAGTTTTTCCCTGAAGTAGCTCAAAAACTTTTGAGGCACCCTCTTCACTAGAAGCCTGAAAGAATTGGGCAAACTCATGAATACATTTGGAAACAAAAAATGAAAAACTTAAATAAAAGCCCTATAATTCTTTGCACATACCAAAGCCCCGAGCATTTTCAAGAAAGCAACCAGTGTCTGAAAATTCGTATGATCTTCTCCAGCAAAATTGACGAACGTCCACACAACATCATTGCCAGAAAGAAGCTCGGGTTCTTTCTGGTAAGCCAAGAACAGATGTTAGATAGGCAAAACCACAAGACCAAACCAGTTTCAGAAGATATGAATAAAGGGATCTTTTTTTCGAGTAATAGACGATATCAATTTAAAGACACCAATCGGGGTGAGTCACTGAGTCCCATGTACAAAAAGACAATAGGAGAGTGCCCCCTGTACACAAGAATGCCAAATGGTTATGCTCTCAACTTCTCAAGCTACCACGAGTGATCTTATCTACACAGAGAAGAAGAGTCTAGTGCCAATGAGAGTGAAGCACACTACTCCAATTACGCAACAACTCCAGAAAGCAGAGTTTAAACTCTTGACTAGTACAAAAAATATCATCAAATAACTACCCAAACTAACACTTTAACCAGTCATAAGCCTCATTGGGGGCATACAATATTGATCTTATACAACACACAATATATCTGGAGTTCTGGACTGTAGTGTTGGTCAAAGATACACTCTAAAGTCTCTAACAATACACCAAAAAGCACTCTGAAGTCTCTAACAAAACACCAAAAAGCACATATACCTGGTAAATTTCACTAATGAACTCCAGTAAAGAAATAAACGGTTGGCGGCCCATTTCAGCAGCATGATCAGAATTTATATTGAAGTGAGAAAATCCATGGGGCACCCCTATACGGTACGGGGTCAGCATAGTCATGACTTTCTCTTTAACCTCTTTCACCTGTGCGAGTATGACAATCATATAAATAACATGCAAAACAAGATCGAAGACCACTAAAAGATATGAGGCCATATGCAAATTCTAAACCACAGATCCTATGGCACCCATGGCTGTCATGATACAGATGGTCCATTTAAGTTAATAAAGTCAACAGTAAGCATCATATTTGACCATAGCTCTTAAGAACAAGGCATGGCAGTCAACAGAGAAAGTTAGTCATGTCACATAATTCAGTACAATTCAAAACCAGTTTGGTAGCTTAATTGGCCCAGGTTGCAGATGGCATTGGAAAATATGCAAACGAATTCCCAGGATCGGAATGCTGAAACAGTTCAACCTATTCAAAATGTTATTTGATAGGGGAACGAAGATAGCAAACTCTGCAACAGTAATCGAGACCCGTGAGCTCCAGTTATATTGCAAACTACAACTCCTAAAACGAACATCTTACCGGTATTTGTTTTTTTAATAACTGTAAATCCCTATCCTCTAGCTCTCTTTCCATCCATCACAACCTTTCAACTAGTATTAAGCAAATCTTAACTGTCTTGTCCAAACAAATAAAGAAAAAAATAGCAGATCTATTCATCCCTGACGTAACCTAAGAACTGCTCTTTACAGATTAAATTTATTGTTAAATAGAAAGTTTAATCAATACGAAAAATGACAGATTCTTCCAATTCTGAAAAAAATAAGAATGACGAAATTATTCATTTCTAAAATAGGATTGAGAAAATCACAATCCTCAGTATCTACTTAAAAAGAGGAAGAGTTCAACTGACCTTGTCTCGGGCAAATGGCTCAGACAAGAAAATAGTGATAAGCTTGTGAAGATAAGCATTGTACATGTATACCATATCTTCGTCATCATTCTGCAAGTGGAAAAATACGACACACTATGGACTCTGTGGCTAGATATTGGAACAAAAAGAAACATGGATAAGAAATGATTTCATATCAAAAGAAAGGAACCTGGTAAGAAACGGTTTGAAGAACATTCTCTAGAAAAGACTGAAATACGTTGTTGGAGAATATAACTTCCAAACAAGAGCTAAAGTTCTGAAAGTCTTTAGATGCAGCACCTGAGACAGTACCCATTCCACCAACCCTGTCTTGTATTAACATTAAATGTACTGACCACGCTAGTTTTACACAATCAACGAAACCTCCGACAGTTGGATCATTAACGGAAGCCATTACCTGGAAATCAACCCATAAAAGTATAAACAGAGAAGTCAACCCTACAATATCTCTCATAAAAAAAACCTACAGTGGATCTTACAATTTCCTGAAATTCCTGTCTGAAGGAGGCATCACGAGAAAGGACAGACACTTGATCCGGAGCAGTGCTCAAAGCATCAGATGTGAATGCAATTACAAGAGCAAAAAGAATGCCATGTGTAATCTGCACAGATGAAACAGGATTACAAAAAAAAAAAAAAAAAAAAAAAAGACAAAGCAGGGAAAAGGAGGGTGAAATGATGGCAGTTAGAATTAGAGTCACATAACAATGAAACTGGAACACGAGAGAGAAATTAATATAAATCGTGTACCTGAAACTTAGAGGTGTCTGTGCAGCCATTAAGCTCAACAGCACAATCTTTAAGAACAGAGAACATATCTTTTACATCTTTGGGGCCTGGAAACAAAATAATTTAAATTATTGTCTAAAATCATAAAAAAAAAAAAAAGAATGACAGATGCAGTTCACCGCTTCCCTCCCTCCTGCCCCCTCTCGCCAGCTACTACAACCGTTTATTCCACCCAACAATGAGACAATTAACATAAACAATACCAAGATATCTTCTGCGCAGTAGTTGCAAACCAAAGGAACTCACACCATAAGCAGTAAAGGATAAAGATCAAATGAGCCAAGACTAATTAAAACTAAAATCATAGGTCTCAAAAGACAGGAAAGTCCCAATTAGTATTAAGTGCCTTGTCCTCCTTACTTATAATTGCCCTGAGATGGAAGATACACCATGAACTTAGCTGGACGAGAACCCAAATGCAACTTTAGGCTTGAAGTACTTTATGAAATTGCAATATCTTGGTAGTGTACATTATCTACGTTTTTCAGACCAGGAGGTCGACTGAGAAGGACCCAAATGAGAAGATGGAAGTATGAATTGCAAATGCAAAAATGAAAGTAGAAGTACATAAATGTGCGGCAAGACACTCCTAGTCCCTGTTAGATGTGGCTAGCCTAATAAGTACTCCCCCCCTCGATCCCAAACCAAGTTCCTTGAGTACAGCAAAACTAATAAGCACAGCTATCACAATTCACGGTACATCAATGCAGCTGCACAATTTTATAATCCACAACACCAATTGCATGCTAATCAGAGGCGGATCTACCAAGGGGGAGGGGGGGTCCCAGGACACCGGAAAATTTGTTCGGAATGCAAATTTTTGTACTAAAAATTATGAAAAGGTCCTATAAAATAAGAGTGGGACACCGAAAAATATTATTGGGACACCAGGAAATTTTTTTTCTGGATCCGCCACTGATGCTAATAATAGCGCTTCTAAAAACACAAGCATGTGATGGGAACTTTACCAAAGCACAATAGAATAATTTTTACTCTGCTCGACACGACTTACTTGTGCGCACAACTAAAACAGACAAAACAAGGCAGTGAGAAAGGATGAGTCTTTCTCGGCTAACAACTGCTTGACGCTCCACGATAGCACCACGAGCATCAATTATGAAACTATCTGCATTAGGGCCCCCAATGCCTGCAGGTTCTGCTCGATTAAGTTCCTACATATATATGCCAGATAAAGTCAATAACTAGTGATATGCCAAATATAAATCGGACAAGAAAAATAAATAATTGCATATTTCTCAGTTTGAGTTTATTACACTGAACAGGGTGATCGTCATAATTCCCACTATCAGACAAAGCATTGACATATGTGCTTTGAAAGAGAACTAAAGATAAAACTGGTGTAAAAATCACTCCGCCTATTTCTCCGTTCTCTTCTCTTTTATTTGGCATTCAGAATAAGTTATATTCATCGCACCAACGGTTAAAACAAGCTATCTACATTATCTGCAACTCAGCAAACATGGAAGCAAAATGTAGAATTACGATTATGAATATAACTAGTCTTACCTTGATTAGACTAATCAATCGCTGCCTCAGTCCAGCATTTATAAGATCTTCTAAACACTTTTGAATATCGGTCACCATATCCCCTTCGAGTCCCTGATCAAGCACGACAGCCTGCACACACCAAAATTGTAACGGACCAGGGAGTTCAGGTATGGTAGGATAGAATACTGAAGCGTTTAAAGAAAAAACAGAGATGATAGGTACCCGTAATAGAGTGAATAAGGCTGTTATTAGGTCTCTTCTTTCTGTATACCAGAGTCCGGCCGCTAGACGCAAAATTTCAAGATGTTCCCGTCCCACCAACCCCCACTAACAACAACATTAAATCTAGTTAGCTTTGGAGGGCGTTAAAGAAAGGGCGAGTTTGGGTAAGAGGGTGTTAGAATCTTCACCTCTTGATTTGCAGAAACCAGCAACCGAACACAATCAATTTCATTGAGGTGTAGATCATCACTCAGCTTAAGAGCCTAAGCAACACAGTAAAACAACACATCAGTAAAAGCACCCTAAACCACTCTGGCCACTGAAAATGAGAAGTACCATCAATCTGGGATAATCTTTTCTCGAAGGGCGGTAGAAAAGAAAGCCACATATTTATGAAGTAACACACAAATGGTGATATGAATTAAGCATAAACCATCAGAGGTCGCAATTGAGCTCCTGCCGGGAATGAAATCATCCAACTTAAACTAAACAAATATCCGGCTCATGATGGTCAAATTCAAATTTCTATGATGAGCAGTTAATATTCTATTCATGCTCACTAGCCAATACCCATGCCTTTCTATAATTAGCACCAATGCAACTAAAGTCAGCTGAAACTACTCGACCGGAATCAGATTATACATGAGAGTTCATATATCGATAGGAAATATGTGGAACAATCACCCATCGGCCAAGCCTGACAAGTTCATGCAGCTGCTGATGGGAAGTGGTCCTCTATCTGCAGAACAGAGAACAGAATTCTTCACCTATCAACTAAAGCAAAAGCAACACTGTCACACGGAGATTAGCCACTCACTACTCACTGTCATTCACCAGCTGTAATGGTTGCTGTGCAACGAAGTAGGAAGTGTTCATTTGTATATATCTCTAGTACATACAACTTTATGATACGGTTTGGAGTCATGTAATGTGCGCCTAACCTAATTTGTAGTGAGCCGTAAATCATCACAAGTTTTATACAAGCTAATGTAGACACAACTAAATTTCCACAATTCCACTTCATCTTAGGTTTCGCTGATATTTTCCCAAAGCACCTCACTCACATTGACATTAAACGAATTCATAGCAAAACACGGCAAAATTGAACATTACGCCTTCATCTTCAAGTACGCAACCTAGTCAGTAGAGCCATATGAATTCTTATAATCAACACATATGCAAGCACCGTCACCTTATACTAAAGCCGAAATCGAACAATTCGTTAAATTAACCATAAACGCGGCTTATTCAAATTGAAATTGAACATAAAACATAGTTCAGAATCATTAAAGGTTAACCTAACATGACAATTTGATACAAAATAAAATAAAAAAAAATAGCTCACAATCTGAACATCCTGATCGTCCAGCGATATCGGCGGCGAATCCGGCAGCCGAACCTCCCTTGACTGCACCTCAGTACGGTCCGCCGGCCTCGGCGGCTACAAAAACAATCAAAAAAATCGCGAAATTAAACGAACAATTAAAACAAAAGATTCAAATTTTAGAGCAGAATAATATTCTAATTGAGGCGAAAAGTATAAGAGAAGTTACCGGGTAAGAAAGGAGGTTCTGGAGAGAAGGGAGAGAACTCCGAACAGCGTGGAGAAGCTCTATCCTGTCCGACGGCGACGGCGGTGACGAGCTGAAAAGCGTCGTTTCGACGGTGGCGAGGAGGTGTTTGGCGGACACCATTTTCGGAAGGTTTTGGCAATGGCGGAAACCCTAGAAAATTCGTCGAGGAGAGTAAATTATTAAGAGAGGTCAATTAGAGCGGGAAAATTGAGGGAGAAGGAAAAGGGGGGTGTGTACTGTGTACTGTGAACTGTGAAGATGAAGGAATGGGAATATAGAGGTTTTAGTCGCTTTTTTTTTTTGGGCACAAATTAGAGGTTTTTGGTAAACCCTACATAATTTTGAACTACAAAGCGAATATGAAAGAGGAAAAATGGTTTCCAAGGAGATCTTCTGAGTTCAGCCCTTCCGGGAAATGGTTTACGAGGAGAAGTTCGGTTTCTTGCGAAATTCGTTTGTTTGTAATTTTTCTGCACATTTTTTATTTGAAAGACATTTACATTTCTTTTTTTTTTTTACTTTAGTAACAGACAGTTTGGTATCGGTCATTTTAAACTTTATATATGCATACATGAATCTTTGATTCCCAAACTATGTATATTTTAAAATGTTCGTGTTTCTCATTTGTCTCCATTCCCAATGAAACCAAAGACTACATATCCTTTTCGTGGACTCAAATCAACGTAAATACATGAAAGAAATAGAGGGAGTAATGGAACAAAGCAAAAATGACTCGCATAGTTATACGCTCTTCTTATATGAGCTTTGATAGCCCAATAGGGCGCAAGAAGACAAAAATGGTGCTAGCTTAATTACCCATGTGCCCTCATCTTCCTCACCCATCAATTGCCCAGAATCCCAAAATCCCCAACTCGCGTCTTCACCTGTTCACCACATGTCCGCATCCAACTCCTACACCCACACGCGACCACACACATTCGGCGGCTTCGTCGCCGGAGTCTAAAGACACCCTAGGATAGGACTGCTAAACCCTTTTTGAAACGAGATTATAAGAGGGGTGTTGATTGGGGTTGCCGAAAAAGGGTTTATGGTTGGTGTTCCCGGCGCCGCGGGCGTTGGGGCGTGAGAAAAGGGTGCGCGTTTTACTGGTGTTTGGGGTCGTGAGGTGGTTGAGAAAGGAGTTGTTAAGGATGGTGAAAGGATGAAAAGTGGCTACAAGCCTATAATGGAGTTTCAATTGTGGTAGAAGGAAGCTTAAATGCTGCAACAATGGTGGTAGAAGGAAGCTTAAATGCTGCAACAATGGTGGCAGAACATGAAGATGAGCATGAGAGAGAAGGAAGAAGGGTAAATTGAGGATGAAGATTAAACCTTCTTGTCTTTTAGTGCCCCTATTGGGCAAGCATTACCCCTTCTTATATAGTACTGTGAAATAGGAGGATTTTTCAAACAATTTTTATAACTGGCCATCCGTAGGGAGTCCCACTATGTTTTCCAGCACAGCGGTAAACGCTTGCATAACCATCAATTAGATGGTGGTGAGTCTCAATTTTCTTACTATTCACCCTAATTAATTAGTTATCACTAACTATTATCAATAATAACTCGTTTCCACCTCCTCGAGAGGGTGTCACTACCACCATATTTGTGGATTTATACTGAGATTCGCGAGATTTTTACAAGCATCTGATGTTCATTAATTTTGTCATGGTGTTGCAATGGATGCTAAATTCGGGATCAAATACCATTAACTACGTTGGTTGCCTTTTTTTCTTTGAGTTACATAGATCTCCGATACCGATGAAAAAACGCAAAGATGTCGACGTGCAAGGGATCAATTTTGTTAATTAGGGAAGAACTGTGTCAATTAGATTTATTTGATGATATTTGTATCGTTAGAATTCTTGATGTAAGTGTCGTTTGGCGACAATATTAATGAATTTCCGTTTATTTCAAAAAAAATATATTGTTAATGAATTTAGAATTTTAAAGAGTTATATTCATCTTTTTATAAAAAAATATATTACAAAAAATTAAATAAAAACCTCTACACTAATTACTTATTGTAGGAAAAAATTAATTTAAACAATAGAGATATGGAAATGGTTGTACTAGTAGTAGGACAGAGAATTCCCACACTGCTTTTTTCTTTATGAACATGGTTTTGTGTTCAAGGTTAACATATATGAACAAAAGTTGTTCATAAAATTGGAGGGAAATGAGGTGGAAGAGGGGAGAGAAGAATGAACACAAAACTTTTGTTCATGGTTAACCATGCTCTAAGATTGCATTCAAGTTTAATTTGTACACTTTACATTATATAAAGAGAATACATATATGAGCTCTAATAAACCTTCGTCACTATTATATTATTGATGAATATTCACTGTATAGTCGTCGTGAACAAAAAAAAAAAAGTTCTTTATTTGCATAAATTGAAAAGATAAACCATATTCGTGTGAAGCACGAAATGGTCCTTAGTATCTCGTCTATTTTGGTGTTACACCTCTACCAAACATCTACATTGGCACCTTGCTATTATAAAACTGCTCGGATTACTTATTGGAAAGGTTGATTATAGATTTATACTTCGTAGTTATTTTATTTTGTTATAAGTTACAAGTACGAGTGGTACTTCATCATTGAAGATGCTAACATAAGCTAAATATACATAGTCAACTGGTCAAACTCTACCGTTCCACTATTATATCTTACAACTTTATATGTATTTTAATTTGACTTTTCTTTTGTTGTGATGGCAACAAGATGTCTAGATTAATGTAAATCGCAAATGCATGCGGGTACGGTAAAAGTGTATGCCAACCGATCGCTTCACCAGGGAAGTTTGGGACATCAGTTATAGTAAGTCACCGGAGAGTCTTAATCTGGCATAGTAGACTTTGTCAACTGCACGAATAACCATCCTTGCAAAACCGTCATGGTCAGGAGACGCTCTTTATAATGCGACAATTCGAGACTTAAAGTGTATTATACCCCGGGTAAAAAAAAATTATATCAATTTTTATTAAATGTCATGACTTTAATGATTATATTTAACACTAGTTTTGAACCCCGTGAAATCACGAGACTCTTAATGGACCAATTTCATATACATAACGTCTTGTTATTAAGTATAGCACAACATAAATGGACGTAGCGCAGCGATAAATGAATTCCATTAATGATATAATTAATTTCTTTTAATTACGTGATTTTAAAGTTCGAAAACTAACATAATATTTTCTCATTGTGACACGTATCATTTGTAAAAATATTTATTAGCCTATTAGTATTATTACTAAAATTTATACTCGTCCAAAATGTACGAGAATTCTAAATATTAATGTAAAAAAAACTACTATATCATCTCACTTTTAAAATATTAAAAAATTCAACTTTTGCAAATTAAAACCCATAATCTGACTCTAACGCCCTAAACCGACCCAAACCTATGTTGAATTCGACATGTCCAACCCGTTTCGAGCGGCTAGGATTACTCCAATAATCAAGCGTACATGATCTATAATGATTTTTTCGTCACTTTTCACAACTCTTTGCGGTCATCAGTATCTCTATATATGCTGGTACTATATATTTACTATTATCATTTATCACAAAAACTATCGAACTTGCATGTTATTCTTAAGCTTCTTACTACTACTCACTCCCTACTACTTCATTAATTCAATTAATAAACCGTCTTCCAATTCAAAACAAACATGGCTACGGTAACTTTGAGAACAGCTGATGGGTTCGATTTTTCAATCAATGACAATGTCGCGAAACAAATGGACACTGTGAAAATGCTCATAGAAGGTGGTCAATATGCTAGTCGGGTCATTCTTGTGCAAGCTAATTTCGCAGTTTTTACGGCGATCATCAAATACTGTGAGAAATACGTTAACATTCCACGTCCAAACTTCAATTCAGAAGGCGAGATTGAGTATACCCATAGCACACCGAAGAACTGAAGGAATGAGACCGTGAGTTACTCACTCGGAACCAACATCAATTTCTGGCCATTTAATCAGTAAATAATTCATTAATTAACTATAAAATTATCGTTAATAACTCAATCATACAGAAACAAATTCATCTCTGTTTGGTTGCCCGTACAAGTCATTTGGAAGTCTTGTATAGTTTGATACATAGGAAATCATTCATGACGTTTTCATCATAGGATTGGAATGTAGAGTTTGTCAACTGCACGAATAACCGGTTTCGTGACATTTTCATCATAGGATTGGAATGTAGACTTTATCAACTGCACGAATAACCATCCTTGCAAAATCCGCATGGTCAGGAGACGCTCTGTATATGCGACGTGAGACTTAGGCCCTGTTTGATAGGACTGCATCTTTCTGAACTGATCTGATCTAATCTGAATTATTCTGATCTGATCTACTCTGATTTGAATGACTTTGAATTGATCTGATCTGATCTGAATGTGTTGAAATTTTGATTGAATATAAAAGAATTGGTATCAATAATAGACCAAATACATTGATAGAAATTTGAAATTCTCTGATCTGGTCTGATTTGATTTGAATGACTCTGATCTATTCAGATCAGTTCAGTAGATCAGATCTGAATGATTCTGAACTGATCTGAATTCATCTGAGAACAAGTCCTATCAAACAGGGCCTTAAAGTGTATTATACCCCGGGTAAAAAAAAACTATATTAATTTTTATTAAATGACATGTTTTTAAATGGAGCCAATGGAGGCAAAAACAATATTTCCATTTCCAATGGAGCCAAAGACTACTTATTTTTTTGTTTTTGGGATATAATGGAATAAAACAAAATGGCTCATAAAACTGTCCAATGCAGCCTCTCTATGTTTCAATAGGGGAAAAGGCTTGCGTACATCTGACCCCCCCACACTGCCTTATGGCGGGAGATTTTAAGGCAGTGCGGTTAAAGATGTTGTTGTAAAGATGTTTTTGTAAAGATGTTAAAGATGTTTTTGTCATGACTCTAAATGATTATATTTGACATTTCACCTAAATTCGAGTCGTTTACAATAGAGTTATATCAACTTGAATTTAATAAATTTGAAAAAGTTAGAACATTTCGCTTGAACTCATAGAGGATCAATTTAACCAAGAGAACTCGTTCAACAAAATATGTTGTGTCTTATTCACCAACCAGAGGAGAATGACGTGACATGATCATTAACACATTGAATATTGGATTGAAAACTTTTTTAGTTTATAAAATCATCTCGAGATTCCTGATTTAAAGATTGAGAAAAGGAATTATGAACTACTCAAAAATCTATCTATTTGAGGTAAAACTTAGATTAAGACTTTAATGAGGTGAGTCGAGTCGAGCCCGTTCATTTAATATTATTATTATATTATTATATCCCTATGCCCCGACTAACCAAGAGAGTAAGAGACTAAGACGATCGTATGGGTTAGCGGGAATCAAATCCATCTCCTTTCGTAATCCTAATACGCGGGAGACGGTAAGGCGGTAAGTTTCCATATCTTTGTACGAGTATATATATGGAGTAGTATATATAATCAAAGAGTCAAAGACCTATATATCTATTGGTCAAAACACATACGAGCGATCACAGCGATGGGATACCTTCAAGAAGATGGAGGAGAAGACCCTAGATTTGGATGCCGCCAAACGAATTTCTAGACATACACGCTAACTTTCTAGACATTTGTTCATGTTAATTTGAGGCTGCTGCTTATCTGGACATTTGGTGTTTGGTTAAGATTGGTACTGAACACCTGGTAGACTCAATGGAAGGTTCAAAGGTGAATCTGAGTTAAGAGGAAGACATACATGCAATGTTTCCTGCTTTCGGATGAAGTTTCATGGTTTGTAATAATAATTAAGGCTAATTAAGCTATGGGCTAGGACAGCTTACGTAAAATGTCGTAAACAATAATTAAGTTTTATGGTTAGATGGTTTGTAATAATTATGTGGATCGTATGTAGAACTAGAGTTTAATTAATTATTCAGCACTTCAAATTATCTAGAAATTAAACGCTGAGCACTGAATTGAAGTAGTTGATCTATATATATGTTAAGAAGTCGATGAACTATGTTGGTTAGTATGCTACTATGCTTACCTTAGCTTGCTTTTATGCCATGTTAAGACATTTTCTAGGTAGATCATGCAGCAAATAAATGAGTTTTAATGAATCGTCAAGGTAACGCTATAGAGGATATAGGATACTACCGTAACTAACAAGCAGGATTGTATTTTATTTTAACTAAACCACAAACAATGAGTATGTATTTTCTGCTCCAGATTTTCAATATATATATCACCAACATTTTGAAAGGTTAATTGTCTATATGCTCAAGTGCAACGCTATCACTACTATATTTTGAGTTATAGTTTAGTTTTCAAATGAATTATTGTATATATGAAGAACAGGTACACATAAATTAAAAGAAAATGACAAAATGAAAATCCGAAATGACATTAAGAAATAAGAAGGCCGATTATGTGTATGTTACGACTAATAACGAATTTACAACTAACATTATTAGCAAGCATTCCAGGCCAGGCTTACAGCTATTGATGATAGATCATATATGATGATGATTCGGGTTCGAACAATGTTCGTTCGTGTTAAATGTCACCAAGTCTCCGCGGTACGTTGATCCTAATAGACATCACTTTCCTAACACTAACAACTTCGTATAGAGAAAGGCTAACTGCCAGGTGTATATATTCCTAATATATGTCTCCTCAATCTCACCCCTATTTTTTTTTTCCCAATCATATTTTGAATTGACATTCTCATTATTTAAATTGACATTTTCTTCTATGCGTAGTTTCGTTTTAAAATATCGTGAATTGACATCTTTATCTATGAATTGAATAGACATATGAGTTTACAACTTCACGTCTTCACGAGTAGTGGTTTGTTACCAATGAGTGTGTTTCCTATGGTACGAGAACAATATGTATCTCGGTGGGAAAAATGGCGATCATATCCACATTACCCCATATATGTTTAGTAATATATACTCTTACTCTTCGTAGTGTACAACACATTCAAATTTGTTAAACTAGGCCCTATGGATAGTTGGATACAATCATTATCAACTTGCTATAAACAATTACATTGATTAGTAATTGTTGGAATATAAGCCAAGTTATAAGAAGTTTAAATAAGGAATCTATACTTATCTATTAATAGGCTAACATCTCAGCCTATGTGGCAGGATTTTAGCTGCATTGTTAAAAAAAAAAA
>JBBYHQ010000022.1:1342642-1361513 GCA_038382645.1 Spergularia azorica
CGGGTCCTAAAATTTTGGACCCGGACCCGTACCCGTCCACAACGGGTTCGGTTCTGGACCCGCCGGGTCCTAAGCGGGTCCGGGTCTGGTTCCGGGTACCCGCTTTTTTTGCTCACCCCTAATAATACTTCATTGTTTCATTATTGATCCTAAAATAAAAGGATATTTAATTTATTAATTTAAGGAATTAGATCCCCTAGAGTTGAAAATAAACTCTAGCATGTAGAGTTTACTTAATAAAGTACGAATTAATTATTTTGCATTTTTTTTGTGCATTCCAAGATTCTCTTCCTTTTGTCTTATTACTAATTTTAGCAAACTCCACCAACTCTACCAAGAAATAACTCTAGGGGATTCTCACCCATTAATTTATACATGTTTTTGGGAACGTTCGTACATGTAATTAGCTATTTTCATCCTGGACTACGTACCCTTAGATAATTTACCCTCCGTTAGCTTCTTCAAGATGGTATGTACTCCGTATTTGGTTTCCTTACTAATCAGAATTAAAAGATATATATGACTCCATGTTACATTTCGGCTTTCTTCAACCGAGAGGAACAAATGATATAAATAAAACTGACATTATAATTAAGTATAGTACGGTCTTCAACCGATTACCATTTCATACTCCTGTATATTCCTTTCTATTATTAACGTTTGATTCTAAACTAATCCCAGTTTCTCGCATATTCAAACCCCCCGCTAAGCTAGCGATAAAACCGTTAACGATCTAAAAGAGTGAGGGCTCGGAGTAACTAGCTAGTTTGATGTTTGGTATGGTCGAGATTAGGCTCCAAGTAAGGCCATGCATTATTATATATAGTCACGACTTTTACACGCGTATTGCTTGTTGCCGTAAGATCTACAATCAAACTGTTGAATTTCTTCCTCAATTTGGTCATCAAGCGAAACCCTAGAGGCCACAAATTTGATCTTATGTGTTCTTGGTTGTTAGTCACTTAGAAGAATTGGCTACCAAATTGCCAAAGATCTATAAATTAAAACACGGACACTATTAGTGGAGCCCAATCATAATAAGAAGAAGAATGTTATGATTTTGATAAGAAAACAAGATAGATATTAGATAGAGATGAGGTTCTATGAATAGCAACAGAGATTACGGAAAAAAGGAATCGAAGGGATTTCAACCAGCAAAGTCAATGTCATGATAGGTCAAATTATATATAAAGGTTTTTGCATATGGTGGGGTTATTATCAACTAATAATGCATGAAAATAATTTATTCACAAGCTTAATGTTGGAGTAGTTGACATTATATATAGAACTCTATAATAGTATGTCGGACACGTGTCATGGAGTTTAGAACATATTATAGCATGTTTTCGGAAGCACAAGGAACATGATGATCTTTCTCACAATAGAAGAGTAGGGATCACACTTAATATAATGCTATAAGCACTATTGAGTTTAGTGGATTGGCCTGGCGTTTATTTTGTACTCTCATGGAGTATATATTATGTATGTTAAAATTTTGAATAATTCATTTTATAAAAGAAATTCGTTGAAACGACATATTAGTATGTAAATTCATTGATATAAATTTCTTTATATGTGAATTATATATAGTAAAACTAGCTAGTGATAGTAAAAATTTCCTGTAATTTGTACATTATGTAGCAAATGCTTTTGTATGAATGAGACAATAATTCATGCAATAGTTTGTCACAAAGATATATAATTCGTTGATCACAAATTATTCACAATAACTATTAACCATGTGCTCCGCGCGTGCTTTAGCGAATGACTTCAAAATGTGGGTTGTATACTTTAATTGGTCTTGTACTCATCTAATACTATATATTAAAACCTGAAACCAAGTCTTTTCTAGAAGGACACTTGACATTCATTAATTGGATAGTACTAAGTAATTACATAATATGAAAATTATTAGCTACTTTATGGAAAATAATATAATTTATGGTGGTTATGGTGGTAAGCTAATTTATGGAAAATAATAGTGTATGTTGCGAATAATATTATAACAAAGATAAATTGACAATTTCATAAAATGAGTATAACAATATAAATATACAGTCCGGGCACGGGCCAGACATGCAAACTTGTATATATGTAATCCTGAACCTGCTCAATTCCCACGCTGACACGTGGCATATAATAATATTATTATATTGTAAATAAAGTTTATTCAAATTAGGATATGGTAAGTAGATACTATATGGTAAAATTATTATAATAAAATAACATTATTAATACCTTGATTTATGGAAAATAGTTATGTAATATAGTAATTACTTGATTTATGGCCATTTGATCAAATATCCGACGGGTGTTTCAAAATGGGACTTTGGCTTTGAAAGGTGACTTTTCCTCTAATTACAATACAAATATCCCACGAGTGTTCGAAATGGGATTTTAGGTTTTGAAAGGTGATTTTTCGTGTAATTACATTACGAATATCCTACAGGTGTTCGAAATGAGATTTTAGATTTTGAAAGGTAACTTTCCATCTAATTACATGACAAATATCCACGGGTGTTTGAAATGAGATTTTAGATTTTGAAATGTAACTTTCCATCTAATTACATTAATAAAATTCCACGGGTGTTCAAAACATGATTTTAGTTTTTTAAAGGTGACTTTCCATCCAATTATATTACAAATTTTCTACGGGTGTTTGAAACGAGATTTTAGATTTTAAATAAAAATTTCGTTTAAGTAGCCCGGACATTGCACGGGCCATCAAACTAGTTAGTATTAAAATCGAATTGTAAAGACAATTATTTCGTCCCAATTTAATGGGCCAACAAGTACACTAATCCAAAGTCAAATGAGTAGTGACACAGTTCATCGCATTACAAATTGTTGGGAATATACTTGTACTCTTTTTTTCCATATATACTACTCCATGTTTCAAGATAAGATTGAAGTTAATACTTAATACGATCAAACTTATACCTTGCACAATGTGTCTAATTAATTCTAGACGATCTCAGCAAAATGCGATCCACAAATAGACAATGATATCGAAAATGACTCCGGGCCTTGACATTATTAGAACTCGGAAGTCAAATTGGTTTTGCATTGTAATGTAGTATAATGTAACAAATTAATAATGAACTAATGATGTATAGAATGTTACTAAAGAATGATTGGCAAATTGGCACTGAGATCTCAAGAGGGAAGCTAGCAATGCAAATCAGGAGAAATAATAATACTAGATTTGCCACCGGCCTACTTAAGATCGAGAAACAGACAACATATATATGATCAAAGTGCTCCATTAAAATTGATCATGTTGATATAAACTTGAATTACATATATATTTAATTGAACTTTTGATCAAACTCATGACCAGACAACACATTATTTTCCCTTCATTCATCGAACATCCGAAATATAAAAACCCAAAAAATTACAACGATCCAAGAACCTTTTTCTGTTTTCTTCCTGTTTTGACTCAATTGCACATATTGACATGTAATATGTACAGTATGTTACAAGAGTAGCAAATTATGTGCTTCTATCATAGGCAGAACCCTTTGCAAATGGAGTAATAATGCATGATTGCCTACCTTAGCCACAAATTGTTGGATGTCAATGTCAACCCTTTTGAGAGTGCGGCAATAATTATAATATTATGCACACACAACACTGATATAGTTAGTATGTACTCCAGTTGAAATTATTGAGCGAATATTTAGTTAACAAACATTTAATTAAGTCATAGGATCATAGCTAAATATCAAATTAAACAGTTGAACGAAATTGTGCATCGATCGTCATTGAGGTTTCAAATTACTGTAAGAGAGTGTTTGGGAACAAGATTTTGTTTCTCAAATCCAAATTTGACACGAATCACATGTTTGGCAATTCAAGAATTTGAGAATTTGAATTTGTGTCAAATCCAATTAGGCCAAACTCACCCTCCCAAACATTGAATTTATATTTGAATTCTACATTCTCAAATGATGGATTTGAAATGATTACAAATTTTCAAATTCATGTTTCCAAACGCTACCTAAATGAATTTCGAACCAGTACATATATATATGATTAAATTGTAATTCCACCATTGGTTGGTCAGAGTATATTATTATGAGTTTACGACTTCTTTAGTCAAGTTTCATTTACTTTTATTATCTCGACGATACGTAGTAGGTTTGTGTATCTTAAAACAAGCACTACTACATGCGTAGTTGATCAACTTGACATACAATGCCTTCAACAACAAATAAGAGAAGGTTTAAATGTTGGTTCTAAAAGTTATAGTACGATCTAAACATAATACCTAGGTTGTAGTTGCACAACTTGAAACAAATATAAACTTAGATGTAAGCATATGCAATTGGAAATTTGAATTTTTTTTTACCAAATTGTTAGCTTTTGTCGTATTAGTTATAAAAAAACATATGATTGCTCACAAGGGGATAATAATGATCTTGTTATAGCCGCCTTTATATGTTCTAGTATAGTAAGGTGATTCACTTAAGATCTTAATTAAGTTATTCAATTACAAAAAGATTCCAAATAAAGATCATTGTATTAGTAGTGGAGATAATTAGCTTTAACTCATCCGCCAAATGTTTATCATCAAAATTAATTATTGTTATTCCTCATGTCCACATTTGGGGGAGCTTCTATATGATCAGGATATTTTTTAGATGGAGCTGAAATTGTAATCTTGCTAGTTCTTAAATTAATGCGCTAGTGGACCTCACACAAAATAATTAATCACATTTTAGAAATAATTCATACTACTAATTTAGTGCTCATATAATTGATTTCACCCTCACATGAAGACAAGCCAAAATCATATTAAAAAAGGCATGAAGTACCCCTATACCTGCAAGTCTAGATTGATATACGAATTTAGACTCGCAAGATCAGTGAAATTCTTCTTATTAATATATGCTATGTAATAATAATAAGTCGTGTCTACCCTCAATAAATTAAATTCGGCCCTGGAGCATATAATTGAATTCATCAGTTTGATTCATGAACACACACTTATGCTCTATATATATATATATACACGAGTTCAGTGAAAAGTGAGAGCAACTGTAACATTTATAAGAATGATAACTACACTTGCACATACACTCTAACACCCACTCGCTTTTTTTTTTTATGTTAATTTTTTTATTTGGCGCAAAAGAAGGAGTCCGTAGTGGAGTAGTTGACTAATTGTATTGAAAAAACCCGTTTTTTAGAAGCCTATTTAATATAGGCTCGATTTAGTCTGAATTCGAGTGGGTCGATACGTTGGAACTTGAAACGGATGATCCATATCCTTTGTATGTCTTGGCCCAAACCGAAGCTCTATTAGCCCACAAATTGTTCGAAACTAAGCAGCCACTTTCGCTCTTTCTCGGTGTCTTTTAGGTTCATAGAAACGTGTTTATTACTCCAGTAAAATTTGATTGATGAAACTTGAAAGATTCAAACTTTACCCTTCAAAAAATCATAGAATGTAATGCTTTCCCGCCATATAAACTGTAAAACCCTGCTAGGATTTACGCAACAACAACTGATTTCACCAGTTAAGGGCTCGCTAAATCATGCACACCACCTGTTTGATAAAATTCCTCAACGAAATGTACATAATATTAGCTATGTCATGCTCACTTACATACGGCAGAATTCCTGTCCAAAAGCCCTTCATGTTTTTAAGACAGAAATGCTGTGTAATTCCACTTAATGGATCACCGAAGATGCCGTGGCTATCGCTGTTAAAGCGTGTCGTGGTGACCTGAAAGCGGGTGCAGCACTTCACAGCTTTGCTGTGACATCTGGGTTTATTCGATATCGGTCTGTCTCAAATTAGTTGATGAGTATGTACTGTAAAGCAGGGAAATTTGATACTGCACTGAACATTTTTCACAGCATGGATGAGCCTGATACTGTTTCGTATAACACGATTTTATTGGGTTTTCGGAGTAGAGATGATGCTTTATATTTTGCAACTCATATGAATGCGAATGGTGTTGTTTTCGACCCTGTTACTTACACTACGGCATTGTCGTTTTGTGTGGATGATGTAGGGTTTTCATTTGGGTTTCAATTGCATTGTAGCATACTGAAATCAGGGTTGGAAAGTGAGGTGTTTGTTGGTAATGCACTTATTACATTGTACTCGAGATGGGGTCGTATTGTCGAGGCTGAGAGAGTGTTTGATGGAATGCCTACCAAGGATCGTGTATCGTGGAATGCAATGTTGTGTGGGTATAGCCAGGAGCCAAGTTGTGGAATTGAAACGATTGAGACATTTCGTAATATGGTGAGACAAGGGGTGGGGATGGATAATATCTCTATTACTGCTGCAGTTTCTGCTTGTGGATATGAAAGAAATTTAGAGGTTGCGAGGCTGCTACACTGCTTGAGTACTAAAATGGGATACGGAAGACATGGTTCAGTTTGTAACCTTTTGATGTCAGCATATGCTAAGTGTGAGATAAATGGAGATGTGAAACTTGTATTTGAAGACATGGTGGATAGAAATGTTGTTTCTTGGACGACAATGATTTCTGTTTTTCCTGAGGATGCACTTGACCTTTTTCATGGGATGAGGATGGACGGAGTCTACCCTAATGATGTTACGTTTATAGGGGTAATCCATGCTGTTACACTCGAGAATTTGGTTAATGAAGGTCGAATGATTCATGGGTTTTGTCTGCAGACTGGTCTTGTGTCTGAATTGAATGTTTCAAATACTCTTGTCACAATGTATTCAAAGTTTGCGTGTATGGAAGATGCGGCCAAGGTTTTCGAGGAGCTCCATTACAGGGATGTTATATCTTGGAATACGTTAATATCTGGATACGATCAGAATGGGTTGTACCTAGAAGCTCTTGATGCATTTCAGTGTGCAGTATCAGAGACACAGCCGAATGACTACACATTTGGGAGTATCTTAAGTGCAATTGGATCTGCTGAATCAATTTCTTTGAGATATGGCCAGAAATGTCATTCTCACCTATTGAAACTTGGACTGAATTCCAGTCCAATACTATCAGCAGCCCTCCTTGATATGTATGCAAAGCGAGGCAGTCTCACTGAGTCCTAGACGATTTTTGAGGAAAGCGTTCAGAAGACTCAATTTGCTTGGACTGCAATAATTTCTGCCCATGCCAGACATGGAGACTATGATTCAGTCATGGCTATTTTTAATCAGATGAAGAGTGAAGGCGTAAGACCTGATTCAATCACATTCCTATCCATGCTGACAGCATGTGGCAGAAAGGGCATGGTTGATATGGGGCATCAAATTTGGGACTTGATGGTCAAAGACAATCTCATTGAGCCATCACCAGAACACTATGCCTGTATGGTGGATATGTTGGGCCGTGCAGGACGACTGAAACAGGCAGAAGAGTTTGTTCTTCAGGTACCTGGAAGTCCAACATTTTCGGCATTACAGAGTTTGTTAGGGGCATGCAGGACACATGGGGATACAGTTATGGGTGGCAGGATGGCCAATGCATTGATAGAATTGCAGCCTGAGGAATCAGGCTCTTATGTGCTGATGTCAAATCTGTACGCCGAAAAGAAGGACTGGGATAAAGTCGCGGCAATGAGGAGGAAAATGAGAGATAGAGGAGTCAAAAAAGAAGTTGGTTTAAGTTGGGTTGATGTGGGTAGTAGTGCTGGTTCCTTGATTACACATGGCTTCTCCTCAGACGACACATCTCACCCGAGGTCTGAGAAAATATACCAATTGGCTAGGTCCATGGGACTCGAAATGAAATTCTTGGCGAGAGAAAGACCTGACTGGAGCTTGGTTGATGTCAATTGAAGCCATTAACATTGAAAACACAGAGAAACTCGCGCACACTGACTCTTTATTAGATGTTTGTATCGGAACCTCCCATGACCCTGCATTGAAAGAGGCAGGAGATTATTCATGGGATTAAGTATGTAAAACGTTTTCTGATATACAATGACAATGCAGCATTTGAGAGCTTACTCAGTTAATCTTGTGAATTATGGTAAATTATTTTTGTAAGAGAAATTTCGAAAGAAATAGAAAACACAAGAACTGATTTTCTTCATCTGAAGATCTCCTTGCCACAAAGGACAAAAAAAAAAACGGTAGATTATTTTATTGACACATATATCTGTATGTTCAGGATACATTCTCAGGCTTCATGGTCAAGACTCATGGAGTCATGGGTGATGTTTGTTCGACATTGCAAACGAGCAAACATAAACCAAGTCACAAAATTTTTTAAGCTTTGTTCAGAGTATCAAAATTTCTCACCTTTACCACGATAATAAAGCATTGAGAGTTCGGACAGTATATTACATAGAGCACTATGAATCGAAATTGCATGTAAAATTACTATTTCCCCGTTTCCATGTAAAAATGCGTAGAAACCCCTAGTTATCATCTTGCAAATTTTGTATACCTATTCAAACAAATACTCCGACAAATTTTAGCCAAGGATATGACGTTATATCTTAGCTCTCCGAAGTAGCCAGTTAGCCACCAGAAACCCATTTTATCACGACTTTGAGATGTTCGATACTTGTGTGCGCCTCATTGTGTTTGTAGTATTGCATTGCTTTGTTTGATCTAGTATTTGCTGTTGATCCCGTACGATTGCACCTAATTTGGATGTTATAGCTAAGCGATTATACTAATACAAGTGCACCACAAATTCGTCAGCAACCTCGCCTATTTACAACACCGGTGAGTGTACTCGAGTCCAACAAACACACGGTGGATGCTCTATGGGTACATAACCAGGCTCGAGCTAGCTAGGAGTAGCAGCCCGAGGTAAAATCAGCCCTGAAACAATTACAAGGGGCAACCAATTCTGCATCCGTGCAGAAGCACGCAACACAGCTGAAGGTGCAAGAACAAGGCAAGGGGGAGGGGTTGATAAATGATGCAACACAAGACGTAAACCTCAAGACACCAAGTCTATATAAATGACCAACAATCGACAGGCAGTAAATTTAGTTCACATTACAGACTTGAGTCTTACTCAGATACCACGCTAAATATCATAGATCCACTAACAGAATTCGACGAACAAAAATAAAGAAGACTATTCCCTAGTGGCACAACAAGTTCATCAGTCAAAGCCTCCAAGGAGCAGCTTTTACAAATCCAAGAGGCCTATCACCCCGAACAGGTACACGAAAACCCTGCCTCAGATCAAGAGCTTCTCAATTGCGTCCTGCATTTGTGTTACGACACATGAGATCAGTACATGAAGTCAATTTCATCATGGCAAATTGGCAATCATGTTTAGCAAAAACATCATATATTACAGTATGAATAATCACCTTCAGTTGTTGGATTTGAGGTTTCAAATTGCTTCCCTCGTTTGAGGTCACTGAGCAAGAAATCACAGGCCTTGAAACTCCACATGCACGACCAAGAGCTTCTTTTGAGGGAACAAAAACGTATGGAACGTTCTACAAAGGACAACAGATCAGAGTTAATACAAAAAAACAGGAATTAACCAGTCATTCTCCATTCTTTATGAAAAATCACTGACTACAAAACTAAGCAGGCAGTAGGCAGGTAGTTTACTATGCTAGGAAATTGTATTTATGTTCACAGGCCCTCCAACATCAAGTTTCAACACAGCACTAGATTCCACGACCCTTTGTAATCACAATGGAATTTAGCATATACACATCCTATAAGGAAATACCAATTTCAAACAAATGCCGGCCATAGAAAAGATTGCCAAATTTCATGTAGTTTTAAGACACTCAAAGCATAGTTAATCAAATTCGCAAAACCGAAAGCACCTATTCACAAACATACCAGCACATACAAATGAGCTGAACAAACTGTTACTATGGCTCGACAGACTTCAATAACTTAGCATTCACAATTAAAGTTAAGAATATGCAAATTAAACAGATCTTAATGCAATTACATGACCCTGCTATTGATCAAGAATACACGATAGTAAGATACTCCTACAAAATTGCTAACACCATGATATCTAACACATTTCTAGCTTCACACGTAAACCAACCAAATACGAAGACCAAATTTCAGACAACATGCCCAAAACAGATGTGCAATTCAAAACCATGATAATATCAAACGCACACATAAAACTTACACAACAAAGCGAAATAGCCTTTCTATCAAAATACCATCACTCAATCAGTCTAACAACTTAACCAACACCTCCCAAAACTAAGCCAATGAAAGATAACAACTTTTAACCACCGACTACAACTCGACCCAAGAAAAATTACAATAACAAAGAGGGAAAATAGGGGTATACCTTGTCTTCAGCGAGCAGGGGAAGGTGAAGAAGGATCTCCAAAGGCTCGGTATCGGCCGCCATAACCACAAATTCAGCAATACCTCTGTTCAATGTCTTGGTTGCTACATCATTTACCAAAAACCAGTAAATTATTTACCCCAAAGTTACACACACACACAACCCCCACCCCCCTTAGAAAATCATATCTAACAAACCCTCTAACAAAATTTCCAGCTAATTAAACTAAAAAATTAACAACCCAGCATTTCATCCCAGAATCATAAATTAACAACTTTTACAGTAGTAAAATTATTTTCCCCAAAAGTTACACAACCAGAGTAAACCCTTTTGAAAATCATACCAAACAAACACTCCAGCTAATTAAACTCAAAAATTAACAGCAACCCAGCATATCATCCAAGTTAAAAAAACACAAATTAAAAAGTTACAGCAGTAAAAAAGAAAGGGAATAATTAAATAATTAATTAATTACCTTCATTAGCACCCTTTTTGAGCTGCTTGTAATTGGCAGCTTGTTGAACAATATCCATGATTGTATTTGTCAACTGAGCATCCGCCAAAGGGTATGCTTTAGGGTTTACTGCCTCTCCAGTCTACACAACAAAAATGAATAAACTTAATAAAAACCATATTATACAAACCTAATCATATGAAATATCAAATTAATCATATCATATGATTAAAAAAACCAAAAAAGATGCAAACTTTGAAGAAATTAGACACAGTAAGAGAGAGAATTTGAATTTAGTTACCATGGTGGCTGAAAGTTGGATGAACTGAGGAGAGAGAAAATTGGGGAAGGAGGCTAGGGTTTTGGACTTTTGGCAAAGGGTTTTAGGAGGAGAAAGAGAAGAAAAAAGGGGTTGAAAATCGGGTGTAATTTATAGGAAGTGTTGACGCTATTGGGCCAAAACGACACATTTTGGACCTTGTTTTGACTAAAACGGCACCGTTTTGATGGCCCTAATACCAAAACGACACATATTCGACCTAGTTTTAGTAAAAACGGCACCGTTTTTGACGGCCCAAAATAGAATTTAGGGCTTTTACTTGGGGACTCCCTAAGAAAAAGCTTTCATTTTTTTTTGAAGCGTAACCAAGACTCGACTTCAACTTCGCCCCTTTTTAGAGAGAGAAAGAAGAGAGAGACATGGACATGGAAATTGAGAGGGGAAATATTCAAATTGATGGGGGAAATCTTTTGGCGTACAACCCAAATCATCACTTCAAATCTAAACCTTCCCAAAGGTATAAAGTTTGCACCTTTTTAATGTTTTTGTTGTTTTTTTTTTTTCTGCTCAAAATTTGCTTCTTTGTGAAGTTTATGTCATTTAATTTGGTTGTTTCTTTAATATTTAGCAATATAATTACTTTGTGTATGTACCCATGTTGAAATTACCTGATTTTATCAAGTGGGTTGTTGTGGAAATCCCTTTAAATTGAGTTAATCTTGATAGTAATTCATATTTTTTTACTGCCCATGTTAATTTTAAGCTAGTAATGTGAATATGTGATACTTGAGAATGGTAAATTGATTGTGTGATTAATTGTGTTTTTGGGGAAAAATTGAAGGGATGAGCTGGTGAAGCAATGCTTGCAGCTGGGAACTGAAGCAGCTCAAGAAGTTGTGGAGTTGCTTTTTAACTTGCCTGCTACTCAAGATGACGATGGACCCATTGTGACGTTACCGGCGCCTACTACAAAGCTTCCGAGGCAGAAGCATGTAATGTCTCTTACTCGATTTTTCTGTGTTCTTTGTGCCCTTTCCATCTGCAAGATTTAGTTGATAATATGTAGTCGGATAGTCGGGCCGTGTTTCTTGAATGTTTTCATGAAAATTAATAGCAGTTTTCGACTTCATATTTTTGTCTCGTGTATGCTATGCTATGTCCTATGTGCTGCAGCATAACAAAGCAATCTGTTCATTTGGTGATAGGCTTGTTCGATTTGTATGACAAAACATCTCGAGTGCTTTTAATCGGATGTTTTCTTATGTTTTGTGGAATTTCTTGGGTGGTTTATAAGAAAGTTGAAGTTAGTTTCAGCAGTCAACAATATGGCTTGGTGGTATCTGTGAATGTTCTTCGTTTTGTATTATTTTGCATTTCTAGTGCGACTGCTAACAGAATTGGATTAGTTTCTGCAAGATTGAAACTATTATGTTGATAGATTTATTTTCTTGATAGAATCGTTGTATGGTTAGAGTTAATTATGAGGAACTGTGATTCTTGCTACTCGTATGTTTAGTTTTTCCATTAAATTGTTATAGTACATGGCTGTTCAACTGCTTTAGAATACAGTGATCTAAATATGTCAATATCTGTCTGGCTAATGTTATGTGTACTTTGTTGTTTGCGGCTAGAAACTAGTGTCTCAATGCTGAGACTAATGTGTCTAATATTATATGTCCAGCTACCAAGACCCAAACCTCCAACAAAGTGGGAACAGTTTGCCGAGAAGAAGGGTAAGCTGTTCGTTTTTTTTTTCTTTTTGGGCCAGTTGGCTTTCTTAAATTTACAACATTTGTCTACAACCTATCATAGTAAGATTTGCTTGGTTTTCGTCCGTGCACCGTTTTTTCAGGTATAAAGAAACGTAAGAAGGATAAAACTGCATATGATGAAAAGAGTGGTACTTGGAAACGCACTTATGGTTATGACCGTGCCAATGATGAAAACGATGTGCCCATCATTATCGCTAAGCCAACTGACGGTTAGCATCTAACTTATTAGCTTTGTTCTTATGGCAGTGTGGTATCTTACTGTTAGTCATACATTCAGTGAACACCATGGAGCATTGTCATCCATAGTAGATGTCATGTTGATTGTGGTAAACATTATAATTTTCCATAGACTCCTTGGAAAGTAAATTATGTATTGAAGCCTTCTTTGTTTTTACTTGCAGAGCCTGGACAGGATCCTTTTGCGAAGAAAAAAACTGATAAGAAAGACCGAGTACAGAAACAAGAGAAGAATCGTTTGAATAATCTCAGAGAAGCGGCAAGTGTTGGAGCCCTGCCAAGGTATCTTTTTATATAATTGAATGTTGAACTCTTGTTTTTTATCATATGTAGAAAAGTCTCCTACATGACCATCACTTCTTCCCATCAACCCAAACAGTTTCCTTGTGAAACACCCGTACCGAGTCATTTGATGCTCTACAAAAAGCACTTGAGAAAGCTTCTTTCCAGTTTCTCATAGGTTACTGCAATCCGCAATAGTTGTACAGTGCAGTAAATCTTTGTTGTAATCCATGTTACTGTCTGGAAAATATCAATTATCTCTGGTCTGAGGGTTATTGCAACGTGTGTTTTAATATAGTGTGTACTTTGCACAACTCATATACAATGCCTGCTTTCTACTCCGATATCATTGGCCTGTTACTTTGAGAAGTCATATGATTGTGGTAGGAGGTCCAAGGTACATTGGTTGTTGATTTGTCTTGCATCTTTACATTTCGTTAGCCAACTTGTTTTCGTTGCTCCGGTTGTGACCCCTGTATCTCACTGAAGTTAAGATAAGCATATGTTAATTTGACTATTACTGTCTCCTGGTCATTAAGCTTTAGTTGTGTTCCTGACCTTGCTAATTGAATCAATAAATTGTGTTCATCTGCATCCCCTGCAGCAGATTTCGATTCCTGGAGATCACATACCTGTATAGAGATTAAAGTTTAAATTTAATGTAGGTTTGCTTGGGGGAAGCTCAGTTTTAAATGTTAAGATCTCATGTCTACTTAAATTTCAGATCTCAAGGATCGCATAGATTTTTCATGTGGGCTGAGTTTTTTTTTGGGGGGGGGGGGGAGTACATTTCAGTATTTGCTTGGATATACTTTTTAATACAGAGTATGTTGTTTTATGCATAGAATAACTTTCTTCTAAATCGACTTCTTTTGCCAGCCATGTTCAACTAGCTGCTCAAGCACTACCCATTACTGGTAGCCAGACTGCTCCCAAGAAACTTGGTAAACGTGAGCTAGAGGAAGTAGCTGGTCATGCAGCAACATCCACGGCAAGTATTGGAAAGTTTGACAAAAAGTTGGCTGGAGAGAAGAAACAGAAAAACGATGGAAAACATAGAAAGGTTTGCATATGTTTAATTCTGTTTTGCCAGAGTATTGGTGTTGATTCTTGTGTGTCAGTTTCTTACAAGTCTGTTTAAATGTATGCTGTAGTTCCTACCTGTTGTCGAAGGGAGAGGTATGGGCTCACAGGAGAAAGAGCAAACTGACAAGATTTTGAACAAACTCCTTGCGAAGCATTCTCATGGCGTGCTTAATGTTGACAAGGTATGATTAGTCATGACTCATGAGGGCGTATTGGAATGAATCCTTTAGACCTTGCTCCTTTAGCTTAATACTAATAACATTTTTGTGTGTTTTTTCCGTGTATCAAAGGCTGTTAGAAAGGTCAATGTCCAAAAGGAGAAGAGCAAACAAGGCAAGACATCTACTGACTCCAGCAAATTGAAAACGAGACAGAAACCTGCTTTCAAGAAATCGTCGAGCAAGGGATCTTCATTCAAAGGATCCTCAGGTAGCAAGGGGTCTTCAAACAAAGGATCATCAAAGTCAAAGTTTACGAAGTCCAAGTGATTTTCAGGATTAAGCAGCGAATAGGAGCTTCTTCGATTACTTTTTTTGAGTATCTTACCCTTATGTTGGATGAGACATCAAAATTTTGGGCCATTAATGCAATTCGAAATTGTCATTCTGTTCAATTCTGCTTCTGTTGTGATTTACCCGCCTCCCTAGTACTCCCTAACAGGCTCATGCATCTCTTTCCTACGCCTCCCCTGATGCATTTACACTTCGTAGTTAATCAATCTGATTCGTGCTCATATTCCGCTGGTGCATGATATGTATCGTTCTGAGGTGCATTGTTTTCGTGTAGGGAGGATGTTATCTGAATATTGATTTGTGAACTTTCCTCTTAAACTTTATTGATACGTATCAGATGATGACTTTCTGCAGACTGCAGTTTCTGTTTTGTTGCTACATTAGGATATCTTTTGTGCTTGTGTAGTGTGTTCACACTGCATCAAAACCAAACGGTTGACAATAACGTCATGATTAGTAGCGAAGCAGACTGCTCTTGCACATTGGCATTCTAGTAGCGAGGTAGGCATTCTTTGTAGATCGCCTTCTGAACTAGCGACAACTAGTCTATAGAATATGAGTTTTGTACAATATAATCATAAACACAGTGCGTGCTTGTGCCCTTGTTTTACTTGAAAACTGGAGGCTTGTATGAGTTGTATCATTCCAAAGCCGCAATCTGCCTTAACACAGCTCAACATAAGAGAACGGAAGAACACCATTTGCACATCAAGTGAACTAGACAATAATTTGGAGCAAACACCATTAACAACCTCATTTACCTACGCAAGAAAAGAATGTATTTTGGAACTGAACTTTCGACACAAGCAGACCAAGTTCTGCATCCTGACTTTCAAAAACTATACTTCAAAACAAATAAAAGAAAAATCAAACTACAACTGATTAGGTGATTTTATCTAAATCAACATGATTCAGATACTCCAGCACAAAGCCCCAATGCAAATGGAAAGCGCCAGCCTCAGTTCTGCTCTTCATTGTCACCAATGACTTCCTCTTCTGCTGCAGCAGCTGCCATTAATTTGTCGAAATTCTCTGTCTTGCCCAGCAATATCTCTATCTGAGAAAGACAGACACCAACAATCAGCAACTATTCAAACAAGAGAAGAAGACAACATACCGACAGCAGAGATGGACTTCACGCACAAGAATAAAATGAACAAGAAGTCATTCAAAGGCTAAATTTTATGATTCAAGCACATCCAAGTTTACCTTAGCCTTCTGCACAGGTCGACCTCTTGAATCATCCTTGATATCAACAGTAGATGTCGTGATCTCTGCAAAGATCACACAGGAAGTCAGCTCACAACTTAGGCTCCGCAATGGTTACATCAGAGGCAGGCAGAATAATAAATTCAGTTTGCCCTCTGAATATCAAGAGCTACGACAATAGAGTAGAGACGTAGAGTACTCACTCTTTTCAACAGCAAAGCCATTGTTTTTGAGAATTTCAGCAATAGTCACAACAGTTGCAATTGCTGCAAAAATTATTCCCAACAAGCAAAAGCAGGTGAGTCTTATATATAACTAAGAAAAACCACATGCCAGTAACAAATTTACAAGCACCCAAATATCAGAGAGGGAAAATGATTACACATAAAAAACAATGATCATATTAAGGTTTCAAATCACAATGTCCTACATGCTTCATAATTCCTAGTAAACTGCTTATGAAACCGCGTCTATGGTGTGATAATATTTGGTCTATTAAATTATAGGCGCAATTTTTTGTTATGGGGTCACCCAGGTACATCCTCTCTATGATGTCAACATAGAGGTCAAGTTGCATATTTCCAACCTCCCCTAACCTCGACATAGGAGTTGAACCCTTAAGCCAGGGTAATGTAGTTGCACGTGCTACACAATCCTTACGTAAGGTCTACTGTGTGTGACACGAGCTCGAAAGTCCAATAGCCAAAACTATATACAACCATATACTACCACAACAGCAAATAATGTTCCACAAGAATATGCCACCACAGACTTTTCAACCTGAAATAGACTTGTTCTAGTTCATTAGTTTGGGTAGTTGAAAAAGGAGATCGCCATGATGCCATATTCTGAAGGTTCCTTTGACACATTTCATTGGCAAATTCCACGTTGCACGTGGAAATTTATAAGAGCGCCTCATAGTTATTGCTCATGAAATATCATATCAACAACAGTTCAAAATTAAGATACCAATTACCTTTGACCTCTGAAGTATACAATGCCGGATAATCCAAATTACCCATTACATGTAACGAAACAGACTCGATTACTACTATGTCAACGATAACTTATTCGTATTACACGCTTTTACTTCACGCGAATTTCCAGAGCTTAGTTACGCTTTCAAACCCATTTAACCGAAATCATGCTACAAATCTAACTAATACACAACCAACAACAAACCAAAGCTCATGATATTGCACTAGCAACAAACTACAAAAACACCAGTTTCCCTTCCACCACTCTAGGTAAAAGTAAAACAACCAAAGCCGCCGACTTTCGCAGTTAAAAATCATCAAACACAACTAAAATAACACCCAACATGCCCAAACAATCAATTATAAGAAATACCCCTCAGTAAATTTTTGAAAAGAGGGACAAAAAATTACCCATTCCAAGCGCAGAAAGCTCAACCTCATTGTTCTGTTGCATATACCTCTGCAAATACAGCATCATAACAACAAACCCACCTCAGAAATTACTCAAATTAACCTAAAAACACAGTAAAAATCAATTTGACACAAAAAAGTTACTACCTTTGCAAGATTAACGTAGAAGAAAAGGGGTTTCTTGGTGTTAGAAACTTGAATTCGACTGTTCTTCTTTCCATGATCAACAATGTTCAAATTGGTCACTCCATCGGTAATTTGTTCAACAGCAGTCGCCATTCTGAATCAAAATTTGTAATAAAAAAACCCTAATTTTACGTAAAAAAAAAAAAAAAAAAAACCCCTCAAATTTGGGGGAAAATAATAAATAAGAAGAGTGTGAATTAATTAAGAGGAGAGAGGAAAAGGGATTTACCGTAGAGATGCGGCGGGAACGAGGGCGTGTGTGAGGGAGAGAAAGAGAGGCTTCTAATGGAAGTTTTCCGAAGTTATTGTTTTTGTGAACAGAGAGATTTTATAGGGAGGCTCTGTTTCTTCACTTTCTTTTTATATCAAACCTTGGTTTCCTTTTTGGGTCGGGTTGGTGGTGGTATTCGACCCATTTCAGAACCTTGATCCGTTTTCTTATTCGGGTCGGGTTAGTGGGTATAATCCACATATAGTAAAAAGGATGTGATCTGATTGAATGATTAGAACTCGGATAGTTGATACGAGACAATGTGTCGACATGATTTTAAGCATTTTGGTCAATACTATCAATTCGTTTATTGAAAGAAAGTATAGTAATGTTTAGTAAGGAACTAATTATCGATACTTCTTTTTTGTATAAAACTTAAATACCATGATTTGTTTCATTTTGAAAATCGGTTAAGTGGCAGGTTTTTTGATCTATTTGTGTGAAAATCGTGCTATATTTCTGTCAATAACTTTGAAGTCACAAACGAGCTGACACGAACATAAACGGTTATGCACCGTACCATGTGAATGAACAAACTCAAAAACCTATTTCTCGAAAATGGTTAATGAGGCTTAACACGACTCCTCATGCGAAAGGATTTGAACTCGAAACCTCGAGTTTGAGGATGCTTTAATATCATGTGAAAGAACCAACTCAACCAAAAATCCAAGATCATGATTGAGGTTCTGACAATGGTTTTATACCTTAACGGCTTGAAGTGGTTCACGTATTAATTTCCATTTCAATAAATTCGGCTCAAATCTAGTCATACCAAATGCAATAAATCCAGTTTAGATTTAAACAAACTCGATCAAACACTAATCACAGCCAAAATCAACTTAAACCCTTCATTTAATCTATTGTTTATTTTCATTAATCTATACTTATCTATTAATAGTGTAACATTCGCGCCCACGTGGCAGATCTGTATTGCATCTTAACAAAAAAAAGCC
>JBBYHQ010000022.1:1361613-1375476 GCA_038382645.1 Spergularia azorica
TAACTTGGGTTTGTAAATTAGTAGGTTAGTTTTCCTTATTACGTTACTTCGAAGATTAAAGTATCTTTGGAAAAGTTGAAATTTCTTATGGCGTGAGTGTTGTCTATTTGATACCCAGATGTATTGATACTTCATAGGAACCAGCCTTTCTTAGTCCTTCAGTAGTTCAGATACTTTTCTGTTTAAAGTCATCTGGTGTTTAGTCGTTGGTTTGGCTGTGCTGTTAAGCATCAAGAATCACTTGGTTGGTTCCAACATGAAACCCGGTGCTATGTGGACTATGTCAATGATGAGGATCTATTTCGATTGTAGTAATCATGATAAACGATTTGAACTTGAAATCTGATGTTATGTATTAAGATTCTTGAAACAAATCATTATCCAGAGTAGATGGGATATAATTTATGTTGCTAAATTTATTTCCGAGTTTTGTATACCACAGGAGATGAGCTTAGGTTGCTCTATTAGTGTGTCTAGCATGTCAAATGAGATTGAAATGATCTCAATCATCTAAATCAAAATGTTTCAAGATCTGATGTAAGTATATCCTTAGTCAGGAGTCAGGACCATTCGTAAAGTGGGAAAGCAATGTGCAACAAATTGCGGTTAAGCCAAGTTGAATTAAGGTTACATGGCTAAGAAAACATGGTCCCTCACTTTCAAATCCACTGATGAGTGATGACTGATGCAAATAAAATGAGGCTATGAATTTATAATGTCATGGCCCGCTTCTTCCCTCAGACGCCTCTTTCTCACAAGTAGGCACATAAAGAGGCAATTATCCCACAAAATAAAATCACAAAAGCAGACACTGATGATGTATGCATTATTTGCTTTAACTTTTGTGTGTCTACAGCAAAATGTGTACTATGTGTTACTGTTAGTAGAAAATGGTCAGTTATTATGTAATTATTCGAACAGTGTGGCTTAATGAAATGACGTGGGTCGGCTTACATATGAACTGTCTCATGGAACCGTCACAAAGTTGTTGCTGAATGAGGTTCATTATTTTTGCAGGAAGATGGCAGAGCACGGCGAAAACAGTGGCTATAGTAGTCGGAGGAACTGCAGCAGCAGGTTTCTTAGTTGCTATTCTATTATGTATGAAATCATTTTTTAAGAAAAAGCCTAAGAAGTATCAGCATCAGCATGGTCACTATGGAGGATGATAGAGCATTGGTGTGTTGCTTCATTTTCTATCCTTGCTGCTCACCATGTATATAAAACATCTGTAGCTACTTTACTACTCCGTATGTCCTGTGAAATTGTATCAAGTAAAACTGGGATGCTTTTTATCCATTGAACACCCTTATGACCTTAAAATTTAACATGAGAATGACTTCTGAATTGTGATGGAGTAGATTTTGTGTTACTGTTTTATGCTTGCCTTTTCGATTACAGTGGTATGTTCGCATGCACATGCGTGCTTTTGTTCAGGCTCCTCACTGTTTCACCTATAATTGATCTGTAAACAATTGAGGGGTAGAGCCTTATTCAGCTTATGCCTTTATGGCTTTATCACAGTCTCTTCATGGTTTTATCACAAGAAATCGTGTTTTTCCAAAGTGTCTTTCACTATTTTTTATGCTTAGTTGTCTCTTTATTTCCTGGGGACAATGTGTGTACTGCTCACTGCTTCTGTTTGGGAGTTCTAACTCGGCAACGACACTTATATTCTAATTTAAGAGTTTGATTTCCTATTCCCCTCTAATAATTTTAAGTGGTAGTATTTTCTTAGATAATCTAGATTAACAGCAACTCCAGGATCGAGATTATATAAGGTTCTAAGTTGGTCAGGGTACGCTAATATTCTCATTACAGCTAACCATTTTGTTTCCTGGTGTTATTATTTATGTGTCTTTAAGACGTGGGAGCAAACTGAGAGTTTTTTGGAATTACACAGAATAGAGTAGTGAAAAACACTAATAAACAATGATCTTTGCTTGCCATGCTGTAGTTGCTCCAGTTAGGCCAAATAATAAGCCACACTCGGAGACGTTGCTTCGTCGCTCAGTGGTTCCGAGCTGAGAAAGGTGTCTGGCTTAGATCGCTTTATTAGGCCAATATTGTTATAGAACAAGGATGACTATGTAACCTCAGATGTGATTGTGTATATTAGGAGCTATCATTTGTCAATGAATCAATTGTTAAACTTTATAGCAACACTGACATTTGAATATTTGATAGATAAGTAGGGCTATAGGCTGCATTTATATGTCCATTGTTTCCATTTGGTGTATGCGACTGTGCACTTATCTTCTTTGCATAAGCTTGCGATAGGGCTGATAAGTAGTATCTAGGTATAAAAAAGAGTTGAGACTTCCATTTTCTTCTCTTATCTCATCATACAGCTTAAAGCAAAGTGATGATTGGTGTCATTGTTTTCTTGGACTATCTCCAGGTTATATAACTTGCATTGGCAATCTGTGTCATTCCATGTTACTGGTTATATGCATTGTGGGCCTGATAGCTTAGTGTTCGTCTTTCTAACTGATTTTGGTGATTTAGCATGGACATAGCTACTTCATGTTTTATGTCGTTGGATTGAATAGCTATAGCTCAGAATGAAACGCTATTCTACATAGCTACTTCGTGTTTTATGTCGTTGGATTGACGATAAGGGTACTAACTACCAACGTGCAATTAGGTATTGAAAACCAAGATAAATAAAAGTATTAATACAAATCTGATTTTATATTAACTTCGTAATTTCCATATAGAATTATTAACTTTCGCAATAAATAGATTATGTTTTAAGAGTATAGCAAAATGCGACACTTTAGTTTCCTTAAAAGGGCATTTAAAATTTACCGTTAACAACGATACCTTTTTTTACTCCTACTGATACAATTTCGAGAGGTATATGAACAAGATAACAATAATTCAGAAGTATTAGATTTACTAAACCAAACTTATGGTGAAAGTGACACTATGATAGATCACATACACAAAATTGGTCATAGAGATATCATCTACATTTTCCGATTAAAATGAAACGAAAAACAGATCCGTGAATACACGGGCACAAAAACTAGTTTCACCATTATTATCATACTTTTCATTTCCAATTGGGTTGTGATTTCGACCCATGCATTGAAATGAGATGATCTTACTTTGCCAAGCAACTACGCTCGTCTTCCTTCTACCACACGCTCAAATTTCCGGTATTTTCCTCTTCATTCATCATTCCCGCGCTTCTGATCAAATACGCTTGAAACTTCAGCAAAACCGACCCACTTAAAACTAAGGTAGAATTTTTCTAGAAAAACCATAGATTTGTTGTAATTGTTGAGTTTAATTGTATCCCTTTTATATTATCAAGTTTATGGCAGCTGAATTGATGGAAAAATTTGATGTTTTGCTCGTATTAGAGAGTTGCATACCAGGTGTTTGATGAAATGCTTGAACCAAAGTTTCTATCTTTTTGTACTGATTGACTTTTCTATTGTGATTGCAGCATTTCCATCTTTCTATTTTTCCATATAGTCAAGTAATTTTTGGAAATGATGTTGTAATTCATTGGTGTTGTTTCCTAGGCTGAGTCGAAATGGCGTTATAATGCGTTGGTTTTGCGATCGTTTGTCTTTGTTTCGTGTTTTCCCTACTTTCGACGTTGTCATTCTGTGACTATTCATGTTAGCTGACCCCGGTTGGTCTTGTGTCTGTTGTTCCGTCGGTTTTTGTACTCCATTGGTCCTAATTTCGTGTTCTTCCTACTTTCAATATTGTCGCTGCTTTCATTTGTGACAATTGATGTTAACCGACCCCAATTCATTATTCTTGTTGTTGCCGTTTGTATTGACCTAAATGATGAATGTTTCATATCTTAGTGACAACTGCTTTATCTATTCTGCTCATTTTTCTGAGCAGGATGCTGAGATCTTCTCTATTGAAGAATGTTTTAGGAGCAACTGCCAAATTTTCTCATCCTCAGTTGGTGAGTTGTTCTTCAGAGTTGTGTCCGTATATGTATTAGTTGTGATACCGGGTGATTAATATATGAGCATTACAGAGAGGGATACACAGTAGAAACAAGACAGCTATGGAGTTTATAGCAAAAGGGTGGAGTGCTATAAAGGAAGTCGATAGAGTTATGGATTACTGTGAACTTAACGATAAGCGTCTCATTCCTCTTCTTAGGGTAAGTACACAATACAAGAAAATGCGCCGTTTTGTTTTGTTGTGCCCTCTTGTCCTGCTGACCCTGAATTGATTTACAACCCTGTCTCAGTTTCGTTGGTCCACGTCATTTCTGTCCAGTTCCATTTCCTTTGTTAATGCTTGTATGCACATAATTATTAGCATTCCAACTATTTTGTGAACCTTGAAATTTGTCCATTCATACATGTTAATTTCTGTCTTGAATTGTTTTATAATCTACAACTTCCTCAAGACATTTGATATTAACGAGATTTTATGAATTAGACATAGCGATAGACCTATAGAATTGACAAGCACATGCTTGAGTATTAAATGATTATCCCTCCTTCTATGATTACACATCAGGGCGCTAAGGAGAATTTTGAGATGGCTCTGGAAGTTGACAATTCAAATACTCATGCACGGTATTGGTTGTCCAGGCTACACCTCAAATACCATGTCCCAGGCGCATGCAAGGCAGTGTGAGTTGCTAACTCGTTGTCGTATGTTGTGTGAGTGAGTAGTCAGTGTGTGATTATCTGTATATATTGACTCACTGGACCAAATTATTCACTTTCTGGAAACTAAAATGGTGATAACTTGGAGATCTGGTAGCATGCCGTGGTTTCCATACACTCACTAACTCATGTTTTCGTGAACTGATTTGGTGGTTGGTTTACCAAGTCTATGTTACCTTTTTCTCCGCCTTCCTAGTTGGTCAAATTTTTTTTTTTTTTGTTCGTTGGGATATCACATGAAAGATGACAGATATATCCTTGAATTGATATTATCTCAAATTTCCATTCTGACAGAGGTGCTGCTTTATTGGTCGAAGCTGCTGAAATGGGAAATCCTGATGCACTCTATGAGTTAGGTTCACGCTTACGAGTTGAGGTAGGTTTTTATCTTGCCTTGAAATCTAGTTTATATGTTTTCTTTGATGTCCACAAGTTGCCGTAGTCAGCAGTGTGTTAACTTTGTGTTAAGGTCTTAGTACATGAATTTGTATGCCAAAGTAGATGGGTTGTCCAATTTAATTTGCTGCTCATTTGAATACTGAGATCCACACAGAGAAGCTTTGGAAAGATGCCTTTGTTATTTCCTTCGTTGATTCAATTTGCCGTATAAATCGGAGCATAGTGTTTCTCTATCTCTAGGTTAAAAATTGGCACTAGGGATAATGTGTGCCCGAAGGGCTTAAAGAACTCCCTTAATAAAGGAACCGGCCCTTGGACGCATCAAGGTTTCAAGGGCACTACGTTTCTAGCCAAGGTAAAGTTTTGAGAACATTTAGCACTTATGCAACAAGGGCAGTCCACCAGATGGCCATGGTAAATTTTTGAGAAATTTTGACTACTTCAAAAATTGTTGTCGAAATAGGCCATAATTGAAGTATACAATACACAGTTTTTGACCGAAAATGGCCCTGGAAAAATAGGCTTTAATTTCTATAGAAGCCCCTAATGGTCACAGTATAGATTATAGGAATATATTAGAGCCAAAAAACCTAACGTATGTCTTTAAATATGCAACAAAAACGTACTCTAGCCTCACAGAGTGTCGTGTGGCGATAGGGCTTTAACAACTTCCCTAACAAAGTAATCAACTCTCGTATGAACAAGAGCACACCAAGACTGTCCACGGTAAAGTTTTGATAACATTTGTGTACTTTCTAAAAAGTGGACATAATTAGCCCAAACCGAATTATATGTGAACAGATTTTCGCCCGAAAGGACTCGGAAATAAAAAGGGCTCAAATTTTTTGGAGAAGCCCTAAGGCGTCATATTATGTTTTTAAGAAATACATTTGAGCCAAAAAAAATTATGTTAAGTCCCAAAATGGCAAAATCGGCAAAAAATGCATGGTAGCTTCTAGCCTTCTAGTATTGATGTTTGCCAAAACCGCTTAAAAAACTTTACTCATAGAGGAACCAGCCTTCATATGCAATAAGGGCACTCCAAGGATGGCCATGGTAAACTTTTGAGAAAATTTGGCTACTTCCAACATTTGTGTCAAAATTGGCCAAAATCGAAGTATATCACGATTTTTGGTAGAAAATGGGTCCCCAATAATTACAGCTCAAATTTTGGTGAATGCCTCTAGAGGTCATATTATTGGAAATTACAAAAGAATAGAGCCAAAAACCAATAGCAGGTTTCGAAAATCAGCAAAAACCGCACATAAGCCTTACATTATGTGTGTTTTGAAAGACATTAAAAACATCTTTAACTGAGAAACCAACGCTTAATACCAACAACCTTAACCCAACGTTATACGTGCTAACGTTTTGAGATCAATTGGCTCATTTCCAAATTTTGGTCAAAATTGGCCAAAATCGAGGTGTATAACCCACGATTTTTGGTAGGAAATGGGTCCGGAATAAAAAATGCTTAAATTTTGGTGGATGCCTTTAGAGGTCATATTATTGGAAATTACAAAAGAATAGAGCCAAAAACCAATAGCAGGTTTCGAAAATCAGCAAAAACCGCACATAAGCCTTATATTATGCGTGTACTGAAAGACCTTAATACATCTTTAACTGAGAAACCAACACTTAATACCAACGAGCTTAGCCCAACGTTATCTGTGCTATCGTTTTGGGATCAATTGGCTCATTTCCAAATTTTGGTCAAAATTGGCCAAAATCGAAGTGTATAACCCACGATTTTTGGTAGGAAATGGGTCCGGAATAAAAACTGCTCAAATTTTGGTGGATGCATTTAGAGGTCATATTATTGGAAATTTTGCTCAAATTTTGGTTGATGTCTCTTGGGGTCATTTTATTGTAATTGACCCGTGATTAGACCCAAAAACCAATACCAGGTTTCAAAAATCAGCAAAAACTGCATACGACCCTTAACTCGTGAAGTGTTCTAATAGATCTTAAAAAAATTTTTAACTGAGAAACCAACACTGAATACCAACGACTTTAACACAAGGTTATCCGTGGTATTGTTTTCACTTTAATTAGCTCATTTCGAAAATTTGATCAAATGGGCCGAAATCGAAGTATATAATCCATGGTTTTGGCCGAAAATAGGCCTGGAATAAGAACTGCTCAAATTTTGGTGAATGACTCTAATGGTCACATTATTGGAACTAACAAAAGATTAGAGCCAAAAACCAGAAACAGATTCCGAAAATCATCCAAACCTCACATGGACCTTACCTCTTGATGTGCGTCAAAAGACCATAAAAAAAATCTTTAAGCGAGAAACCAACTCTCAATCCCATCAAGCTTACTCCCTCGTTATCCGTGCTAGTGTTTTGTGATCAATTGGCTCATCTCCAAATTTTGGTCAAAATTGGCCAAACAGTACATAACCCACGTTTTTTGGTCGAAAATGGCTCTGAAATAAAAGCTGCTCAAATGTTGGTGGATGCCTTAACACGGCATATTATTGGAAATAACAAAAGATTAGAGCCAAAAACCAATAGGAGGTTTCGAAAATCAGCAAAAACCGCACATGAACCTTACATTGTGACGTGTTATGAAAGACCTTAAAAACAACATGAACTGTGAAAGCAACAATTAATACCAACAAGCTTAACCCAACGTTATCTGTGCTAATGTTTTTGAGATGATATGGCTCATTTTCAAATTTTGGTCAAAATTGGCCAAATACAAGTATATAATCCACGATTTTTGGTCGCGAATACGTCCGGAATAAAATATGCTCAAATTTTGGTGGATACCTTAAGACGTCATATTATTGGAAATAATAAAAGATTAGAGGGAAAAACCAATAGCAGGTTTTGAAAATCGGCAAAAACCGCACATGAACCTTACCTCGTGACATAATCTGAATTGACCTTGAAAACATTTATAGTGGAGGAACAAACTCTCAATACCAACAAGCTTACCCTAACTTTGTCTGTGGTAATGTCTTGAGATTAATTGGCTCGTTTCCAAAGTTTGGTCAAAATGGGCCAAAATCGAAGTATCTCATCCACGGTATTTGGCCGAATAATGGGTCGGAATAAGAACTGCTCAAATTTTAGTGGATGCCTCAACACGGCATATTATTGGAAATAACAAAAGATTACAGCCAAAAACCAATAGCAGGTTTCGAAAATCAGCAAAAACCGCACATGAACCTTACATCGTGACGTGTTATGAAAGACCTTAAAAATATCTTTAACTGAGAAATTAACACTTAATATCAACAAGCTTAACCCAACGTTATCCGTGCTAATGTTTTGAGATCAATTGGCTCATTTCCAAATTATGGTCCAAATTGGCCAAAATACAAGTATATAACCCACGATTTTTGGTAGAAAATGGGTCAGGAATAAAAAATGCTCAAATTTTGGTGCATGTCTCAACACGGTATATTATTGGAAATAACAAAATATTAGAGCCAAAAACCAATAGCAGGTTTCGAAAATCAGCAACAACCGCACATGAACCTCACTTCATGACGTGTTATGAAAGACCTTAAAAACATCTTTAACTGAGAAACCAACACTCAATACTAACAAGGTTAACCCTACGTTATCCATGCTAATGTTTTGAGATCGATTGGTTCATTTCCAAATTTTGATCAAAATTGGCCAAAATCGAAGTGTATAACCCACGATTTTTGGTATGAAATGGGTCCGGAATAAAAACTGCTCAAATTTTGGTGGATGCCTTTAGAGGTCATATTATTGGAAATTACAAAAGAATACAGCCAAAAACCAATAGCAGGTTTCGAAAATCAGCAAAAACCGCACATAAGCCTTACATTATGCGTGTTCTGAAAGACCTTAAAACATAACACTTAATACCAACAAGTTTAACCCAACGTTATCTGTGCTATCGTTTTGAGATCAATTGGCTCATTTCCAAATTTTGGTCAAAATTGGCCAAAATCGAAGTGTATAACCCACGATTTTTGGTAGGAAATGGGTCCGGAATAAAAACTGCTCAAATTTAGGTGGATGTCTTTAGAGGTCATATTATTGGAAATTACAAAAGAATAGAGCCAAAAACCAATAGCATGTTTCGAAAATCAGCAAAAACCGCACATAAGCCTTACTTTATGCGTGTTTTGATGGACCTTAAAAACATCTTTAACTGAGAAACCAACACTTAATACCAACAAGCTTAACCCAACGTTATCTGTGCTAACGTTTTGAGATCAATTGGCTCATTTCCAAATTTTGGTCAAAATTGGCCAAAATCGAAATGTATAACCCACGACTTTTGGTAGAAAATGGGTCCGGAATAAAAACTGCTCAAGTTTTGGTGGATGCCTTTAGAGGTCATATTATTGGAAATCACAAAAGGTTAGAGCCAAAAACCAGTAACAGATTCCAAAAATCAGCCCAACCTCACATGGATCTTACCTCTTATCGTGCGTCAAAAGACCATAAAAACCTCTTTATCCGAGAAACCAACTCTCAATACCAACAAGCTTACCCCAACGTTGTTTGAGGTATTGTTTGGAGATCTATCTTTTCATTTCCAAATTTTGGTCAAAATTGGCCAAAATCAAAGTACATAACCCACGTTTTTTGGTCGAAAATGGCTCTGAAATTAAAGCTGCTCAAATGTTTGTGGATGCCTCAACATGGCATATTATTGGAAATAACAAAAGATTAGAGCCAAAAACCACTAGGAGGTTTCGAAAAACAGAAAAAATCGCACATGAACCTTACATCCGGACGTGTTATGAAAGACCTTAAAAATATCTTTTACTGAGAAACCAACACTTAATATCAACAAGCTTGGCCCAACGTTATCCGTGCTAATGTTTTGAGATCAATTGGTTCATTTCCAAATTATGGTCAAAATGGCTAAAATACAAGTATATAACCCACGATTTTTGGTAGAAAATGGGTCCGGAATAAAAACTGCTCAATTTTTTGGTGTATGCCTCAACATGGCATATTATTGGAAATAACAAAAGATTAGAGCCAAAAACCAATAGCAGGTTTCTAAAATCAGCAAAAACCGCACATGAACCTTACATCATAACGTGTTATGAAGGACCTTAAAAACATCTTTAACTGAGAAACCAACACTCAATACCAACAAGCTTAACCCAACGTTATCCATGCTAATGTAATGAGATCGATTGGTTCATTTCCAAATTTTGGTCAAAATTGGCCAAAATCGAAGTGTATAACCCACGATTTTTGGTAGGAAATGGGTCCGGAATAAAAACTGCTCAAATTTTGGTGGATGCTTATAGAGGTCATATTATTGGAAATTACAAAAGAATAGAGCCAAAAACCAATAGCAGGTTTCGAAAATCAGCAAAAACCGCACATAAGCCTTACATTATGCGTGTTCTGAAATACCTTAAAAACATCTTTAACTGAGAAACCAACACTTAATACCAACAAGCTTAACTTAACGTTATTTGTGCTAACGTTTTGAGATCAATTGGCTCATTTCCAAATTTTGGTCAAAATTGGCCAAAATCGAAGTGTACCCACGATTTTTGGTAGAAAATGGTTCCGGAATAAAAAATGCTCAAATTTTGGTGGATGCTTTTAGAGGTCATATTATTGGAAATCACAAAAGATTAGAGGCAAAAACCAATAACAGATTCCGAAAATCTACCCAACCTCACATGGATCTTACCTCTTGACGTGCGTCAAAAGACCATAAAAACATCTTTATCCGAGAAACCAACTCTCAATACCAACAAGCTTACCCTAACGTTGTATGAGGTATTGTTTGGAGATCTATCCTTTTATTTCTAAATTTTGGTCAAAATTGGCCAAAATCAGAGTACATAACCCACTTTTTTTGGTCGAAAATAGCTCTGAAATTAAAGCTGCTCAAATGTTTGTGGATGCCTCAACATGGCATATTATTGGAAATAACAAAAGATTAGTGCCAAAAACCACTAGGAGGTTTCGAAAAACAGCAAAAACCGCACATGAATCTTACATCGGGACGTGTTATGAAAGACCTTAAAAGTATCGTTAAATGAGAAACCAACACTTAATATCAACAAGTTTAACCCAACGTTATCCGTGCTAATGTTTTGAGATCAATTGGTTCATTTCCAAATTTTGGTCAAAATTGGCCAAAATACAAGTATGTAATCCACGTTTTGTGGTAGAAAATGGGTCCGGAATAAAAACTGGTCAACTTTTGGTGGATGCCTTAGGACGTCATATTATTTGAAATAACAAAATACTAGAGCCAAAAACTAATAGCAGGTTTTAAAAATCGGCAAAAACCGCACACGAACCTTACCTCGTGACATGTTCTGAATGACCTTTAAAACATGTCTTGTGGAGGACAAACTCTCAATATCAATAAGCTTACCCTAACTTTGTCCGTGGTAATGTTTTGAGATCAACTGGCTCATTTAAAAAATTTGGTCAACATGGGCCAAAATCGAAGGATCAATCCACGGTTTTTGGCCGAAAAATGGGTCCGGAATATAAACTGCTCAAAATTTGGTGGATGCCTCTAGTGGTCATATTATATATTTTTGAAAATCATTAGAGCCAAAAAAACCTTGGCGTATGTCCCTAGATTCGCAAGAAAATGAATGCTAGCCTAAGCACTAATGTGTGCGTTCTTTAGCAGAGTAATCAACGCTCATATCCAAAAAGGTTATTCCAAAGCCGTCCATGGTAAATTGTTGTGAACATTTGTCCACTTTGTAGAAATGGACAAAATTGGCCCTAACTATATATTCTACCGTTTTTGTCCCAAAATGACTGGGAAATAAACAGGGCTCAACTTTTTATGGTTGGGCTTAGGCGTCATATTATGTTTTCTGAAAAATATTATAGCCACATAATTATGTAAGTCCCAAAGTCGGCTAAAAAACGCATGCTAGCTTCTAAGAATGATGTGTCCAGAAATCGTTAAGAACTTCCCTCATAGAAGAACCGGCCTTCATATGCTACAAGGGCACTCCAAGGCTGGCCAAGGTAATTTTTGAGAGATTTTTGGCAACTTCAAAAATTTTGTCCAAATTGGCCAAAACTAAAGTATATAAATCCACGGTTTTTGGCTAAATTTATTCTTGGAATAAAATCCTCTCAAAATTTTGGGGAAGCCTCCCGGGGTCATATTATGGTTTGTAGAATTTCAGCCACAAATCTGAGCATTTCGTTTGATGAGTTGAAGGCATGCTGAAACTCTGTTTCAATAGACTTTTTACACGTTGCAACGAAATGGTTTGAGAAATTGTAAGCCGTGGCTGTTTGGACACCATGTCACTATAGTGTGTTAAAGTTTGTTCAGATTATTGACTAGGCTATGGATAAGTGTGTCATAATGTTGACAGTGATAGTTCTCAGAGAATAGTGTGTCAATTATAATATTTTGGTTAGTTGTCAAAGCTTGATCAATTACTAATATTGAAATGTTCAATCGCTTTTCATTGCTAGAATGATTATGTTCAATCGGCTCAGCAAGCATTTTATTATATCGAAAAGGCGGTTGAACAGGTAATCTAGTTTTCAAGTGGACTGAATAATGACTACATTGTGTTCCATGGTCTGATAGATAACTTTTTTGTGTCTTAGCTGCACCCAGGTGCTCTTTACCTTCTAGGTGCTGTGTACTTGACCGGGGAGTGTGTCCAGCAAGATATTGGATCGGCAATATGGTGTTTCCACAGAGCAGCAGAGAAGGTATTTTGAATTGCTTCTCTTTAGTTCTTATAGGTTTATGTTAGGTCACCTAAACTGGGTTTTTAAGTATATAACTGATATACATGGGATTGAGAGCGTATTACTTTCGCAACTGACGAGGATGTTTATTTTGTAGCTTCAAATCAAGCATACAATGAGCATTGCTCGCAATCACAGTTTTTCTTAAAATAGTGATCCTTAAGTTTCTAACTCTAGTCAATGAGTTTATGTGAGAGCTCATAGAAATGCTAGTTCTGATAGATATGGAACTGAGAGCGTACTTCTTTCACAACTGACTACAGTGACTAGGATGTGTTAGCTGGTAACATCAATATTAAGCATACAATGAGCATTGTTCACAATCACCAGGTGCATTTTCGTTAAAGTAGTTCTTTTTAGGTTTCCAACTCTGGTCAATGAGTTTATGTGAGAGCTCATGGAAATGTTAATTCTGACTTCTGACAGACAATTTTTGCGTGGATATGCAATCTTTAGTGCTAGCTACGTGCTGAAAACTTGCTTCTATGACGTGATCAGCTAGTTCAGACTCCAAAGCTGTGGCAAAGTACCCTTGTAGTAATCATATAATGGCACCTTCCGCCTCCTTGAGTGCTTTGACTCAATACATTGTCCCTGCTAGTGTGTTCTGGGGAGTGTATGCTGTCTCATAACGAAGAGACAGCACAAAAGAAAAATGAAAGTTACTTTCAAAATATATAATGAGATTTGAGTCTTTACTTGCTTTGTTCCGTCTTTACTCAGGGGCATGCTGGTGCTGCTGTTGCATATGGGTCTCTTCTTCTTCAAGGTCAGTAATTACGGTCACCATACGATTATCCCTGAAGTTCTGTCAGCCTTCATTGCAAATGAATAGAATCCTCTGCCAACCCCCTTTTCCCTCGTGCAAAATGATGTCATGAACTATGATCAATGTTTATGTATCTGAGTTGCAACATTCTCATCTTCACGTGCCAGGTTATCAAGTACCCGAGTCTATAACCAAATTTAATATAAAGAAATGAAGCAAGTCCACGAAAAGAAATTCAGTTGGCTTGACAGTGAATTCTGTAGAGAAGGCGAAAGAGCAATTTCAGATCGCGGCCAATGCAGGATGTGATCTTGGGTTT
>JBBYHQ010000022.1:1375637-1391099 GCA_038382645.1 Spergularia azorica
AGTTAAGTTTTCGTTGAAGCAGTTTTTTTTTTTTTTTTTTTTTTTTTTTTTTTTTTTAAATTATGTAAAGCAGCTTTTGTTTTATGTATAATATTACAATCTGACAAGCTTGTTTCTGGTGTAGTATATGATCAAGAATATCACTCGAACCCAGTAAAGAAAGACATGATCCAATTAACATCAGTTGAGTGCAGCTTTCTAATTACCATATATATTGTTTTCGCTTCTCAACATGCTAAACAGCAGTTGAATCCACAGTTTGCGAACCATTTTTACGAAACCTTCTATATTACTCCATACAATAAACAGGAGAGAGTGTCCATAACTACATTGCCCAACTGCTGAAGTCAGTTGTGACCTTCGACACTAATATGCAACATTAACATTACAGTAAACACGGGAGAGTCGATAACTACATAGCGCAACTGCTGAAGTCAGTTGTGACCTTGGAAACTAATATGCAACCTCAAGTCTCAAAAGTATGTCAAAAGAGAGAATACTACAATCAGGTTCCAGGGATCAGTCCCAGCCAGTAGCCACAACGGTCTCATACGCACGAGTAGCACCAAAAGCTGGAGAAGCATACGAATCAGCTCCACAGCCTCCGAAAGACTCAGCTTTTGGAACTTCATACGTACTGGTGTAATCTTCAGTGTACGCAGCTTTAGGGACCTCATTAGAATAACTGCTGGAGTAGTGTTCATTATATGCAGCTTTTGGGGCTTCATTAGCATAAGACCTGGTGTAATCTTCGGTGTAGGTGCTGGAGTTGTTGTCAGTGTAAGTGTTGGAGAAGTCTGCATGATCAAAGCTACGGTAGTCATGACCGCCAAACTTGCCAGCTCGGTTGTTGCGACGACCATTACCACTGTCACCTCCGTACCCATAAGATGATGAACGGGCATATTCAGATAGCCATGATGGCACTGCTTGATTCGCTTCCTCCATCAGCTCTGCAAGCGCCTTGGATATAGGCCTGTCTTTGTCACAGAAAAATGCAGTGGCAAGACCAGATTTACCAGCACGTCCTGTTCGACCAATCCTGTGAACATAGTGTTCAATGTCCCTTGGCAGATCATAGTTGATGACATGCGCAACACATGGAATATCCAGACCTCGAGCTGCGACATCAGTTGCAACAATGATAGGAGTGGCTCCACTCTTGAATGATCGCAAGGCTCTTTCCCTCTCCTGTAAGACAAGAAAATGAAACCACAAAATCAGAGAACAAACAGGGAATGCTCCACAGTTTTCAGTTAAAAGCATCACAACCGGAAAGAGCATGTCAACAGGCAACTGCTACAGCCTCAGAAATAATAGGCTACTACCAAAAGAAAACAGACCAGAACAAAACATATTCTTCAATACATTAAAGAAACCTACAAAGTGAATGAATTAAGTGATAATTCAACAATTCATTCTAGAGCCAGGTAAAAATTTATGAAACTGAAGTTTATTTTGGACGTAATTTTTGTACTGTTTTCTTTTCATGTTTTATTTCAAATTCCCAAAAAACAATATATATTTTGGAAGTCCCTAGTATCAAAGAACACAGATTTTTCTAGAAATTCAGTCAATCTAGCCATAATGTTTGAACTATAGAGGTGAAAATTTTCACGGAAGAGCAATACAAGAGAGGGGCTAAGAAAATAATCAAAACTAGAGAACACAGCAGCAAAAATTATCAAAAAGCACGACCAGCATCAGCTTCAAGTTACAGTAAACTGCCAAATCACTCTACACTCAATGTCAGACAAGCAAGACACCAATTGTATTGCCTTTGCCAAAAAAAAAAAAAAAAAAAAAAAAGAGAGAGACGAGTTGCACAATCACACATTCACTTAAGTGGCATGTATGAATACTGACCATTTGCACTTTGTCTCCATGAATTGCTGTTGCTGGAAAGCCATTTCGACTTAACCACTCTGCTAGGCTATCTACCGCTCTCTTAGTCTCAGCAAAAACAATAGTCAATCCAAGCTGCACAAATGAAAAGAGGACCTCTTTTCTCAATTTTCAGTTGACAAAAAAACCACTCAATACTATGGTATGCATTTGCCGAAGTAGTCAGTATCATTAGTTCATTACCTTTTCCTGAGCAAGAAGAAGATCCTTCAAATGCTTTCTCTTGTCATACTCATCGACCAGCTCAACCTTCTGTTCTATCATTTCGTTGCTAGAACCAACTTTTCCAACAGTCAGGAATATGTAGTTTGAGAGGAAATCAGATGCAAGCCTCTGCATAACAAATCATTGTCAGTTGGTGATTTTATAAAAATGACACAGCAGAACATTTGTACTGAAAACCATGAAGGCACTTACGCAGTTACCACTTAAAGAACAAAAAATTTACAACAGTTCTGAAACCACAATTCATAGAAGTTTCTGCCACGCAGAGCCAAATACACTGAATCAAAAGATGCCACCCACGGCAAAACCACTAATGCTTGGCTTAGTAGTTATGTCTAGTTGAATTAATTTGACCCCAACCCCTCCATTTTCCTAGCAGGCATCAGATGTCATTTGGCAGGCAATCAAACTGCTAAACCTAGGAGCTGAGCATGAGCATCGACGAATAAACTAGCATACACTTTGTTCCCCCCATTAGTCTGTGACTGTCTTCTTTCAGAAAAAACATCTCACCCACGTCACCGCACCCCCATAGCAACAACATCTACCACCATGTAACGTTTAAGAACTAGTTAACAATAAGCTAGCATTCACTGTCACCTTCCAGTGAACATCTCTAACGCATAAATACACCCCCACCCCAACAGCAACAATAAAGATACACTGCAATAGTTTGTACCACCATGTATAAACATGAACTCAATCACCAGTGCATTTTGCACTTTTACATGAGCAAACTTCTGTCCTTGTGTTCTGTTACAACATTGTCAAAAAAAAAAATGTTCAAAGAGCAGGTGGTGTCGGAACAAGTTTCTGGATATGTGCATGCCATAAAAAAAAACAACTCTGAATAACCAAATAGAAGAATTTGCAGCAAGCCAGCAAACATAGATATAATAGGCAGATGCTTCTCCAAAAACCATGGCAACTAACCAACAAATAGCAAGATTAACAAGGGAAAAAATTCGATCAGGGAAAGACCATAACCTGAATCTCAGTAGGAAATGTAGCACTGAAGAGCATGGTCTGTCTAGCACCTGTACGTGGCATATCCATCTGCTGTGCAATCTTCCGGATTTGAGGCTCGAACCCCATATCCAGCATTCTATCTGCCTCATCCAAAGCGAAGTACCTGACCATTCTTAGAGAGACCCTACCCCTCTCAATCATATCAACCAAACGTCCTGGGGTTGCAACAAGAATGTCAACGCCCCTCTGCAACTTATAAAGCTGCAATAGAAATAAGACAGGAATTAAAAAGAAACTCAGGTATTCCATATCCCAATAGACATCAAACAGCAAAGCTAGAGGTGCATGCAAGCTGTTAACAGAAAATTACAAACAGGTTGTAACATTAATCCTCCCATTACGACTTTTACAGTTTACTACAACACTTGTTTTTCAATTAACATGGTGCATGGAAGTTCAGCAAAGAGATGAAATAGCCTCGGTCACACACATCTGCTTGCAACCAAAACACATATGGTCACGAAGAGAATTGGCGCATTGTTCATTTCAGAAAGCAGGGGATAAAGTACAGAGTAGTAAGGACCATATGTAAATAAAGTGGAGTACATCATGTACATGAGAATGATTAGGGTTTGATAATCACATCAATAAGGAATTAAAGAAAGCCAATCATCAAAACCTAATAATAATATAAGCTCATGAAGATGACAATGCATTGTTTAAGAATGTGGGTGCGTATCCCACTTGCATTTAACCCACTTAATTGAAGATTACAGAGCATATATAAACAAAAGAAATCCAAGATCCTGGGGGTGTGATACCTGCTCGGACATGGGTGTCCCTCCATAAGCAACAACCACCTTCACATTGGTCTGGTGCGCAAACTTCTTAGCTTCATCATGTATCTGAGCAGGCACAAACAGCCTTACGTTACACGATCATCGACTCAAACAAGTCCGTAAATAAATACTAAAAATGACCACAAACGACGATTGTATACTCCAATAAAAACAAACATCACAGAAGGTAACAAATTCAAACAATCCCACACTCCGAATACAATAAATGTCGCATGATTATCAAATTACTTCATTCAAACAAAACTCTTAATTTGATCATAGGTACCCAGATCTGTAAGAGCAGTATACACAAAACATATCATACTAGTGCATCAAGAACAAGATCAGATGCAACCTCGGATGTCTTAAACCATACATTTAGCCTCATGTGACTAACAGAGTCATCGGCATTATGCATTTACCGGATCAACATCATATTACTAGATCATCAGAACTAGCCAATAAACAGCAATACATGGTATCATATAAACTACAACTCTAGCCTAACATCAAGCATTGCTCCCAAAGTTAAGCCACAATATGCATATAGCAAACCAAAGTACATATCATATGGCCAAGCTACTTATACTCATTTGTACCATAATACATCAGATCAAACGCAACACGAATCAAGCGCAAAAATATCATATGGCCAAGCTACTTATACTCATTTGTACCTAGCAACAATGATATTCAAAACCCCATAGAATAAACAAGCATGAATCACATACATACTGTCACCCAAAAAAACATATCAATCAATACATGCATAGCGTAAAACACGCAACATAGTCTGATCAAACAACCAACGTACAACATCAATATCCCCAAATACCAAATGCAATCATCTGAGAAGAAAGTTCCCTAGTAGGAGACATGATAAGAGCAACAGGACAAGCAACCCTACCACGGCCACGAAACCCACCACCACCACCAGTACTGCCACCAACACCACCACCAGGCGGGCGATAAGCCGGCCCCCTCTTAAGAATACCAGCAATGATAGGAAAACAAAAGGCAGCAGTTTTACCAGACCCAGTTTGTGCACAAGCCATCAAATCTCTACCAGCCATTAAAATAGGAATAGCATGGCGTTGTATAGGAGTTGGTTTCACATACTTACACCTCTTAATATTCTCTTGTAATGCAAACCCTAATTCTGTAATTTCCCCAAAATTACTCACTGGTTTTGGCACATTTTGCCCACTTGCTTCTACTGGTATTTCATCACTTGCATCCTCATATTTAATCTTGAAGCTACCATTTTTACCACCATTAACTTTTTCAACATCATCATTACCATTAACATTAACACCAACATTACCATTAATCCTACCATTAATCATACCATTGTAATTAAGACTCTTGGCAAGTTCAAAACTTTCCTCAATAACCTCAAGTTCATCAAACTTCTCACATTAAGTTACCATCATATGACACTTTTCCTCCTGCAAAGTTTCCTTCATAACCATCATTCACCTTTCTACCGCCCATCCTACCACCACGGTGGGACCGACCACCACCACGGCCGCAACCGCCACCACCGCGAGGCCCACCTCTCCTACCACCATCAACACCACCACCTCTATAGGACCCACCAAAATGGGCAGGAGGGTTTCCCAAAATGGAAGGTTCTGGGTGAGTCAAGGGACGAGTCGGCTGAGTCGGGGGGCGAGTTGGGTGAGTCAGAGGACGAGTTGGGTGACTCGGAGGGCCAGTTGGATTGTGAGGAGGGAGAGGGGGGAAATCAAAGCTGGTCCACTGTGCCATGATTTTTTTTTCCTCAGTATTATATTTGTCGCTTCTTGATGAAGCTTTTTGCCTTTTTGGGTAACTTGAGAGTAAAGCAAAAACCCTTTTTTCAAACCCAAAAATGGAAATAAAACCCCAGATTCACACAAAAACCCAGATGCAAATTCCAGATCAAAACACAACCCAGATTATCAAATCAAATCCCACAATCAACTAAAAACAAGAACCCTAGAACAAAAAAAATTCCACCGAAATTTAGCGTATTTAAGAAGTTTCTAATCTAAAAACAAAGGGTTTAAGCTTATATATAAATAAATATGATTAAATATGAAACCTTTTCGTCTTACTTAATTAAAAAAACGGAGGAAAAAAACAACGAAAATGCAGGGATTAATTAATAGAGAGAAAACAAAGGGGGAAAATAAAGGGAAAGTTTCATGGGGAATTGGGGAAATTCCGCCATGAGAGGAAGAGGAAAAGAGCAAAATAAAATATGTTGAGAGAGGAGAGAGAAAGCGTGAGAGTGAAAACTGGAAAGGTGTGAAGTAGAAAGTGTGTGGGTGAAGATTTTAAAAAAAGGGGGAAGAAGAACAAGTAAAATAGGGAGATGGAGTGTGTCATGTGAGATTTTGTGGGTGAGTGATTTGCCAAATCACTGTCACAAGTTTTTGACGGGGAATCTTTACGCTTCCCACTATGTTTTACATCTTTTGCTAGTAATTTGGTAATGGATGTATGGTCGTAAATGAAACGCTTTTGCGCACGTATTAGTTTGTTTAATTGGGATGGAATTGTCGTATTAGTTTGGATTTAGAGACGAGAAGAAATATTTTACGGAAACTTAATCATTGTAGATTTGTAGAGTACTCCCTCCGTTCAGATTAAACTTCCCGCTCCCTTTTGCGCACTTCCAAAGAAAAACTAATAAATAATTTTTAATAATTCATTTAGCAAATAAATTTAAAAGTTAACTATCACCAACATCTTTATCTAGCATCCTTAATTATTCACTCGACAAAAAACGTAACATTTTAGGAATGGGGAAAACAAAGCCGAAACTCTAAAAAAGAGGATGAGAAGTTTAATCTAGACCGAAGGGAGTATATGCATTTATGTATCATGTATGCAATTTTTGAGGGGGTTATTTCACTGCTCGATTTGCCTTTTTTTTTTTGCGCTTGAGCTTTCTCAAGACTCATTTAAATTGAATCAAGTTTCGGTTTGAATAAGTTCATTTTAACTATATTACTTATAAAAAAAAAAGGTCTAGATTTTGATATGTCCACTCCACGTACATTACAACTATACAAGTACACAATAAACAAATCAACGACCACATTTACTAGAACAAGAAAATTACCCTAATGAAGGTCGAATGTAGCTTATGTAAATAATAATCTCACTTCTTACATCAAATATAAAATGACCCTATAGCATTAGAGACAAACATGGTGGAGAGAAAAAGACAGACTTGAGTTAAAAGTTTGAGCTCAAAAATGAGAAATTACTGACTCAATGTGTCAAACACAAAATGAGTATTTTGAGTTGTACAAATCTTGGACTCATAATAGCATGTGGCCTCGTGGGTCATAGTGGCTGCCATTCGGACTAGTCCAATTTTTTGCTTTAATACCACTTGTTATGGTTAATACTTCAAATGAAATAATACACATTCTAACACATTGGCCCAAACGAGACGTCATCCAATATTGTAGATTTGCTTATACATAGTTTAGCAACTTCTCGTCAACCATTTTGACGGGGCTCTAATTTTCACATATGGTACGACAAACACATCACTTTTTTAGATCCTTGAGTTGTATGATCAACGAGTGAGGAATCATACTCCGTATTAATCTAAGATACGTCACAAACTCACAATATGTTAAGAGTTACTGGTAGATGAGAGTGGCATTTTTTTTTTACAATAATGAAATATCATTTTACTAATACAGAGAGAAAGAGTACATACTTGTATATGACGGATCATATATACACAAGGATCATTTACCTGTAGATGAAAGTGGCCATTTGACCCAAATGTATGTTTGGTGGGTGAAAGACATTAATCAAATCAATAAATCATGATTGCTGTTTTCGCGACAAGAAACAAAACTTAGAATTAGAATGATCTTCATTAAATCTATAAGATGACTAGATGTTAGCAACTACTTGTAGACCAAATGAAAGACTCGTTTACCTTAAATTCAAATAGAGTGAGTAGATTGCAATGTAGAATGAAATATTTACTAATTTTTGAAGCAAGTGAACGATTCATTTGAAACAGGAAAATCTCTTTGGGTCGGGGGGAATATGTGATTATTTTTGTTAAAGGTCCTAAACACATGAACTATATATCGTACACTTATTATCTATACGGCTAATTTCAGCTCAAATTGCTAAGAAGCTTCTCTCGAGCACCCGAGCTACTTAATGAGATTCTCGAGCCGAGCTAGTTAACGAGTTTCATCCTCGACCCGAGCTATATAAGGCTTTCATTGTAGAGGGCTCGACTCACTCGAGCCGATCTCCAACATGCATCGAACTCTCTTGAACCGAGTTTTGATCGGGCCGATCTCAAATTGCTCGCGATGGGCCCACGAATGGCTTCGCCCAAAAGGGTTAAGAATTTATTTGTCGAAATAGTTGTTGCAGTATATATCGTCATATATTTTATCAAACATCGCCGTAACCAAGCTGTTTCATGGATTTTTCGTTCAATCATCAATCAAAATAACTTGATCAATACGATCTACATCCCATCGATTCGATCAAATGGCGACGCTTCCATGTGAAATAATTGTCGACGAAATTCTCCCAAGATTACCCGCGAAATCCCTCGTTCGATTCAAATGCGTCTCTAAAGAATTCCATGCCCTAATCAAATCCAAAGAATTCACCAATCTCCACCTCCACTACTCTATCGCCTCCGACGCAAATTGCATCCTCGTCGCTAACATATACGAAGAAGGCAACGATGACAACAGTGCGCTCCACATCGTAGACCTCGATTCCACGGAAAACCCACCCGCATTGCTACGATTACCCGACGATTTCGAACCATCTAATTCAAATCCCTTAGTAGGCACTTGCAATGGTTTACTCTTGATTCGAAGTTCGGATAATCATTACTCGTTGATTAACCCGTCTACCGGATTCTATACCCCGGTCGATAATAATTGGCCGGGTGAGTCGAATGGAAATTTTTTGATGTACGGGTTCGGGTATGATGCTCTCGCTGATGTGTATAAAATCGTCGGAATTAATCATGTACAAGATCAAGACTCTCACGTTGTGGCTCGTAGCGAAACGATTATGTCAATAAAATTTATCACCGCTCAATTATCTGGTTTTGAGAAGATATCAATTCGTCATGAAGGTGTTATTGTTGATAGTCATCTATGTCACTGGTTGGTTTGGTCTTCTTCACGAGGAAAGCATCGAATCGTTTGTTTCGACCTTTGTAGCGAAAGTTGGACTAGCGATGTACCCTTGCCTGATGATCACAGCGTTTCCTGTTCGGATTCCGGTTCCCAACCTCATTTTGCGGATCTCTTGTTCGATTTTGGTAGGGATAAAGAACATGACGTGGTTGATTTTGGGGTTTTGGATGGGTGTTTATGCGTGTTGATGCGTAATGTTGACCATACTAATCACCGTGACGTGTGGGTTATGAAAGAGTACGGAGTTAAAGAGTCTTGGATTAAAGTATTACCGTCTCCGTTCCATGATATTGTTACTTGTTCCCTACGATTTACGCCCCTGGCGCGTGGCAGAGGATCGTCAAGTTCGAAGATCTTGGTGCGCAAAGGTGGTAGAAACAAACTCAATGGCCGAACAAAGTTCGATAGCCAATTTGTGTGGTATGATAAACGTTTGAGGAGTGCTCAAACCCTTGATTTCAAGAAACGTAAAATTCACGTGGGAGATGCTTGTGTTTACAAGGGAAGCCTTGTCACAGTACCTGGTGGTAAAAACATTCGCGAGGTGATACTCTAATTTGATACCCTAAAAAACATTTTATTGCTCGCTAGCTCCATTATTATCATTATTACTTTTTTAGTTCATGTTTCTACTGCTTAGTCATTTTGATAATTTTGATAATTGACATACGATATGTACTTCTTGTCCGATCAACCTTGTTGCTTACATACTCTATTGTTCGATCAATATTGAAATTGTCTTTGCCAACGTGATCGAAAAATTCATGTTAATCGACATCAATCAGTCGTCTCTATATTAGAACAAATGATCAATACTTTCATCTGAAAGAGTTATATGATGTTATGTATGCATTACACGTACGATTCCTGATTTAATCAAGCCATCATGATTAATTGATTAGCATTACTACTGATTTACAGCTTCTTACCAGAGAGAGGTCGTAGAAAATCCGAAATCAGTTGAAGTTTTGCCCATTAACACTGTAAATAAGCTCAAGTAAACATGTGTGTTGGGACATATTACAATCAGCTTTTAGTAGTCATCAGACATCAGTGTTATCACGGCAACAATGGCAGCGGACATCCTGGTGGGGATGGAGAACCTCAACCTCAGATTTTCTATCGAGGTCTACAAAAGGAAACGGAGTCGTTATGCACACAAAAAAATCACTGTTAGCAATACTTAATATCGATAATTGATTTAAGCATATATACTTTATTAACATCCCGTGCAATTTTGCACGGGTAAAAGAACTAGTGCATGATTGTGAAACTGGAGTCATGATTGTGCATCTTACGACAGGATCACCAGGATACGATCCAGTGCTATACACATAATAGAAGAGCCTCACAACTTCAGAATCCTAGTTGCCATGTATTTCGTAACCACTTCTTGGACGAGATGCCTTGTAGTACAGAGGTGCTACAAGCTCATATTCAGCACCCTGCATATACATAGGAATATAGGATGATATATGGATTAAAAATTAATACTAGTTACTAGTTAGACAAATATTATAAGACTTGAAAAACAAAAGATGCGTATAAATCACACCTTATGGTTGTCATAGTAATGGGCCAACCCATGAGCTGAAAAGTGAGTAGTTGTATCGAGCAACTCCATATCAGCTTTTAATAGAGGGAAGTGCTTAGTAGTGAACTGGTGTAAAAATCGGTCAAGGTACAGCCCTCCATTATCCTCTGTGATCATTTCTGACTCTTCCTTGATCGAGAAAGGTGAACTATGGCTAGGGTTGTTCTTCCTGTACCCAAATCAAAGTCGCATAAATCAATAATAAATCGAAGCAAAAAAAGAATATTAAAGAAAAATTGAATCAATAATAAATCGAAGCAAAAAAAGAATATTAAAGCAAAAAAAGAATATTTGTACAAAATACCATCGAGATTACAATCATTATTATTGTAGAACATGTAAGCTAACAAAGAATTAAAATACAAGTACGGCAATATACTCTAGAAAAAAAGAAAAAAAAAGCAGAGTTGAGCTCACACGCAACAATGAATCGAACCACAAATAAATAGAGGGTCAATCAAATAATCATGAAACGAAATTGAAAAGTATATGTGAAGTTATATATATACCGAAGGGGCGGAAGGTGGATCAACGTGGAGTCTTTGAAGATGTAAGTCATCTGAAACAAGATGTTAGCTGCGATTTGGTCACGTATTATATACTTCTCCGTCTTCGACACGAATCTATCTCTCTCCTCCTTAATCTTTTTAAACTCCTCGCGACGCCTCTTTTCCTCTTCTTCCTGCATCGCTTTCACTATAGCCTCTTGTTTTTTGGCTTTGGATTTCGGCATTTTTTTTAATTTGAATTTCTTGTAATTATTTTGAAGATGCGGTTGTGAATTGAGTTTTTGGCCGACTGATCCTCACTATTCCATGTATTTATAGTAGGATTATGTATGTTAAGTCACGCCCACCACCTATTATATCAAGTTTCCAAAAATCCATTATGAATTAGGTCTGATCTTTAATTACGACTTACATGTTTCGGTAAGTTGAATTCTACAATGTTGCATTCACAGGACGTCTCACGCAAAATTTTCACCATAAAAGCTCGTTAAAGTGGAACATTATCTGTCGAGCTTAGTATTTACCAAGGGTGTAACAAAAAGTAAAATTGGTACAGTAGTACACACGCTTAGTTTAGTGTCACACACATGACACATATTTCATAAGAGTGGTATGAGTAATCTGCACATATAAAACCGTGTCACCTATCATCACGCACTGTATGTCAATTGAAAAAACTAATTTGTATGCAAACGGACGAACAAAGCTTCATTTAAAGTTATCATCACAACCTGAAATACAGCGTAGAAGAAGTTCACAGGAGTCGGATTTACACACCCAAACAAGCCACTTAAAAAGTCGATTTAATTACACACCCGAACAAGCCACTTAGCTTAGATAGTCGATTTATACACACCCGAACAAGCCACTTAGATAGTCGATTAACACACACTAACAAGCCACTTAGATTGTCCTACGGAATTCATTCAGATATAATAGTCCCGGCCGGCAAGTTACTCTGGCAACCATAGCACTGAATATGCCGAGGATGGAGAACCTTGACTAAAACACTTGGATCATCAATATCTACAAAATTAATAAGACAGATCAAGAATTAATTAGTTGTTTTGCGATCGACAATTCACGCTCTAATAATTACAAGATTGATATTCGAATATTCATATTACCCGTAGATAGGGAGACGGGAGTCAGAATTGTGCATAGTACAACGGAATCTTCATAAGAAGGCGTTCCTGTGCTAAACTCGTAGTAGAATAGTTGCACAACTTCCGAACCCTTGCGACGGGCTAAAAAATTCCCATGTATGTCGAAAACAAGTGCTGGTCTACAAATGGTGTTATAACACAACGGAGCTACAAGTTCGAATTCATCCCCCTGCATTAATTTTTTTTAGTTAGAACAAAGAAAACAAAATGGTTAAGAATGCAGATAAAAGTCGTACTCCCTCCGTCCGCCTTTAAACTTCATAGGGCGAACGCCGAACGGACACGCATTTTAAGTTGGGTGTACACGCTTTTTAGCTGATCTAAGTTCCAAAAAAATTGCATGGCGGGTTAGATCAATATTTTATCTAACTAACCCGTCATGCAATTTTCTTAGAACTTCGATTAGCCGATTAACGTGTACACCCACCTTAAGAAGCGTGCCCATTGAAATTTAAAGGCGAACGGAGGGGTATATATATACAAATCACACCTTATGCTTGTCATTATAATGTCCCAATCCTTTAGCAGAAAAAGCAGTGCAATTTTGGAGAAATTCAATATCACGTTTTGTCGATGGAGAAGGCTTTGTAATGAACTGGTCTGTAAATCGATAAAGATATAAACCCCCATCCTCTGACATGAAGTCTGACCAATTCTTCAACTCAAGTGAACTGAAGCCACGGCTGGGATATGAACATCGACCAGCAGTGCCATAGATAGCTGTAAGGATACTGTAAAAAGTTGCAGGCCTACAAGCAGAATGAATCCAAACATACTTAGTTTTGACATTTAAATCTAAGTAATCAAAATTTAAACTTACCATTAACAAAAAAAAAAAAAAAAGAGGGGTTGCGGGGCAGTGCCGAACAAATTATATCGAAGTGTACAAAGGACGTTTTTAAGACCACAGTCACAGCAGTGTAGCAACCTTAAGAAATGAGTCGAAAAACATCAAACATTATTTCATTAACTAATTACATTAGATTGATTGAGAAAACAAATTCATGACACAGAGTATAACAAAAAGTATGAGGATGAAAAAAAAAAAACTCAATTAAATCTATGCAAGCTAGTTCGTATTACAATTATTGTAATATGAGCTAACAAAGGGCTTATTGGTCTAGACTTAGGGTTAGAGTCTACGCAATGGTTTTATGCATCCAACGCAAAAGGTGGTAATAAATTTCATGGTAAGTTTAAATTGGGACGGAGTGATAGTTATTAATTAACACAAAAATTGGTAATATACAAATAAGTGAATAGCAGCGTACAAATGATGTTTTGAAAGGTAATGATGACGTCACGAGTCACGACCTGAATCAACTTGATCCACGCTATTTTGTGCACGGCAAGTCATCAAACAGGGTGACACAAAAATAGAGTGGATCAGGCCATGGATTTATGTCTACCTTTTTAAAAAGACCAAAGGGGCCACACCAGCAAAAGGAGTAGCAGAATAAAGCAGCTGAGTTGAAAAACATCTAACATTGCTCTAGTAATTCATTATAGATGAGATTAAAGGGCAGGCGGTGCAAATTGGAGTCCCCGTTAGGCGAGGGTCCGGGGAAGGGTCCAAGCACAAGGGTGTAACGAGGGCTTATTTGACAAGAGGCTATCGATCTTTACCAATGGGATTGAGAAAACAAAATTATGATACAAGATCGAGTATGAAAAACAAGTATGATGAGGATGAAAAATAAACTCAATTTCAACATAATGTAAAGCTGATAAAGTTTCAACATACACGTAGGATTACGAATTGGGGAAAAAAGTTGTATCTAGTCTAGTGGTGAATCTGGTGATCAATGATCATCGTTAAATCAAATAAAATGATTAAATGGAAGACATACTTTTCAAAGGGCGGAAAGTCGATGAGGATAGATTGTCCGTCAATGTAATTCATCTGAAAGAATAATTTAGCAGCAATTTGGTTATGCACAATAGATTTCTCCATCTCCGACACAAATCTATCTCTCTCCTCCTTAAACTTCTTAAACTCCTCGCGACGCCTCTTTTCCTCTTCTTCCTGCTCCTTCTTTTTCATCCTCAACTTCTGCATCGCTTTCACCTTAGCCTCTTCTTTTTTGGCTTTGGATTTCGGCATTTTTTTTATTTGAATTTCTTGTAATTATTTTGAGGATGCGGGCACGGCTGCTTGTGAATTGTGAGTTTTTGGCCGACTGATCCTTTATATTCCATGTATTTATAGTAGGCATTATGAGGCCATTATGTATGTTAAGTCACGCCGGCCCACTGCCGCCTACTATATATCAAGTTTCCAAAATCTAGTATGTATTTACGAATAGGTCTTTACGACTTTACTTACATGTTTCGGTAATTTGAATTCTACAATGATTCTTCTTTTACAAGTTATTGAAGTCGCGCCTTCTGTTGCTGCACCCGAATTAGGGTGAGGATCCTCTAGAGTTTGAATTTGGTAGAGTTGGTAGAGTTTGCCAAAACAAGTAATAAAACAAAATAAAAAGAATTTTGAGGGTCACAAATAAATTGTTAAAAAATTTCTTCTTGCCTTTTTAGGCAAACTCTACCAAATAGAGTTGATTTGCAACTCCAAAGGATCCCAACACCCCGAATTATAGTAGCACAAGTCGTCATTAAAAACTATCTAAAATCGATAAAAATAAAAGAAGAGATCCAAAAAAATAAGGATACAAAAAAATAAGGATACCCACCATTGCCATAGATAGCTTTAAGGATACTGTAAAAAGTTGCAGGCCTACAACAAGCAGAATTAATTCAAACGTACTTAGTAAAGACAAAACAGTTACAGGAGCTGAAGGTGTAGCAACATTAAGCATATGAGTTGAAAAACATCAAACATTATTTCACTAGCTAATTAATTACATCAGATTGATCGAGAAAACAAAATTATGATACAAGAGTATAACAAACAATTATGAGGATGAAAAATAAACTCAATTTTGAATGTATGCAGGCTAGTTCGTATTACAATTATTATAATACTAGTTTTTGTACCCGTGAAATCACGGGTCTGTTCTTATGTTCCAGAGATTAGCGAAAGTAGATTATTTATCCCTA
>JBBYHQ010000022.1:1400604-1413184 GCA_038382645.1 Spergularia azorica
CAATCATTCTGATCTTCAATAATTCTACTAGTAACGGAAAAAGGACATCAATTCAACAGAAAAATAATTGAAAGGGACACGATAAGAAGAATATCAAACTATCAAACCTAACCTTTTTTCTACTCCGTATATAAGATTCTTCATACACAAATGAAAAGGCCACATGGTAGACGACAGGCCCCCCACCATTTTATTCACCTATAGGAAGAGAAAGGTTTAATGTATCCACGAATGATAAGATACCCCAGGGGTACATATATCCACGAATTTCTCTTTTCCAACCAAACTTTCTCGGCATATTTTGAATTGACATTTGTTATTTGTTTATTTTGATTTATTCTGTCATTATGTATGAATTAACATGGTAATCGGCTACCTGTGAGCAACCAATCTTCTTATACCGGGCATGTATGTTAAACTGACATTCTCATATTTCGAGTTAGACATTATCATTTGTTTTTTTTTTTTTTTTTTTTTTGTACAAAGGGTAAGCTAATGCTGCGGGAGTGAGGGTATATGAGGATTTGAACCCGCGACAACCCCCAGGCAGATTAAATTTCTAACCAATAGGTCAACCTTGATCCTCTAACATTATCATTTGTGAGTAGTTTTGTTTTAATATATTCTAAATTGTCATGTTCATGTATGAATTGATTTGTTAATTTCTGAGTAGTATTCTGTTACTCTTGAGTGTGCATTTGAGGATGAGAGAAGTGAGTCATTAGAGCCTGTTCGGTATCACAGTCGTTTTTAATTTTCGTTTTTATTACTTAAAAATTTTAGTTAAATAAGGGCATTAGCAATTGATGAACTCAAATTAGGGTTCTTCAATTGCCACATTATATTGCACAAAAATCAAAATACTATAACTGTCCTCAACCATGGAAGAACTTGAACTCAAAACCCCACCAATTTTTTTTTATTTTTTTTTGACAACAACGCACCAAATTTTTTAATCAATTCAATAATGAGATTTTATACTTTTTGTTGGGTTGAGAAAACATAGTGGGATACATGTCATGAATGTATAGGTCCATGACTTTCTCCCCTAATTTTTTTTTTATAACCCACGTGCCTACCATATTTTTTGTTCAATTTGCCATACTGCATTCGTATAAACGAACTGGGTTCGTTCTTACGCGAACGAACGTAGAAATGCAATGGACGAACTAATGTTAAGGAGTTCTTGTTGACAACCCCAAGAAATAAGAACTACCATTGTGTTTACTCTAAAATACAAAATTAACTTTAAATTATTTGTTCTATAAGAGCATTTCCAATGGTAGAATAGAGATGTAGTTTAGCTTGACAAAACCGCTTACATCAGCAGCTTGTACCATTTGAGCATTTTTGTGTATTGTAGTTTTGCTAGTTACATGACTTGGAAAATAAATAAAAACAAAAAATATTTTTTATAGAAAGAAAAATGTAAAATATAACTATTATGGGTCCCAATTTAAGTCATATCCAATGTAGTTTACCATTGGAGTACAAGCCCTTGTAGTTTAGAATTGTAGCTTAAAATTTACTCTCTCCTACTTGGCAAGCTAAACTACAACATGTTTGTAGCTTACATTGGAGATGCTCTAATAGTCATACTAGAAAAGAAAATTAAAAACCACTTTTTCTAATTTTCAAAAACGGGATTTCGGTTTTAAAAAAAAAAAGTGAAAAGTAAAAAGAGAAAACGATACCAAACAGGACGTCAAGACTAAGTTATTAAAAGTGTGACGTAAAAAAAAAAAAAAAGTTATTAAAAGGGGTAAAAATACTGTGACCGTATATGCGGATATGCCATAAAGCCATACTAATTAAAATGTGGAATCTCTTGGCTATGTGGCCACATTTAACACTTTCCACCAACAAGGAAAACTAGGCCTTTGGTCTAGTTCCCACGTGGGTTAGCCCACTTTCTACCAAGCCTAAATTTGTTGGCTTATTTCCAACATTCCAAGGGATTAACTTTTTTATTTTATTTTTATGTTTATTGCTCCAACACTTTACGGTTTCATTGCAGTAAAACTGTATGGAAAATTATAAAATATCTCTGGGGTTAAATTTGTTGTCCATACTCCTTCATCCATGTTGTGGTCCTTGTTAAAAAAAAAAATTAAGTCTAATGAAGCAGTGGGGTAATTAGAGCATCCCCAATGGTGTTTTTCCATGTAGTTTTGTTTTTTAAGCTGTTGACATATGCAGTTCATACCATTGTTTTTTTTTTTTGGCTTGTAGCTTGACAAAGCCATGTTGCTCACATAAGCAGCTTCAACTCGGGTCGGTCCGGTCCGGTTTTGGACCGGTGAACACCTACAAGCTACATATCTAGTGGTAGCTTGAGAATTAAAAAAAATATTAAAACATTAAAAAATAATGAAAATTGGTATTAATAATTAACAAATAAAAACAAAAAATATTTTAAGGCCCCACCCAAAACTACATTATTTATAGTTTTACCATTGTAGCAAAATGGTGGGTGTTTTGTGATTGTTGCTCAAAATTTCTTTCTCTCCTATTTGGCAGGCCAAAGGTACAATGCTTGTAGCTCTTCATTGGAGATGCTCTTATGTTTTTATTGTGAGAGGAGGTACCAGAACTTAATGTAACCCCAGATGTACCATATAACGATTGAAATTGTACACCTAGTTTCAAAATTGCTAAAATCTAAAGATTTGTTTTTGTTGATCGGTATATCTATTAAAAAAGTACTCCATATTTGAAATGTGGTCTATAAGGCCCTGTTTGATAGCATTGCATCTTTCTGAACTGAACTAATCTGATCTGAATGATTCTGATCTGATTTGAATGATTCTGAACTGATCTGGATTCATCTGAGAATAAGTTCTATCAAACAGGGCCTAAGTATGTGAAATACTCACTCCGTCTCAGTTCAAACGCCCCATATTCCATTTTGGGACGTCCCACTTCAAACACCTCATCTATGTTGGGACATATCTCTCTCTCTTACTTTTATTAAATTATCACACTCTCCCCCACACTCTCTCTCACATTATCACTAATACTTTTACTAATCCCCACATTCTCTCTCCTTCTTTTTCCTAATATTACCCTACTCAACTAATTATATCAATTTTTCTTATTTCACTACAAAAAACGCCTGAGGTGTTTGAACTGGGACGGAGGGAGTATGGTCTATCTTGCACTCCAATTTTTATCGTCTTTCTTCTTTTTAATTTTCTTAACCAACATGTGGTTGTGAATTTGTGATGTAGAGAGTGATAGCAAATGATGAAAGGGAAGGAAAGAAATTGAGAGGGAGAAGTCCTCGAGCAAGGGAAAAGGACTCCCTATCACCGGAGCCTTCCTTAATGTGGTCACTATACGAAAAAGAAAAAGTCTGAACTTGGGCTATTCTCATTCCTCAGATTTGTTTCGGATTTCAAATTTTGTCGCATTAGATTTCCACCTACATTTAAGTTTCAGACTCACATTCGAAATACTTTCAGACAAACTCACTTAAACCATTTAAATATTTAAATAATTAATTAATATTCCCGAATCACATTTTAGCCAAACACGCCCTTTACATTTTTCCGCCATTGTTGAAAACTTCCTCTTCCTCAATCAATGAACAACAACACCACCACCACCACCACCACCACCACCTCTGAGATCTTATCGTCTTCTCTCTCCGTCGACACTTCTCTCCCTCTTCCCGCCATGTCCATTCGCATCATGTATTATTCCCCTCACTCATTCTCCCCCCTCTTCATTTTCTGCATTTTCTCATCGTTAATTACGTTTTTTGATTTATTATGTGGTGGGACCCTCGCTTAGTGGGGCCGGGCTGCCCTTTTTATAGTTTGATTTGATTGATTTTGTGATGTTAATTTCAGAGAATTGTGCAAAGATTTGTTCAAAAAATGGTCGAATTTGGATGATTCTCATTTCTCCGTGGAGACTGTTTCCGGTGGAATCACCAATTTATGTGACTAATTTCATCACTGTATCTTATAATTGTAGCTACGATTTTGCGTTGAAATAATGTTATTGAAGTTGTTGGGTACCTTATAAGCTGTTGTTTTGGCGAACCTATATAGTATATAGGAGCGAAACTTGGGTAAGACTATCCTATTGCGACTTATGTGAAGAGTAATAATGAACATGTAAATTGGAACGGTCGAGTTTTGCTTAAAAATGTTAAGAGTGAGTGATCGGGGTTGTGAAGAACGGTATTGTTCAGTTAGCGGTTTTATTTGTATCTTGTAGCTCACATGAACCTTTGAAACTAAGTTGGACGCGACTGTAAGCAATTAAGGTAGGTTTTGTGAGTTGTTATAACTTACACGGTCGAGTTTTGATTAAAAATGTTAAGAGTGATCAGGATTGTGAAGAACGGTATTGTTCAGTTAGCTGTTTTATTTGTATCTTGAAGCTCACATTAACTCTTGAAACTAAGTTGGTCGTGACTGTAAGCAATGAAGGTAGGTTTTGTGAGTTGTTACAACTTACACGAGCTCTTGTGCAAGTTGGTAGGTATTGATTTAGGTTTGTCTAACTTGGGGTGTAGTGTTGAAGGTTACGGTGAAGGATGAAAACGGTATTGAGGAATCTGTGGCAGTAAGATTGTATGGGCCAAACACTGACTATGTAATCAACCGGGACAGAGAATTATTGGTATGCTTTCCATTTTTAGGTTACACTTAATGGTAACTTCCATATTCATCTTGGGGACTTGACCTCAGTCAGGTTTTTTTTTTTTTTTTTTTTTTTTGAACAACAGTCAGTTTCAAATTTTAGGGGCTCTTCTTATGATGATGTATAGTATGAAACTGGTTCTTGAAAATACTGTATGTATAAATGTTTGGAAGGCTTTTGTATGACTGTCAGTTATGTGTCATTATCCTGTATGCATTTTCATGGTAAACGGTCAAGTGTGGTTCTGTTTGTGACGTAGTTATTGTTTATTACGGAGTATGAAACATCAGACACTCTATTCAAGCATGTATTTGAGAATAATGACTGTTGCATTCAAACTGAGCAGAAAATTTAGGGAATGAGATGTACTTAAGGAGTCACGGTTACACTTTATACTTCAGCTTGATCCAGAAGCGAACATAATTTAGTGTAGTATGATGTATGATGGGATCTCTTATGATTTCTGTAGTCTCACAAATTTTGAGCTCATGAAAAATTTTATTCAAGCATCATCATGCACCTTTCTTTAGTCTTTGCTTGAAACCTTGCAGTTGAGTTTGTGTGAAGTTTATAGTTCATTTTCCTAATCAATTCGGATGTTCAACAGTTCATAGTTTTATTTATTTTGTTTATAGGCTATCAGATACCTGTCAGCTGCAGGATTTGGTGCCAAATTGCTCGCACTTTTTGGGAATGGCATGGTTCAATTGTTCATCGATGCACGTACCCTTACTGCCCCTGGTATGTTTGGTATCCTAATCAAGATAAATTTCCCTCCTCTTCTTTCTCCTTAATCATTTGTTTTACATAGGACGTGATTGGCGCTAAAATGTGAGGTTGTAACTTGTGAGCACACATAAGGAGAAACTTGCAGGACCATTATAAAGGTAAAGGTTAGTTGACTCATAGGAACTCCTGCTGCCTTTTGTAATATAGGTGCCACTTGAAACATGTTACTCGAGAATGACTTGGTAGGAGGTTAAAAACTAAAATGCCCACTTGACCCAACCCTTCTAAGATATGTAAAAGAGAGACAGGTTTCGACAATGTTTTGGTTGAGGTTTTGATGGATTTCCAACAATAATGCTCATGGGGACAGTGTTGTATTAGGTTGAGTCTATGGTATCTTCATATTAGTTCCCCAAACTTAGGTGGCGGGTCAAAAGAGACGTGGGAAGGGTCTGGACTTAGGAGTGCTAAGCTCTCTCAGTTACTATATTATTGGTTGGAGTCATGGAGAAACATTTCTCTGGCAAATCTAATGAGTACTAACTTGTCTCCTTTTGTATTTTGGTAAAATTTTGTGACAGATATGAGAGACCCAAAGTTGGTATCTGAAATAGCCAAGCAGCTAAGGAGATTTCACGAAGTAGAAATTCCTGGTTCCAGAGAACCTGAGCTGTGGATTGACATATCTAAGTTCTTTGAGAAAGGTTTTCCTCTAAACCATCTGTTTGGTCTCAGAGTTTGCCTATTGCAATACTGTAATACGTGTGTGTGTTCTTTTTTTTTTTTTTTTTTTTGGGTTGAGATAGATGTCTATATTTCTTTCACTGATAGAGTTCTTTGGAAAATCTGTCCAATGTTTTATTTATGTGGTTATCTTCTTCCGATTGCCTATGTTTTGGTCCTACCAGAAAAGGCTCATGAAAATTACAGCATCACCTTCAAACATTAAGAACGATATTGACTTCACATCTTCCTGTTAGTTTTTGCATCACTTACCAAGTTTGATGATACTACATACCAAGTTTAGAATTTTGATCTTTCAAGTTTTTTTTTTTTTTTTTTTTTTTTTTTGAGAGGAAATTCTTTCAAGTTTCTTCTTCATACCTCCATTTAATTCTCCGCTCTTGGTTGCAGCATCAAACGTCAGCTTCGATGATAATGAGAAACAAAAGAATTATGAAACTATCTCCTTCAAAGAAGTTGAAAGTGAAATAACCAAGCTCAAGGTAACCGTTCTGTCCGTGTATAGCACACACATATAATGCTTTATAAATCCAATACAAGTATCTAATTTTGTGCTCTAGGATATGATCAATTGGAGTACCTTTGGCTTGTTTCTTGCCACCTTGGATATGTTATGAGTATTGACTTATCTTTTGGGTGCTGACATTGTGTATTTCGGGCTGAGTATGAATTGCATTTTAGCCTTGTATAGTGTACTAACTACTGGGAGCAATGCAGCATGAGAAGTAAAGCAAATTAGAAACAAAGGGTAAAAAAGTGCGCAAAAGCAGAACAATATAAACTAAGTGCTGTCTATACCTTACTGTATTTTTCTTCTAATTAATTGACATGGGTCTGATCTGGTAAGTGAAATTGATAGGCAGGCCAAGGGTTATCTCGGCTGGGTCATCATGTTATCGCCAACTCTCATGGACCGAATAAGAAGTTAAAGAGAGTAAATGGAGCTGAGACTAACTCTCGTGGTGTGAATTTAAAAATCAACAAGTCACATTGGTGTTCTGTTCTGTTCGTGCAGTCGTGCGCACATTCACATTATTCTGCGTGCTTTACTTGTGTTCATCCATAATAAAAGCTGAAAGAATTTCATTAGGTTAGAGCTTTCAACAAGTTAAATGTATAACCATTACCGTACAGCTGTTCAAGAAGAGAATATACAATATTCAATGCTAGGTATCTATATAACAACGCCAACCAATCCTTGTATGTGGAATCAGTGTCCTTCTGTTACTGCTGGTCCCCATTGCATATATTGGTTGGTTGTAGGTTTTATTTAATCATGTCTAATAGGCGCATGCACACCTCTTACTGCTTGCATGAATGATCTTAAACGCTTGATGTAGGATACATTGATGTGATCATATTTCTTCAATGATTTGGACACCTCTTATTTTATCAGGGTAAAGCATAGTTTAAGAGAACAACACTGGGAAAGTTTGTTTTCTTCCTTCTGTCTGTCTAAGCATAAGATCGGTTGCCTAGCATTGTGGCGGGAAGGGGGGCATCAAGGCACATCTTCCTTACGGTTTTGTAACTTTGTCTGAAGGATTGGTTGCTGTAGTGATTGTGCATGAGGTGTTCCCTTCATGTATTGTACGTATTGTTTTTTAGAAAGACAGGGCTTTGTGATTGCAATTGCTTTCTGTGCGGTTTAAGTTCTCCCCATGGACTCAGATTGAAACTCCTACAGTAAAGAAAAGTCCTAGTAATGTGTTTTGGTTGTGTGCTAGGCGATAACTGAACGTTTACATGCTCCGGTGGTGTTTTCTCACAATGACTTGCTATCTGGGAACTTAATGCAGAATGAAGAGGAAGGTAGCTATTTTAGTATCTAATCTTTCAAATGCAGTCTCGTCTATTTCTTACATGAATGTATTTCTGAATAACAGGGAAGCTCTACATAATAGATTTCGAGTATGGTTCTTACAATTACAGAGGATTTGATCTTGGGAACCACTTCAATGCATACGTTGGCTATGATTGTGATTACATCCTGTATGTAGCGATTCTTTAACTTTTAACTTTTCATTACCACTATAGGACGTCAGATAACTAAGATTTTGGGGTGAGTTTTTAGTGTGAAACTTTAAAAACTCACCCCAAGACCTTGAATGCTCGCCCTCTTACCATAGGATGGTCTTATACATGTTTTTCCTGTCTACAGATTGAGATTCTGAATTTGTTTTTTCTACAGATATCCTAGCAAGGATGAACAATATCACTTTTTCAGGCATTACTTACAACCTTATGCACCAGATGAGGTATGTATGGCTTGCATGTTCTAATTGTGTGTTTTTCATTGAAATTTGTTTGCTGTAAGAACAACTTGCCGTCACCTTTACATGGTCGTGCACTCGTGCCTTTTATTTAAGACATCTTCCGATCACATGGGGATTTTGTGAAGGAGAAGCGAGTTTTGGAGCTGAAACTATAGTTCTTTTGCATTGTGATGGATAGTACTGTTCATTTCACCTACTACCTTCTTTATAGCTTTTAGCTAGCTTGTCACCATTTTTCAGTTTATGAAGGTCTAGGTTTCATGATTCAATCGTGCTGCAAAGGTTTGGGGAATCAGTAAACTAGTTCAATTAGAAACAAATTCAGATTGAAATAGTTTAGTCTCTAATAGTATGAGTAAGGGTAAGGGAGGCATTGGACTCTGGTGTCTGAAGAGTAGATACAGAGTATTATGTAGATCTAAACCAAGTTCAGTTGCTTTAAAACCATCTATAGTTGAAATGACCACCACACAAAATTGAAGGCTTTAGGGCATGTAGCTGTTAGTAAGAAATAATTTGAGGGTTTAAGTTTTGTTCAGTACAACACTTCAGAGGTTTGAGGACAATGTCAATTGGTATTTAATCATATGTATGCCCAATAAGCAACTGAGAGTATTACTTGATGATTTTAAGGAAAACACCCTATTTACTAAGTTTTTAAATGGGGTAACAAATCATCCATTACCTTCAAAAATTAAACAAACCACACAATATCTCCATAAATAATAAACATACTCTCTATTATCTCCAACAAATATAAACAAACCCAAATGCCTTAATCTTTATGTTACGGAGGAAGTGTGATTATATGGGGTAGGGTTCAGTAATGCGTGTTTTAATCCTACTCATGTTCGAGTTTATATGTTTTATAAAGTAGTAGATCTGGCAAAGAGGATAGGTCGAGTTTGGTTAGGTCTGGCCAGGGTTCGAGTTGGAGGATATGTCTAGATTGCGAGGAGGGTTGATAATGCAGTGTCATCATGGGGCTAGTCAGTGTCTTAGTCAGTTTCATGAGTGTCGGTTTTGTGGCATAGTGTCTCAGCCTTCGCCAGTATATATGGTTTTATAGCATAATGTCTGAGGCTGCACCCTGACTTAGTCTTCATAGTGTCTCAAGCTCCGCCTTGATAGTCATTAGTGTCTTAGTTTTCATGAGTGTCTGAGGCTCCGCCAGTATATATGGTTTTATGGCATAGTGTCTGAGGCTATTTGGTTTTATGGCATAGTCTATTTGGTTTTATGGCATAGTGTCCGAGGCTCTGTTAGTATATATGGTTTTATGGTATAATGTCCGAGGCTCCGCCAGTATATATGGTTTTGTGGCATATTGTCTAAGGCTTCACCCTGATAGAGTCATCAGTGTCTTAGTGTTATGAGTGTTTGAGACTCGGCCAGTATATATGGTTTTATGGCATAGTGTTTGAGGCTCCGCTCTGATAGTGTCATCAGTGTCTTGGTCTTCATGAGTCTCTCAGGCTCCACTAATTCATGGCATAGGGCCGAGTCAGTAGGGTTTTTTTCTTACTTGGAGTGCTTGTGCATCTGAGAGTATATACGATCATATGTATTGATTTTGAGTCATCGGCGTTTTAGACTTTTAGTGCTACTCAGCCTTCTGTTTTTGCATTTGAGAGTATATGTGATTCCATGGAGCAGTGTTAGTCAAGAGTTTACTATTATACTCCCTTTGTCCGAGTTCAGACACCCTTCCCCATTTTGAGGGTGTCCAAGTATGAACACCCTATTTCCTAAGTTTTTAAATGGGGTAACAAATCATCCATTACCTTCAAATATTAAACAAACCACACACTATCTCCATTAATAATAAACACACTCTCTACTATCTCCAACAAATATAAACAAACCCAAATGTCTTAATCTTTGTGTTACGGAAGGAGTGTGATTATATGGGGTAGGGTTCAGTCATGCGTGTTTTAATCCTACTCATGTTCGAGTTTATATGTTTTATAAAGTAGTAGATCTGGCAAAGAGGATAGGTCGAGTTTGGTTAGGTCTGGCCAGGGTTCGAGTTGGAGGATATGTCTAGATTGCGAGGAGGGTTGATAATGCAGTGTCATCATGGGGCTAGTCAGTGTCTTAGTCAGTTTCATGAGTGTCGATTTTGTGGCATAGTGTCTCAGCCTTCGCAAGTATATATGGTTTTATGGCATAATGTCTGATGCTGCACCCTGACTTAGTCTTCATAGTGTCTCAGGCTCCGCCATGATAGTCATTAGTGTCTTAGGCTTCATGAGTGTCTGAGGCTCCGCCAGTATATATGGTTTTATGGCATAGTGTCTGAGGCTATATGGTTTTATGGCATAGTGTCTATTTGGTTTTATGGCATAGTGTCCGAGGCTCTGTTAGTATATATGGTTTTATGGTATAATGTTTGTGGCTCCTCCAGTATATATGGTTTTGTGGCATATTGTCTAAGGCTCCACCCTGATAGAGTCATCAATGTCTTAGTGTTATGAGTGTTTGAGACTCGGCCGGTATATATGGTTTTATGGCATAGTGTCTGAGGCTCCGCCTTGATAGAGTCATCAGTGTCTTGGTCTTCATGATTCTCTCAGGCTCCACTAGTTCATGGCATAGGGCCGAGTCAGTAGGGTTTTTGTCTTACTTGGAGTGCTTGTGCATCTGAGAGTATATTTGATCATATGGATTGATTTTGAGTCATCGGCGTTTTAGTGCTACTCATCCTTCTGTTTTTGTTTTTGAGAGTATATATGATTCCATGGAGCAGTGTTAGTCATGATTTTACTATTATACTCCCTTCGTCAGAGTTCAGACACCCTTCCCCATTTTGAGGGTGTCCAAGTATAAACACCCTATTTACTAAGTTTTTAAATGGGGTAACAAATCATCCATTACCTTCAAAAATAATAAAGAAATTACCCACTATCTCCATAAATAATAAACACACTCCCTACTATCTCCAACAAATATAAACAAACCTAAATGTCTTAATCTTTGTGCAACGGAGGGATGTGATTATATGAGGTAGAGTTCAGTCATGCGTGTTTTAATCCTACACATGTTTGAGTTTCTATGATTATATGAAGTAGTAGACCTGGCAAAGAGGATAGGTCGAGTTTGGTTGGGTAGGGTTTGAGTTGGAGGATAGGTCGAGATTGGTTGGGTATGGCTAGGGTTCGAGTTTGAGGTCCTCAATTCGAACCCAACTTTTTTATTAAATGAGTCAAGAAGTTGCAACTACGAAGAAGTAAACCTGGCAAGAAGATAGGTCGAGTTGGGTTGGGTCTGGCCAGGGTTCGAGTTGGAGGTCCTCGAACCCAACCTTTTTACTATACAGGTCAAGAAGTTGCAACTTCATCCGACATTGTTTATAACCTATGTATATTCTTTTTGTAAACCGTCATTTTGGGTTGGAGCTGACCCAATTTTGTCTCGTTTACGAAAACCGCTTAGATCCCATAATTTTTTGGTGGAAGTTAAAACCTAGACTTGACTTAATAATCTAAATGAGTTGGATAATTCAATCCAATATTTTATCACGTCGAGAAACATTGACCCAAACCTACCATAAACTGGGTCTTTTTGAGTCGGGTTGGCAGGTTGTTGATTTTATGAGTCCAGGGAGTACACTTTAGTCATTTTATTGAGCCGAAGAGAGTATACGGCGTATATGATTAGCAATTTTGCAATAACTACTAAGTCTTTGTAGCCACTGTAAGGGGCAGCGTATTCCCCTTGTATCTTTGTAAGACAAATCCTAGCCATTCAGGGGTGTTTGGTTGCACGATATCTTGAAAAAGAATTGAAGGGATAAAATGACATTCTACCTGAATTGTAAGGTTGGCTTTAATACCAACGTTGGTGTTTTTATGCTTAAATTTTAGCAACTAGCATATGTTGATAGTTATTTACTGACACATATTTGGTCTGTTACTCTGGTGCTTTGTGTTTTCTCCTTGATACATGAATATATATTTGTTTCGGACATAGGGCATAGTCCAAAATCAAAAGTCTACTAGCTCAACCGGTAGAGCGCCGCCCAATTGGCGGAAGGTGTAGGTTCGATTCCTACGTAGACTGCACATGAATCGATTTAGGATGTTTTAGTTTAGAAATCTGAACTTCTATTTGTCGCCCTAAAAATTGCTATTTATCGCCCTTAGTTTCACCTCTCCTAATTAACTGCCCATGAT
>JBBYHQ010000022.1:1413284-1431965 GCA_038382645.1 Spergularia azorica
ATTGTTCTTGAGGCACTTGGCCTTTAGTTAGTTTTGATTTTTTTTTTTTTTTTTTTTTTTTTTTTTTTTGGAACAACAGTCAGTTTCGGATTTTAGGGGCTCTTTATCTGATGATGCAGATTATGAAACTGGTTCTTGAATATACTGTGTGTAAATGTTTGGAAGGCATTTGGATGACTGTCAATTATGTATCATTATCCTGTGAAAGTGTGAAACATAAGACCACTCTATTCAGCAATGTATTGAGGAATAGTGACTGTTGCATTCAATCTGAGCAGAAAATTTAGGAAATGAAATGTGGTTAAGGAGTTACAGTTACACTTTATACTTCATCTTGATCCAGAAGGGGGCATAATTTAGTGATATAGTATGATGCATGATGGGAATTCTTATGCATTTCTGCAGTCTGTCACGATTTTTGAGCTCATGTTGAGTACTATTCAAGCATCATCATGCACCTTTGTTTAGTCTTGGCTGGAAACCTTGCAGTTGGGTTTGTGCGAAGTTTATTAGCTTATTTTCGAACTAATTTGGATGTTCAGCGTTCATCGTTTTATATATTCTGTTTATAGGCTATCAGATACCTGTCAGCTGCAGGATTTGGTGCCAAATTGCTCGCACTTTTTGGGAATGGCATGGTTCAATTGTTCATTGATGCACGTACCCTTACTGCCCTTGGTATGTTTAGTATCCTAATCAAGTACATATTTCCCTCTTCTTTCTCCTTAATTATTTGTTTTACATAGGACATGATTGGCGCTAATATGTGAGGTTGTAACTTGTGAGCCCACATAAGGAGAAACTTGGAGGACCATGATAAAGGTAAAGGTTAGTTGACTCGTAGGAACTCCTGCTGCCTTTTGTAACATAGGTGCCACTTGAAACATGTTACTCGAGAATGACTTGGTAGGAGGTTAAAAGTTAGAAATGCCAACTTGACCCAACCCTCTTAAGATATGTAAAAGAGATACAGGTTTTGACAATGTTTTGGTTGGGGTTTTGATGGATTTCCAATATATTGCTCATGGGGACAATGTTGTATTAGGGTGAGTCTATTGTATCTTCATATTAGTTCCCCAAACTTGGATGGCGAGTCAAAGGAGACGTGGGAAGGGTCAGGACTTAGGAGTGCTATGCTCTCTCAGTTAAAATATTATTGGTTGGAGTCTTGGAGAATATTTATCTGGCCAATCTAATGGGTACTAACTTGCCTCCTTTTGTGTTTTGGTAAAATTTTGTGACAGATATGAGAGAGCCAAAGTTGGTATCTGAAATAGCCAAGCAGCTAAGGAGATTTCACGAAGTAGAAATTCCTGGTTCCAGAGAACCTCAGCTGTGGATTGACATATCTAAGTTCTTTGCGAAAGGTTTTCTTCTAAATTATCTGTTTGGTCTCAGAGCTTGCCTATTGCAATAGTATCACGTCTTATGTTTTTTTTTTTTTTTTTTTTTTTTGGAGATAGATTCTATGTTTCTTTCACTGACAGAGTTCTTTGGAAAATCTGCCTATGTTTTATTTATGTGGTTATCTTCTTCCGATTGCCTATGTTTTGGTCCTAACAGAAAAGGCTCATGAAAAAATGATTACAGCATCACCTTCGAACATTAAGAACAATATTAACTTCACATTTTCCTGTTAGTTTTTGCATCACTTACCAAGTTTGATGATACTACATACCAAGGCTTAGAAATTTGATCTTTCAAGAAATTTTTTTTTTTTTTTTTTTTTCAAGTCACTTCTTCATACCTCCATATTTAATTCTCCGCTCTTGGTTGCAGCATCAAACCTCAGCTTCGATGATATTGAGAAACAAAAGAATTATGAAACTATCTCCTTCAAAGAAGTTGAAGTTGAAATAACCGAGCTCAAGGTAACCGTTCTATCTGTGTATAGTGCACACATATAATGCTTTATAAATCCAATGCAAATATGAAATATCTGCTTGTAAATTTTGTTACTGAACAGCTGCTCCGGGGCCTGATGGTCGATACTTGAGGTTTAAACTTGTACATGTCTAGGATATGATCAATCAGAGTACCTTTGGCTTGTTTCTTGCCACCTTGGATATGTTATGAGTCTATTGACTTACCTTTGGATGCTGACATTGTGTATTTCGGGCTGAGTATGAAGTGCATTTGAGCCTTGTATAGTGTACTAAGTAGGAGGCTGTGCACACATTATTCTCCGTACTTTACTTGTGTTCATCCATAATAAAAGCCGCAAGAAATTCATTAGGCTAGAGCTTTCATCAATTAAATGCATATCCATCACTGTACAGCTGTTTAAGAAGAGAATATACAACGGCAACCAATCGTTGCATGTGAATTCAGTTTCCTTCTGTTACTGCTGGTCTCCGTTGCATATAGTGGTTGGTTGTAGGTTCTACTTAATCATGTGTAATAGGTGCATGCACACCTCTTACTGCTAGCATGCATGATCTTAAACGCTTGATGTAGTATACATTGATGTGATCATATTTATTCAATGATTTGTACCTCTTAGTTTATCAGGGTAAAGCATAGTTTTAGAGAACAACACTGGTAAAGTTTGTTTTCTTCCTTCTGTCTGTCTACGCATAAGATCGGTTACCTAGCATTGTGGCGGAAGGGGGGTATCAAGGCAAATCTTTCTTACTGTTCTGTAACTTTGCCCAAAGGATTGATTGCTGTGGTGATTGTGCATGAGGTGTTCCCCTCATGTATTGTATTGCTTTTTAGAAAGACAGATCATACTTTTGTAATTACAATTGCTTTCTGAGCGCTTTGAGTTCTTCCTGTGGACTCAGATTGAAACTCCTACTGTAAAAAAAGCCCGAGTAATGTGTTTTGGTTGTGTGCTAGGCGATAACTGAAAGTCTACATGCTCCGGTGGTGTTTTCTCACAATGACTTGCTATCTGGGAACATAATGCAGAATGAAGAAGAAGGTAGTTATTTTAGTAGCTAATCTTTCAAATGCAGTCTTGTCTATTATTTTTCTTTCTTACATGAATTGTATTTCTAAATAACAGGGAAGCTCTACATAATAGATTTCGAGTATGGTTCTTACAATTACAGAGGATTTGATCTTGGGAACCACTTCAATGAATACGCTGGCTATGATTGTGATTACAGCCTGTATGTAGCGAATCTTCAACTTTTAACTTTTCTTTACCACATAAAGGTCGTCTGATAATTAAGATTTTGGGGTGAGTTTTCAGTCTGAAACTTTAAAAACTCACCCCGAAACCTTGAATGCTTCCCTTCTTACCACAGAATGGTCTTGCACCTTTTTTTTTTTTTTTTTTCAAGTAGTACACATGTTATTCCTGTCTACAGAGAGAGATTTTGAATTTGTGTTTTCTACAGATATCCTAGCAAGGATGAACAATATCACTTTTTCAGGCATTACTTACAACCTTATGCACCAGATGAGGTATGTTTGGCTTGCATGTTCTAATAGTGTGTTTTTCCATTGGAAATTTGTTTGCATTAAGACCAACTTGCCATCACCTTTGCATGGTTGTGCCTTTATAATTTTTTTTATTTTTACTTTTTCTGGTTACATGGTTGTGCCTTTAATTTATAACACCTGCCAATCACATATATTGATATGATAAAGAGGAACCCTTATATTTCTAGGGGTTTTGTGAAGGAGAAGGGAGTATTGGAGCTGAAACTATAGTTCTTTTGTGGCTTGATAGATAGTACTGTTCATTCCACCTATTACCTTCTTTATAGCTTTGAGCTAGCTTGTCACCCTTTTTTAGTTTATGAAGGTCTAGGTTTCATGATTCAATCGTGCTGCAAAGATTTGGGGAATCAGTAAATTAGTTCAATCAGAAACAAAGTCAGATACAGAGTACTATGTAGGTCTAAACCAAAGGGAACTATAATTTTGTGAGCAACAGATGAGGGCCTTCAAAAGAAAGCTACAACCTTTTCCCACATTCAGTTGTTTAAAACCATCTACAATTGAAATGACCACGGCACAAAATTGAAGGCTTTAGGGCATGTAGCTGATTATTAAGAAATCACTTGAGGGTTTAAGTTTTGTACAATACAACACTTCAGAGGTTTAAGGATAATGTCAATTGGTATTTAATATACTGTATGCCCAATAAGCAACTGAGAGTATTACTTGATGATTTTAAGAAGAGATTTAGCGGGATTTTAATGGTCCCTTCTGTTGTTGCCATCACTGTCTTGTGTTGTTTGAGATTGGGAAGTGGAGTACCCTGTAGTTCTTTGATTAAACCCGACTCGAACAGGAGGGAAACACATACACACACTCCATGCCCATTCTTACCTACTTATGGCGGTTCCTGATGAAGATTCATGTTAGCCGACCGCACATAATTTTGGAACTAAAGTTTTGTTATTTCTGTTAGTAGTTTCACGGAATTCACTAAAAGGCTGATCACTACAGGCTTACAGCAGATTTGAATGAACTGTACTTTTGATCTTCTCTCTGTTAGGACAATCTTTATAGTGGTAATGTTGACTATTGAGCCGTGTTTTCTGATGAAAGGTTCCTCAAAGTGAGCTGGAAGCACTTTATGTTGAGACAAATACATTCAAGTTAGCTTCCCATTTGTTTTGGGCTTTATGGGCTCTCATTCAGGTATTGATATTGCGAGTTGAAGGATAAATTAGACTAGAGACCTATGTTATACACGTCTGTTTACCCTCAATTCTTCGATGACAGGCAAAGATGTCTCCTATTGATTTCGATTATGTGAGTTATTTCTTCTTGCGGTACAATGAATACAAAAGGCAAAAGGAAGAAGCCTTCTCTTTGGCACATCAGTACCTCAGTAAGCTCTAGATGGTCAGTGATGCAGGTGCTTGCATATATTTTTATGTTGTGAGTTGCTTGGCATTATTTATGTTTTATGGAGAAAGTTGTCGGAGTTATTGTATCAACTGTACACACCCCTGATGAAATGCAGTGTGCTCACCAAATAGCCCAAGTTCTCAGCTCTACGTTTTTTCACCATTCTTTTCATAATCGTCGTTGAAGATATTCTTTTCACCTAGTTGATGAACGGTGGTTTTTACCCCAAAGATGTCCCAGGTTAGAAGGTTGTATGCGTTGTTTTTGTAATGGCACGTCACAGAAAGGTCAGATATGTAAGATGCATCATCTTTGAATGTATTCCTCTTTGGTTTTGTTGTAACATTGATCAATCATATTTTCATTGGAAACAAATTTGTCCTTGTGTGTACTGAAATAAGCTTAAATTTGTAAGTTGCCATATAGACAAGTTCGCTATTGTACAAACTGAAACAGGTTGTGTATGAGGTACGCTTGACCAACTCTGAATTTGGCCCGACCAGCATCTTGCCTAGCTTGCAATCATGTGGGCTGTGAGCCTGTGACTGATCACCCGTGTCTTTGATGTTGTAGAAATACTTCGTTGGTAAAAAAAAAAAAAAAACATTTGTAGATTTGATTATTGCGAAAAGTGACGAGGTTCCGTCTTTTGAGATACCATAAGCTATTTTGACTGGAAGCCTGGAAGGCTGAAAAAGTTCATCTCGTTAAAAAAAAAAAAAAAAAAACTGAGAGAAATGCATCAAGCTGTTAACAGTCGGAAAAAAATGGATCAGTCATTGATGCATTTGCATTAAATTGAGGCTGTGAACAATCTTACAACAATCTTGGACTGAGCAAAAACCATGGAGAGCATGGTTAAAAACATGCGAAATATGTGCATAGGATGGAAAATTATGTGTTTGTTGAAGAAACCAGTCTGCACCATGCAACCTGAATCAACCTGATCTGAATTACTTGCTCTGATGTATGCGCACGTCTGAAGGTAGCTAGATCAAGACACGCCAAGACCACGAGTCCACGACACAAGAAACGTAAATTCTGCTCCTCGAGTCTTTGAAGCATTACCCGACCCAAAATCATTTAAGGACTAAGACTCCAGTGTTGTGGTGGTCCTTGTTTCAAAGCAGTATCCTTGTATCAAGCTTGGAGTACCTGACAATGGACTATATGACTTTTTAGACGTTTCTTACCGGCAAGGCTTAACCAGATGTTAGACATCATCGTCTTAAATTGACCTCTCCCGCTGATAGTTTCCCAGAGATGTTCAGTAGTTGCTGCAGAACTGTTCACCGATCTTGAGACATCAACCACAGATATGCTCATGTTATTACGAACAATACACAGTTTCCCATTTAGAGGAACGAGGGCTGCTGCTTCCAGGGCCTTGGAATTTCCCAAATGAACTCTGCTGTCGATATGGTTACTCCACGAATCGCTTGTCTCATCATACACCCTAAGTTTACAACCATCTTTACAGTCTAAAGCATAAAGCTTCCCATTCAACGGAGCACTGGGATTTCTCCATCCCGCAACCATTCCATCATAAACAGGATACCAGCTATCGGATTCTGGATGGTATACCTCACTTAATACCTGACGATGTGTCCCCAAGCCTTTCAAAAACCACTTCCCCTCGTACACAACTCCAATGAATGGTACCATCGCGGTACTCATATCTGAGATTACGGACCATCTGTTCTTATTTGGGTCATAAACTTCTGCTGATCTCAGGGAACGGTGTACACCTTCATTCTCCCCACCTGCTACATACAAGCAGTTGTTGATGACACACGCACCAAAGAAATGGCGCCTCCGTAACATGTCTGGGGCACGATGCCATTTATTTGTTCTGGCACTGTAAAAGATGACCCGTCTCATTGATCCCTTAAGAGGATGTTTACCTCCAAACAAATACAAATGGCAGCCACTAAGAACAGCACACCCAAATCCAAGAGCTTCAGAGTACTCTTTGGGTATGGGTGGAAGAGGTTGCCACATTTGGGAGGATGGGTCATATGCATCCCATGATATCTTGCCATCTCGATCTCTCTTGATGACGTACACCCACTCCTCTGCAATACCTACTGTCTTCCTTAATGAATAAAAGAAGTTACCAGCCAAAAGACGGTACCACCTTTTGCAAACTAGTCGAAGGTTTCGATGTTCTACTCTTGGGACTCTGATTAAGCAAGCAATGGCCAGATCATCAGGTAGACCAGGAAGAAGAGGAGATGGACTGCGACTTCTGTCACCCCGAGAAGGCTTCTGCCTGACAGGATGAATGGAAGCTTTGGTGTCAGGTCGCAGACACAACTTTGTCCCAGGAACATACTTTTTGGCTCCGGCTACTGTTTTCAGACCAGCATCTACTCTACACAAACATGTTGTATCAACCTGTAAAGTCAAGAACATTGTCCTGATTAAAAAAACTGGAAGAACCTATAAGAACATACTTTTTTTTTTTTTGACATAGGGTATCATGAGACTCTTGTCCCTCTATTCGTGTCTTAAACAGTTTCCTCGAAACCATTTTGCCTCATTAATTTCACCCACTTTCGACTTGGGAATTTCCATCTAGGGACTTTAGACCACCCTATCTTTGACAACACGTGAAGTCGTGAATACTGACGAATTCTCATTTCACTTGAGTACTTGACAGTGGTAAGCAAGAAGTTGGCTTTCCGATGATATCAGGGTACGAGGGGCCGAGGTGAGAGAGTGAATAAAAGTTTGCCAGGCTATAATCTGTAACCACATAGAACTTCACTCCAAAGTTTCAGGCAAACAGCCAACTTTGAATCAAAATCTGTCAACATGATTTCATTCCAACACTTCTACCCCCCTATAAGAGTTCCTGGCTAACTAATACTCCAAATTAGTACCTTATACTTTCTTCAGCATCTTCCCAATGTGCGGGAGTGAGTATGGTTATTTTTCGAAAGAGGGAGGTTCCACGAGGACGCGTATAAGCGTGCAAAAAGAACCTCACTAGACAGAGTCACACCAATTATGACAAATTGACAACATTCAAATATGCAAGATATCTAACTTATAACAAAATCAGAAGCAGAACAGAATCATAGTTGCCCTGACCGAATTTGCAGCTACAACCACACAGGCAACAAACCCCGAAACCAAAATTTCAATACAATGATAATTGGAACAGAAACTTACCAAAGGAGGTTGTATCATTTTATCCATCTTCCACTCATCAAAAAAGTATAACCTAAGCTTCCAAACTCATAAATTCTGCATACCAGCACATAGATGGATTACATTATTAACCTGCTCAAATATATATAGTCCCCTCACTCTAAAAATTGAACACTTTCAAATAATGCAGGAATAATTTAGCTAAGAATTCAATCAAAAAACATTCAGATGAATTCAAATAGAGGCAAGAATCAGATATTTTCTTAAGTAACTGACAGTTTTCATCCTTTAAAACTCACATTCTCAATTTTTAAGTCAGTGTTCCTTGTGAAAAACCAAGGAAAATCACTTCAAATAGCAACCAAAATCCCATTTTTAGAGAAAATTGCAGCACTTTATTCCACAAACCCATCTCCAAAATATAACAAATATCATTAAAAGATCATAAACCCACTAGATCACATTCAACACTTAAATTCAAATTTAAACCCAAAAAAATTATTAAACATTTCACAAATCTATCTCAGAAACAAACCCAACATTACTATAACATTAAAATCCTAATCCAGCAGCTCAAATACAGAAATTTAGAAATGACCCAAAATTCAAAAAGGTCTTATCTTCAAAAGAACAAAACAACATAATAAAAAGCAACACAGTGCAATACTTACCATAAAATGGAAGCTAAGAAAATGGTGAAAATCAAGTTTTCAAATTGCAAAAAGACCCAAAAACAAAAAGGGAAAAGAAAAAAGCACAAGGTAACAAGAGAGAAGAGTGTTAATGGAGAAGAGAACATACAAGGTGATGAAATGAGGCCCTCCTAAATTCAAACAAACCTAAACCACTATTATGTTCATCTTCTTCTTGGTTGTGTGCTGTTGAAGCTTTTAGGTGGAGAGTTCACCAGAGAAAAATATATGCTTAGAAAAGTTGGGAGAAAGATTGGAGCTTGGAAGTTTGCTGTTGTTTGGTAATTGAGGAGAGAGAGTAAAGAAAAGTTGAGGGGTAAAAGAGCATAGAAAAATAAAGGTCAAATGGGATGTAAAACATTTGAAAAACTTGAAAAAAAGTAGCAAAGATTTTCAAGAAAAAAGAAAGATGTTCTAAGTTTGGACCTACACAAGTTCAAATCCAACCATAGTAGTAGTAGACTAGTAGTATGCTTTTGTATTGATTGTTGGCTTGGCCCCCATGAAAATTATGCAATTGACTCGACTATTTCCGTAGTGGGATGAGGAGTGTCAACTTTATCATCCCCGCAAGTAGAGATGCTTAAGAAACAAATGCAATTAATTGGTTTCGCATTACTTGTGCTTAATTTGCACCAATACTTGAAAGTTAACCGAAAAACCTATGGCATTATCAATGCCCATGACGCCCGATCAACTACTTTTTGGGTTGAATCGTTCCAATTGCCTTAATATTACAATGTCGTTGATTCTTGAATGCCTTTTATGCATTAAAATTTTATCTCTAACAATGTTAATTGTGATTGTTCTAAATTTTTTATTTACATTGGTAGTTTTCCTAGTTTTAAACTTCTGCAAACTTAAAGCATATATATTTGAAAAAAAAAATTAAAGTACTCACATTTTGGAATTATGCGCATACTAAAAATGAAGTAAATTTCAATAGCAGTGAACCTCGTATATAAAAAGGAAAGGGGGGCAAAATCCAATGAAAGGGAAGGAATAGTTTCACAATAATAATAATCACAACAATAAACAAAACATGCAAACAGACACTCTCATACATACACATGAAGATAAGATCAAACTTTAAGAAAAGCACATTAACCCAATAGTCACGAATCACGATCACTATAATAACGTTTTCTGATCTTAACATAACCTTACTTTATGTCGTTAACACGCCAATCGATGCTAAATACTTGCTCAAAGCTTGAAGTTATGCTATGTGTTCCTACGTACGTTCAAACATTAATCTTTGGATATCGATCTATGCGTCGAAACTGTTTCAATAGAGTACTTATTAAGAAACTACTTCGTGTATATGTTTTCTTTTAACATTACCTCCTGCACTAAATATTTTTTCCAATTTAATGTGATAAAGTATCAATTTTACAAGCCTTGCGAGATTTATTATACCACTCGATATTTGTGGTACATAATTTTCTGATAATGAGTAAAGAGAAGTATGTCTCATATCTCATATCTCTAAGAACATAATGACAAATAAACAAACTCGCTAAATCGAGAGACGAGAGTATCTCTACATACATTGATATTCACAAGTAGTGTATTATTTTGCATTTTGTCGAGAGCCTATGGAATTACATGCATGAGCAGGGCATAAAAGGAATTGAAGTCAAATTTGGCCATTTTGGAGTTGGGATATGTGGTGTGGGCAACTGTGCAAATCTTGGTCAGCTGGTCTTCAAGGTCACACTATTGAAAACATAAATAAAAATAAAAATAAAAATAATAAGCTTATTAGCGTCATGCGATTTAAATTAGATACGAGTAATTAGTAAAGAAAGACGGGGTAAAATCGTGAAAATATGGTGCCATTAGCAAAGCATTATAAAAGCCGCTCTTTAGTTAATAATATTAAGTTAAGAAGGATTATAAATCATATAGAATGCGTTCTACTTTTTTGTACTCCGTAATTCCGTATGCAAAACTTGTGAGTTGGGAAGTCAACAACACCCAAGTGGAGCCACTATTTTTGAACTCCGTTTATTTAAGAAGCTTGTGAGTCAAATGCGTGAAAATTACCGAATCGGCAAATTAGTCTTAAGATAGACTAATCCAGATCCAACTAATGCAAACCTCAGCCCAAAGTCTCAGTTCGAGTAACATTCGTTCTCATTTTCTCTTTGAGATTTCACGTACTTGCACAAGAAAAGTGAAGTGATCCTCAATTGAGAACACGAAAACTCCATCCAAATGTAACACGAATAACGCAATCTTATCGCACAATACCTTATCATGAGACCATTCTACTATTGAAACAACCCGTTTGACACGACTTTCGTGACTAGTGTTGTACTAGGTGATCAGTCCGTCTGACTTGCAATCAAACCATCTAATTTGGGATTTGAAAGGGGTCATTGTCCAAACTTGTAAAATGATGTCTATACATCACGAAATCACAAATGACCATCTTGCTAGCCCTAAAGGTTCTAATAGATTTCATTGTAATGTAGTATCTCGTTTCTAAAAGGATCAATTTCGCCCATGGAGCAATTAGTACCGTATCCCGGAAGCAAGGCAATGGCGAAAACTATAAAAATGAGACGGAGAGAGTACTAATATAACCTTCCAAAAACAGGTCTACCATAGAAAATTTCGAAGACCAGTTCTATGATTCAATAAGATGTCCCAACAGCCGATGCCAATAGCAAGAATATACACTTCTGGGTTCGGTAGGTGGAGCAAATGACCTGTTCTCGAAGTAAATCTGTACTGGCCCAAGTAACCAACACAGTAGGTACATGTGAACATTAGAGCAGAGGCAATGTGGTGGTTAGAAGAAACATGGGAAGGATTCCATCGCACAAAGAAATTTATATTAACACAAATTTGCTATCATCCTTTTACCCAAACTACAATGAAGTTCTAAGATGACGAGTCTCGCCATGTGCCGTTACACCTATATCTACGAAATACCAACCATCAATCTAGGCGGAACGCATCCGATGGAGGCTTGAATGTTCCACTAATTAGATACGGTGATATCACCATGCCAGCCATGAAGAGAGTGAACTGAAACAATAACACAAGATGAGGGTGAAATGGGTAAGAATTGAGATTAATGTAGATGGGAACGCATATATTTTGAAGAGAAAGCAAGGGGTTTAGGAATATACCACAAGAGGAAGCGTCAAGAAGCTCCAGATCGGCCACAAAGCCCAAGTGAATCTGCAAAGGATCAAAATTTAAGAGGAAAGAAGATATCAAGCTATGACTTGACGAGTATGTCAGAGATGATGTTGTTCCACTCACAGGCAAAAAGATGCTAGCCCTAGCAGAGTAATCAATGGTAAGGCAGATGCACCAAGCATCTCCCAGTTTTCGTTTGATTTTCGGACACCCCATGTTGACATGCTTGTATAGAAGAAATATGCAGCGCTTACAACGACACCTCCAAATCCCAAGTATAATGGTATCCTGCAGGGTAGAAAATGTTTCTTATCATGCTTCGTAAATTAATTAATGTATCCCTTGATCCATCACCAGGCGATGAACAAATGGGTATTGCCAAAGGGGGTACATGGATCTGAAAGTCCAACAGTATAAAACTGTAGAATTCAATCATTGTCGAGCGAAAGAATACCGAAACAAAATGCCAGTCTCTATCTTACAAACAGATTAGGGAACACAACAGCAAACCAGATAATCCTGAGAGGCTGGACTAGTCTGAGTTAGCCTACTACCACAAGGTTGAAAACAACACAATCGGTGAACACAACAGCAAATATGCTAACAGTTCCTTGGCAAGTCCACAGTCACCAAATGGTAATTTTAATGACGAAAGAACTGCACCCATGCCCCCTCCCCAGTGCATAGTTGTGAAGTCAAAATTGGGAAAGCATGGCTAATGAAAAGAAATCTGCATCTGGTGAAGCGTGGCCCCAAAAATCAGAGAAAATCTTAATGTTGTGAATATGGCAAGCCAGGAATAAGGTGGAAAGAGCAGCATGAGAGTGAAGTAAGCATACAACAATTCACATACATCACAGGTGATAACTGATAAGTAAACCTTAAAGTCCAAACCTACAATACAATACGGACAACAAGTACTACAGGTTATGTTCCTACCTTAACATCTATAGCCTCCCCCTCACTACACCCGATTGGGTATATTTCTTTTAAATAAAGGACTTTCTCCCTGTGACATTCATAGCCAACAATCTCAGCCATTAAGGACAGACCCCCGGCCTCCAATCTGTTACGAAGGCCAATGGGCCCTATCTCCATTTGGGTAAGGACATCAACCTGAACCAGAAGTGTTACAGATTTACAACGTTGAAAAGCTGTCCTTGTCTCATAAGAAATAAGAATAGCCAGTAAACCTCTCAATCCAGCCAAAAGGTTCAACACCAACGAAAATGAATTACTCTCCCATTTGAGTTCTTTGGCAGACGACCAAGCAAATGGAACGAAAATATTTGCCCAAAGTATGTACTAGGAACCTGACAGACGAGAGTACCATAAAAAAAAAAAAAAAAGAACCCCACTGCAAGCAAATGATATGTTTCAGCTTAGAAATTTTGTTGTACAGGTAACGTCAAGGTGACAACGTACCGCTGAGTTGAATGCCTATATCCCAAATGACTAAACCTAGCAGTTCGCTCTCTGATCTAACTTTAACTTTTGGACATGCTTCCTTTGCTTTAACTTGAATCAAAAGAAAATTAGGTCATAGGTTATAATCTGAGAAGTAGAAAACATGTATAGGACAGACACAAAATAGAGTATGCCTTATATAAGGAATCTCCAATTCTCAATGATACAATGATACCAAGGTAATGTACCTCTGGTTAAGCTTATCATAGCTGAAAGAGAGCATTACTCAGTCCATGACTAGCTGAAAAGACCAGGACAAAGGACATGTGGAAAGATCCTGAACTCAAGTTGTAAAAGTGAACCCACTTTGAGGAATGTATTCAGTACGGAAATCCAACAGAAAGACAGCTCTATGCTCATTTCATGAAATAGTCAGGGGCAGACAACTAATGGAACCATAGAAAGTCACAAACTTTATGGGTCACAAGGAGCATTCCCTCAAGCCAAATTGATCCTAAAGCTTAGAACACTCTGAAGGTGTAAAGTGTTCAACGGTATAATTTCCAAGGTATCTGCAGATCATTATAGCAAGATGTACAGTTGCTTGTTGGAGGCTGATAATAATATGCTAGTTACAAGCCTGCCTAACTGAGGCAAATAATTATAACCTCCTTAATAACTGCATAATTTATCCTTCCGCAATTTGCTTGCTTGAATTAAATTTTACTAGTTGAAGAAGTAGTCGCAAAGCAGCTTTAATGCATGGCACTTCTAACCCTCCTTCCACTCAGCCTCTTTGATCAATTCAATGCCCTCCAGACTCAAAAGATTATTAAAAAAAAAAAAGTTTTTGAGGAACAAGAAATGAGATGTGAGATTCTGAAATCAGGAAACAAAACCCAACGCAGAATAGAAGGCTGGAACCTGCTATTTAGGGATAATAAGAATCGAAGAACACTATTGTCATGGTGAGATATGTTAAAAGTGTCTTCTCCAAGTTCTAGATAGCTTCAAAGCAGGTATCAACACCAGTATGGTATGAGGATATTCACAAGTAAAGACTTCAAGTCTTCAACTATAACCAGGGTTGGCCAAACTCACTTTATACATGCAGCAACTCAGCCATCTCATTCTCATCTCATATTTTCTTAAGTTGCGAAAGAAAAGACAGAACTCGTTTAGTGTGCAAGCATTCTATAAGAAGTTGACTTTACAATAAAAAAAAATTAATGTTTGAGCTAGATTTTACTCACTCAAGAGGTGGGAGCTCACTATATCAAGCATCATACTGAGAGAACTGAGAAGGAAGATAACCGCAATATTTCAAGCACACCTCAGTCAGACTCTCTGTGACATCAATCACAAGTTCACTTATACACCAGATGTTTCAGAAGCTAATGCATGTAAGCATGTCACTGTTTTCCAAAACAATAAAATTTGACAGGGACATTCTAAAATAGAACCAAAAGGTTGTTTCAAGTGTGAGCAATGAAGCCTTCAAGGCCATCTCAAAGTTGTAGCAATATTCCAGGTTGTTGGTCAAGCAAAAAGCCCATAAGATTGAAGGTAACGGCAACATTAAACACCTAATTAAGTCAGATAACAGTATATTCTCTATGCAAGACATCTAAAAAAAAGAAAAGTTTTTATGTCAAATGAGCCACAGGGCCACTCATGCCTAGCCATCTATCCTCTTAGTATCCGTAGCATATATCTCTTTTTCTTTCTCCTTTCAGGATAATATGTAGATTAAATCCAGATACGCTCAGACGCCTAATATCAAATTTTCCAAGTGCATTGAAGATAAAGTGCACCCGTAATCATTAAGGTAAGCTAGAAGATTCGAGTAATGAGACCAAACAATTCATCTATACCCATCTCAAAAGATGGCTTCAAGAATAAGGTACCCTAAAGCTGGCAGAATTCAGGATGCATAAACCTAAAATTAGCTCAACCGAAAAAAGCAAGACAACCATGAGTTAGATACAAACAGACTGGCATAAAGCTACATGGTGTCTTCAACTTACACTTTGTTAACTAATTCTCCATTTCTAAATGCAAATATAAAATGATAGTCCTCCAAGAACTGTACAAAAAGCCACCCAAGGCATCTTCTACACTAAAAGCAACTACATTAAACTCAAGCACATGCCAAGCATTAAGACAGATTAAACTTGAAGCTTTATCATATGAAAGCAGTCAACACATATAAGCCAAATCCATAAGCATACTTGTGAAGCCAAAAAGTTCAGGCATCAAGTAAAACAAGATATAAGCACCTAACCACCCTAAAAGCATCAGACTAACAAACCAAAAAGTAAAGTGCTGATAAAATCAAAAGTAAACATTGAGATCTCAGACTAGATAATTACCTCCTAATTCGGTCATCGTGCCAAAGGAGATACACAAGATTCGAATGCCAATCCCCAAAGTATATGATAAATGCGGCCGAGGCAATCCAAAGAATGTTCTCCATGATCTCAATCCATGTTCTAGCTCTAGGAATCGAAGGCGTAGACGACAATGGTTTCGAGCACGCATCATCTTCAAGGTCATCCCCACCAGAAGCATAACCCCAACTATGCCTCTGCCTCATGAAATTAACCCCATTTGGTGTGAGTGGCGTTCCACCAGACATAATTCCAACTCTATCAATACTTCACAATGCTCTCCCACCCAAAAAAATCACCCTAACTTCTCCAAGAATCAACCTTTCCAAATCAAAAATCACTGTCTAGTATAAAATTCCCAAAGTTCATACCAAACAACTCAACTACCAGCACTTCCCACCACAATTTCTCTCTATAATAAAGTAAAGTCAACGAGAAGTAACCAACTAACAAACAATGAATTTGATGTGTATTTCCCAATCAAATTAAACCTAACAAAACCCCCAAATTTCTAACTTTTTCCTTTTCTTTGACAAGAATAACAGTGTAGAAATCAACTAGTAATTAACAAAAACAATCATCAAGCAAAACTGGCCAATTTTTTACCTCAAAGAAGAAAATCCCAAATGCAAAACTGAATTCTCAACAGAACCCATGTCACAAAACAAGCAAATTGAGCCCAGAAAAATGATTTTTTTTTTTACCCAAACTCGAGATTGAATTGAACCCAAAATTTCCGACCCACCAAAGGTTTAGAGCTCAAACGGGTAAACGGGTTAAAACCCAGGTGTAGATTTGGATTTTAAGCAAACCCAATTGTTGGTTTCTTCTAATTCTTCGATTTCAGTCATTAATCAACTGCCCGCAAACACTAAAACAACAGTAAAAATTTGGGAAGTGTAATGAAGAAAGAGAAGGAGGAGAGAGAAAGTGTGAAGGTGGGTGTGAGGGTGTGTGTTTCTCTCTCTTCTGTTGAGTGTGTGTCACATGTATATGAAGGTGACGAGTTGTTTCTCTTTAATATTTTGCCCGAATTGAAGTAACCAAGATGTGGAGCCGAGATTCGTTTCTTGTACTAGTTCTGGGAGAATGTTAGAAATTTTGAGCACCAAACTAGGGAAATTGTCATTCTTTCCTTTTGTGACCATATTAATGATTTAAATTGCCTGATCTAGACTAGTCACCATATATGACTTGATCCGATCGAAAGTAAAGTCGATTCTAAGTTGATCCGAACTTGTTTCGTTAGACGTAACCATAATCCATTATAGTTGATGGTATAAATACCATAATCCATTATTTTATGTTGTTCGATTAGTAACCTTTAACTCGCATGGTAGATCAATTTCACTCAAACATGTATCACTCCATGAGCCAAAGTGTTGTTTGAATAAACAAACATCTCAATGGTAATGAGCAAAAGATGAACAAATGGTCAATAATAGGGAGATGTATTTTTCTTGTTATAATTATACATTGTTGAACATCGATGACCAGTCGATAAAAGATTGGAAAAACTAAACTCGTTGCATTGGAAGGCCAAAAAAAAAAAGCATAATTCCGTTACCTTAATCATAATTTTGTACAAGCTAAGAATCGCTTGTCCAAATTATAACGAAACTCCTCATTGTATTTGTTTATGCATAAAGATCTTTCATCGTTTCCTTTTGCCTCCGATTTTGTTACAAGGATGAGCCACAAGATTAGCAAGGCCTCTAATACCAAACACCGGTTGTTTTATAATGCGTTCATTCCCATTCACGTCGTAAACTTCAAGTCTCCTAATTCGTTTCTCTTGGAAATTATACCAAACCCCATGATCATATACTAAGCATTTATTCATAAAATTTCACTTCTATCACTTGAGTAAGCAATTGGAGCAATGGGTTCTACCGCCCATAACTTCGGAGATCCTAGATTGCCGTAGATAGTGGAAAGAGGAACCCAAGACTCCTTATCCCCGTACTCATTCATCACCCAAATTTTTTCCACACGTAAATCCAACGTAACTCCAAGTAAGTGTAATTTTCCATCCAAAGTCCCTAGGTGTTTCCAATGATAATGCTCACCCTTAGTCTCAGGAAAAGGAACCTCGCTCCAATTTTCGCTACAAATGTCGAAACAAGCGATTCTTTGCTTCGGATAAACCGCTCCTAATAAAGCAAAGTCAAATAACCAATGTAACAACTGATTGTCAATCAGACCAGCCATACCCATTTCTGGTTGAAACCACTCATTATCGAGAGGAAATAACTCGAAAAAGCCCGTTTCGGGTTGAAGAACTGTCCTCCAAGTACCCGCATTTGAACTATATATGCTAATTTTGTTAGCCACACTCACTTTCTCCCACGTCACAATTACAATTTTGTAGTCGTCGTTTTTGCAATCGTATCCTTACCCCGATTTAAAATCCGAGTAGAAAAACTCGTCACTAGGGATCTTTTGGTAAGCACGAGTCGATGGATTAAGTAAAACGAAATTCGGGGCCTTGTATCGACCACGGCTACAAACACATAGCAACAAGCCATCACACGAACTCAAAACTTTTTTGTAACTCATAGCTTCCAAGTCCGAGGGAAGCTGAATTTTCAAGGCAAGAGTTAGGAGCGAATCGTCGAAGTCGATTTGGTATAACGAACAATGTTGGCCTTTCACTTCGGGGTCTTTTCCGGTGAAGGCGAGGAAGCGATTATCGGAGTCATTCTCATAGGACGTAGATCGGTAGAGTGTGGTGAATTTTGATGAGGATAAAACGGACATCCATGACTTGGATACGGATTTCGAACGAAGGATATACTTGACGGGTAACCTTACGAGTATGTCGACAAGTATGTGTGTAGGGAGGTTCTCCATTCGACTTATTGATGGATCATTCACCATAATCAGGCTCTTTTTTTATTTTATTTTATTACAACACTTATTATACGCATCTAAGACTATATGCACAATACGAAATCTATCTAATATATATATATATATATATATATATATCTAATATATATATGTAATCTTGAACCCGCTCAATTCCCACGCTGACACGTGACATATAATAATATTATTATATT
>JBBYHQ010000022.1:1433679-1444877 GCA_038382645.1 Spergularia azorica
AGGTTTTTAAAGGTGAGTTTCCATCTAACTACATTACAAATATCACACGAGTGTTTGAAATGAGATTTTAGGTTTTAAATAAAAAAATTCTTTTGCATAATTTTAAAATTTAAACATAAGTAGCATGGGCGTTGCACGGGCCATCAAACTAGTTTACCTTAAAATTCAATTGATGAAAAGGGAACAAACTCTTAATAATAGGACTATAGGTGTATTTGTATTACTAGCTAGAACTAGGACTTTTACCATAAGGAAACAAGCGTGTTTAAGAAGTCTTCCGAGAGCACAGTAGCACACATACACTCCTCAACGCCCTACCACTGTGAAAATTCCACACAGAAATAATTAACGATCAACATTCTAATTCTTCAATGAAGAAACGACGCAGAAATCCACGTATTTTTCAGATGAACAATCTTCCAATCGACATTCGCACCAACATTCTAGGCCGATTATCCGTAAAACCACTCCTCCACCTCAAAATCGTTTGCAAATCATGGCTATCCCTAATCACCTCCGCCGACTTCGCAGCCTTCCACCTCCGCCACCACCACTCCTTCTCCTCCAATCGCCTCCTTATCGCCACCGACAACAGCTCAAACCTTTACTCTATCGACATCGACTCACCCGATTCCTCGGCCGCTGTCAAACTCCTCCAACTGCCTATCAAATTTCCCTTCAAGAGCGCTGTAATTGCCGGCTCCTGCAACGGCATACTATGTCTTCGCGACGAAAGTACGTTATTATTCTCGAAAAAAGAGTCCATCGTTCTGCTCAACCCTCGTACTCAAGAGTACAAGGTTGTCGGCAATCTTGGGTATCCGTCCGACAATTATTTAGGGCTTGGATATGACTCCGACAACAATGAGCATAAGATGGTTTGGTTGTCGTACCACTCTAAAACCCTCCCTTCAAAAGGTGATGGTTTAACCACGATTCGTCGGTACTGCGTAACTAGGGTTTATAGCTTGAAAACTAACTCTTGGAGTATAATTCAGGATGATGGTCTTAACAATCTTATTTTTGGGAGCCACACGTGTTATGGGTCTGAAGGAGGTGCACTCATTCGAAACCATCTTCTACATTGGATTTTCCGTTCATTCTGCCCTGAGCGTTTTCCGGATATCATCGGGTGTTTTGATGTTTGCGCCTACTTTTGTGGAGACTGAGAATGATCGATTGGACAAGAGTGTGAGTGCTCGATTCTACCACTCGTACAACGTACGGGACAACGACGAGGTTTACGTACCGAAGTTGTTATCCTTAGGGGTTCTTGACGAGTGTTTATGTCTAGTGACCAACAATCGTACGTGTTAGGTTAGATGTGTATGATGTGTGGCCGAGTCTTGGGTCAAGGTGTTGGGTGTGGCAGACTCTCGTGTGACTGTTTACGAGACTAATTGCCCTATTACCTGGTCTATGGATGGACGGGAACTTCTGCTACTGCATAAGTCAAAGTTGTGTTGGTATAATGTGAGTGAGAAGACACAAAGGAAGGCTAGTTCTTGTTTGGACGGGGTGCCTGGTTATCGGTCTGTGAGTGTCTTTCGCGAAACCCTTGCTAAAGTATCTGGTGATTGATGTGTAGATTGATTGCGGAGACAGAACAACAGCAAGCTAAGGTATTTGAACTATATACTAATATAGCATATCAAAGTATATATTTGTAACTTTTTATTTGACCAATTTGGCTCATGTCTATGATTCGACTATTCGAGTATGAGGTGATTTGAACTTGGATGGGCCAATTTGTCATTAGAGCATCTCTAATGGTTGTTTTACCATGTAGTTTTGTTTTTAAAGCTGCTGACATATGCAGCTCATACCATTGTTTTTTTTGGTTTGTAGCTTGACAAAGCCATGTTGCTCACACAAGCTACATATCTTGGGGTAGCTTGAGAATTAAAAAAAAAATATTAAAACATTAAAAAATATTTTAAAGGCCATACCCAAAACTACATTGTTTGTAGTTTTAGCATTGTAGCAAATGTGATGTGTTTTGTGATTGTTGCTCAAAATTTCTCTCTCTCCTACTTGGCAGGCCAAAGCTACAATACTTGTAGCTCTTCATTGGAGATGTTCTTAGTTGTTGGTGATATATAACTTCTGTTTAATGGTTTCATAGATGGTTTCGCTTTTGACTTCTGTTCTGCAGAGTATATTGCCATCTGCGAACGAAGCGCAGGAGGTTGGAGTCGTGGAGTTGTGCAGTTGAACCAGTGAAAGTGCAAGTTACTCTGCTTCTTTCTTTTGTACTTAGGAAGTCCATGAGTATGGGTGCTAGCCTTTGTTTGGACAAATTTAATAAAGAACTTGATACTCCGTGTTTTTTAGATTCTTTACGTTTATTTGAATTCTTTTCATATTTAAACGAAGCTTAATTAAAGGGAAAAAAAGGAGTAATATATGATTTGCCATGGTGCTTGTGACTGTGAAATGACTACACATAATATAGGATTTAGTGATATACGATGCTCATCTGATGTAACAATAAATTAGGGGTGGGTCACAAACCATTAGCACCACAAAAATCACTACAAAAGGAAAAAAGTAAAAGATCATTTAAAACTGACTCAAAAAGAAAACAGGAACATCATTTAAGACTGAAGGGAGTAATGTAATTTGATAATTTTTTCCTTTTAAAAAATTTTATTAAATTATTTAAAATGTTATTATAATGTTTTGCGGTTTTGTCGAGCCGAGCACCCTAGAACTCCTCGTACCTATCGACTTTAAAAAAAATGGGTAAGTGAGAGGCAGAGCAAAAGAAAGCTCGCAATAAGACAAAGGGTGCCGATAGTCCCTGTCTTTCTTGGTTTTTGTTCAAGACTTGTACTAAAAAAATAAAATGGAGCTAAGAACTTGAAATAATAAATTTCTAATTAATACGGAGTATATTAATAATATTTTATAAATTGAAATAGTCTCAACTCCCAATTTATTTTATATTTCCTATGTTGAGCTTCTCTTTCCTGGGTGAATAATGCATGTAAGTATACACGTGGGGTTCTGCATGTAAAAACTTTTTACCTCACTAATAACATCTGTCAATCATATGAGTGATTAATGCATTTGGTTGTCATTTTCTTGTATGTTGTGAAGAATTACCGAGGTCAAGAGGAAAAATTAAGAAAATTTACCAAGTTTACGTTGGTTGTCACATATTTCACATTTTTCAGCTTCCCAAGCATTTTTAAGAGCAAAACTTATGGAGGAAGATGATGAGTATATTAGCATATATTTTCCCATGGAGGTTCTTCCACCAGAAATAGTGTCAAAGTGGCTATTATGTGAATTTTTCACTTTTTTCATATTGCATTTCTTCATGCGTGAATCTAGAATTGAATACGAGTATCACCACGTCCCAACTCGTAACTTGTCTTGAACTTGTGCTTCATTCATTATTCGGGGTAATTAATTGAGGATTAAACGAGATTGTGGAAGAAAGTTTTTAATTCTTGTACCATGATTTGTCCTTTTCCTTGCTTGGCGTTCAATGTTCATATGGTTTTCTACTAATTTTCAAACTTTTTATTTATTTTGATGACTTTCTAGAACTCTTTGAAAGTGTTTCAACAATCCTAAATGGTTCACAACGCTTTTGAAATTTTATGGCGTACAGAAGACGATTACTGGATGACGATTCATGTTGGCAGATCCCAAATCATTTTGGGAATAAGGCTTGGCTGTTGTTGTTGTTGTTGATTTGTCGTTTTTAAGTAGATTCATAATTCATGGAAGTGATAGGATGGAAATGACAGAAAAGTCCCAAGACACAAAGCGCAATCTCGAATGCCACAATGTGTCTTGTTCAAGACGGAACACATAGTCCGCAAATTAAGATTTCGAATCAACAATCTGGTTTCGACCGATGACAATCAACAACATGCTTACTTCTCCGATGGACAATCTTCCGACCGACATAATCAACAACATCCTCGGGCGATTACCCGTGAAACCACTTCTCCGCCTCAAAACCGTATGCAAATCATGGTTAGCAATAATTACCTCAGCCGGTTTTGCCGACCTCCACCTCCGCCATCACTCTTCCAACCACCTCCTCATAGCCTCCGACAAAAGCTCTAACCTCTACTTGATTGACTTGGATTCGTCGGATTGCGCCGCAGTCAAACTAGAGCAGCCTATCCAATTCCCCGCGTTGGTGAACCCCAATATTGTTGGGTCATGCAACGGCATACTATGTCTCCGCTATGTTACTTCAACTTCGGAACAAGAGTCCGTCTTACTGCTCAACCCATGTACTCAAGAGTACAAAGTTCTCGGCGAGCGTGGGTTCCCGTTTACCAATTATTACGGGTTCGGATATGATTCAGGCAACAATGAGCATAAGCTGGTCCAATTGTCATGCCACTGCAAAACACTCGTCCCAAAAGAATTTTGTGGATCCTGCATAACTAGGGTTTATAGCTTGAAAACTAATACTTGGAGTTTAATTGACGATGATGGTCTTAAAAGTCCCAATTTTAGGTGTCATTTTTGTTCCGGATATGATGGGGGTGCACTCATAAGGAAGCATCTAATCCATTGGAATTTTCTTTCGTTGTGTCCCGAACGTTTTCCAGATACTATTGGGTGTTTTGACATTTGCGAAAACAAGTGGAAGGTGATGGCGCCACCTAATTTTGAAGAGATGGACGAGAATAATTCCCATCACCGGAGCGGGGTATACGTACCAAAGTTGTTAACTTTAGGGGTTGTTGACGAGTGTTTATGTCTAGTGACCAACAGTCGTGTTAGGTCAGATGTATATGATGTGTGGGTCATGAAAGAGTATGGCGTGTCCGAGTCGTGAGTTAAGCTCCTGGGTGTGGCAGACTCTGTTGTCACTGTTTACGAGAGTAATACCCCTATTGCTTGGTCCAGGGATGGACGAGAGCTACTGCTACTCAAAGATTCCAATTCGGGACGTAAGTCAATTTTGTGTTGGTATGATTTGGGTGAGAAAACTGTGAGGCATTCTTGTTTTGGTTTGGATGAGGTGCCTGATTATCGGTCTGTCGTTCTCTTTCGCGGAAGTCTTGCTAAAGTATCTGGTGTATGTTGTCCAAATTGTTGAGGAGACACAACATCAGCAAGGTATTTACTGTGATTTTGCTCCTTGCTTGTTGGTCGTATACTCCCTCCGCCCCCCTTTAAACATCCAGCTCCTATTTTCACATGGATTAAGGTAGTGTGGTTTGTTTATTATTGGGCATAATGGGTGGTTTATTTATTATTATTGAAGATAGTGGGTGGTTTGTTTATTATTATTGAAGATAATAGATGATTTGTTTATTATTTTTGGAGATAATGGGTGATTTGTTTATTGTTTTTGGAGATAGTGGAGGATTGATGTGTGGTGAAAACTTACCTCATTTGGAAAGTTTTGAAATGGGGTGTTTAAATAGAAACACCCCGAAAAGGAAACTGGGGACGAAGGGAGTATATGATCTACTTGGTATTATAGTATAAGCTTTATTAGCTGAATTGTCTGTTTTGCAGCCGATAGTGACAGGGGAATACGCTAGAATGTCACATACCACGTTTTCGGGCATGGATGTTTTCTGTTGATTCTTTACTAAATAAGGACCGGCCAGCCGTAGATGATGACTGAGGGGGCAGAGGTTGGAGTCACGATCACGCAGTTGGTGCAAACTAATGTATAGGAATGCCTGTGCGTCGTGTCTTTTGTACGGAGTACACAAGGATCGGTAGTCTAGAGTATGTGTTAGTGCGTGGAGTATTTGGTCAGGATAACTTTGATGCTTTTTTTTTTTGGAGTAATTCTTCTTGTTTTTGTTTTGAATTTTTTGGGCCCGAAATGACCGTGTTGCGTGAAGTACAAGTGTGCTTTTAGCATGACTGTTTTAGTTCTCGGTCTGTCAATCTCTATATGTTATGGTTCATGGGCATACTACTGTTGGCACTCTATATTTCGTTTCAAGAAAATCGCGCAAGTGAGAATGCAAGAAAACTACCGAAGTCGTAAGAGTGCTAAATAGTTGTCGTCTTTATTGGTACCTCCAAGAATATACTGTAAATAGAACCAATACAAAAAATCAAAATGAACAGATTTAACGATGGAAATTTAATGGTCCTGATTTCCTTCTTTATCTTAGTTGTCAAATACTGACAATTATAATAGAAATTTTGATTCTGTAACAGCACTAGTTTATTTATAGTTAGAATTAGGAAAACTAGTTTATGGTAAGATTAGTTCCTTCATATAAATAGATCAGTGGACCTTTGTTTTGTGTTGGTGTTCTGCTCCTACAATCCCAAAGTCCTCAGATCACATACGTCGATCACCTAATGGAGAAAGAAGGGGAAAAAGTATGTCCGTATATCTCGGGGTATCTTCCAGTTCACATAATCTACGACATATTGGACTGGTTACCGGAGAAAACTCTTAGTTGCCTAAAGTGTGTATCAAAGCGATGGCGAACTCTCGTGAACGAGTACTCGTACGCTCGCTTATGTCGGTCCATCAAATCCTCCTCCAATACCAATCGCCTCGTAGTCTTTTATGGAGCTGAATGTTTCGACGGTCCTTTTAATCTCTACTCATACGATCTAGGCTTACCGGAATCTTCTGCAATCGAGCTGACCTTGCCTAATATGAAGTACGAGAAGCCGTCAGTTGATGGAAACATGTCTGTTATCGGATCCTGCCATGGGATTCTGTGTCTCCGTCACCGCGACAGAGAGGAAATAATCTTACTGAACCCAACTGATGTGATGACTTTCTTTGAGCTCCCAAAAGCTCCTAAATTTAGTAAGGAGGGGTCTACTTGTGAGAGGTATGGGTTTGGATATGATTGTAAGAAGGAAGATTTCAAACTTGTTAAAATTGTTATTACTGCTGTTAATTATACTGGTGATCATAGGAATCACATTCGATTGTTAGTTTATAGCTTAAAGACAGACTCTTGGAGATTGGCCGCAGAAGGGATGGAAGATAAATCTTTTAGGAGGCCGAATTGCGGAGTGCTTGTTGGGAATCATCTGCTGCATTGGACTATCTGGTCGATCGGAGAGCAAGCCCCTGGCATTGTGTGCTTTGATCTCTGTAAAGAGAAGTGGGTTGTTGAAGTGCCATTACCTGATTATTTACAAGTTCGTCGTCGTCGTCAGCGTCAATTTGCCTGTGATACGGACGTGGTGAACTTGGTGAACCTTGATGGGTGCTTATGTTTATTGATTCGCCTTTACGGCAAATTTAAGGGATACATTGACGTTTGGGTTATGAAGGAGTACGGTGTGAAAGAGTCGTGGGTTAAATTGTTGGATGTTTCGGATAAAAAAGTTACACGGTCACTGGAGGACACTCCTCCTATTGCTTATAACAGCCGAGACGGGCACGAGATCTTGTTGTGCTTAGGGGAGGAATTCGGACTTTACTGGTACAATTTACGGGACAAATCTTTGAGACCGGCTGAAAAGAAAGTTCATTCATACGATCGTCAGTTCCACATATGCTAGAAAAGCCGAGTCTCGATACCAGCAGGCAGCGAAGTAGCGAACCATTTGGTGCCTAGATGACACAAACGCCCTTAGGACAATTACGTACGAGAAAAGCCAGAAGCCTGTCTCATTACGTACGTACGAGATAATCAATAATTCATCTTGTTGCTAGAGTTTTTGTATCAAGAACATCTTCATTGACGTGTTCGACACATTTCTTAATATATTTCTAGTTCTATGATCACTTGTTATTTACTAGCAAAACCGCATAAAATGTTTACTAACATGACTTATTAGCCTTTTTTTTCTTCTAAAATATAAGTGTATAAGTGTATAACTAAAATGGTCAGTAAAAGTAGTAAATTTGCCACAAACTATGTAGTAACTAGGGGAACACAAAATAAGCTAAGGTTTCGATGAGTTATCGTGAGATCGTCTCGTTATATAAGATCATCATCTCGCACCAGACTTACTAGTTTGCGCAAAAGAGTTAAGATTGGAAAGAGTAATAATGAAGGCACTTGGAAAGATATTCAAGTGCAGGTGCGCAAAACACTAGAACTCTTCATATTAAAGCCATTTTCATCTCCCAAGTACTCTATACATCGAACTCCGCATAATTAATTCGTGTTGCTTCATATTCTTCTTATATATACAATCAACGTTAATAATCAGTTTTAACCCTTATGTTTTTCTCCAAGAAAATACGCACATAGATCAAACTTTGTGTAAGTCGTCTAAATACCTTAAAAACATATGTAATAGAGGAACCAATACTCATACTAAACATGCATGGTCCAAGGTTAACCATGGTAACATTTTAAGATCAACTGGCTTATTTTAAAAATTTTGTCAAAATTAGCCAAATTTGCAATATATAAATCCACGATTTTTGGCACAAAAATGGCTCCAAAAAAAAACATCTAAAATTTTGGATGAATCTTCCTAGAGTCATATTAGGGGCTTCCGCAAAACATAGAAGCCAAAAACCCACAATAGGTCTTGAATATCAAATAAATACGCACATAGATCAAACATTGTGTAAGTTTTCTAAATACCTTAAAAACATATGTACCAGAGGATCCAATACTCATATTCAACATGCATGGTCCAAGGTTATCCATGGTAACATTTTGAGATCAACTGGCTCATTTCCAAAATTTTGTCAAAATTAGCCAAATTCGCAATATATAATCATCGATTTTTGGCTCAAAAATGGCTCCAAAAAAATAACATCTCAAATTTTGTATGAATCTTACTTGAGTCATATTAGGGGTTTCCGCAAAAGATAGGAGCCAGAAATCCACAAAAGGTCTTGAAAATCAACAAAATGCTCACGTGGATCAAACCTTGTGTAAGTCGTCTAAATACCTTAAAAACATGTGTAACAGAGGAAACAATACTCATATTCAACATGCATGGTCGAAGGTTATCCATGGTAACATTTTGAGATCAACTGGCACATTTCCAAAATTTTGTCAAAATTGGCAAAATTGGCAATATATAATCCACGATTTTTAGCTCAAAAATGGCTTCAAAAAAAAAAAAAAATTTGGATGAACCTTCCAAGAGTCATATTAGGAGCTTCTGCAACAGATCAGAGCCAAAAACCCACAATAGGTCTTGAAAATCAACAAAATACGCACATAGATGATATCTTGTGTAAGGCGTCGAAATACCTTAAAAATATATATTTAAAAGAGGAACCAATACTCATATCCGACATGTATAGTCCAAGGTTATTCATAGTAACAATTTGAGATCAACTGGTTCATTTCCAAAATTTCGTCAAAATTGGCCAAATTCACAATATATAATCTTCGACTTTTGGCTCAAAAACGGCTTCGAAAAAAAAAACATCTCAAATTTTGGATGAAACTTCCTAGAGTCATATTAGGGGCTACCATAAAAGGAAGGAGAAAAAAACCCACAATAGGTCATGCAAATAAACAAAATACGCACATAGATCAAACCTTGTGTAAGTCGGCTAGAATACCATAAAAACAAATGTAACAGAAGAACCAATACACATATTCAACATGCATAGTCGAAGGTTATCCATGGTAACATTTTGAGATCAACTGGCTCATTTCCAAAATTTTGTCAAAATTGCCAAACTCACAATATATAATCCACGATTTTTAGCTCAAAAATGGCTCCGAAAAAAAACATCTCAAATTTTTGATGAAACTTCCTAGAGTTATATTACGAGATTCCGCAAAATATCGGAGCTTAAAACCCACAATAGGTCTTGAAAATCTACAAAATACGCACATAGATCATACCATGTGTAAGGCGTCTAAATACCTTAAAAACAGATTTAAATAGAAGAGGAACCAATACTCATATCCAACATGTATAGTCCAAGGTTATCCATGGTAACAATTTGAGATCAACTAGCTCATATCCAAAATTTTGTCAAAATTGGCCAAACTCGCAATATATAATCCACGATTCTTGGCTCAAAAATAGCTCTGAAAAAAAAAAAACATTTCAAATTTTCGATAAAGCTTACTACAGTCATATTAGGAGTTTTCGCAAAAGATAGGAGTCAAAAACCCACAATAGATCTTGAAAATCAACAAAATAGGCACAGAGATCAAACCTTGTGTAAGGCGTCGAAATACCTTAAAAACATATTTAAGAGAGGAACCAATACTCAGATCCAACATGTATAGTCCAAGGTTATCCATGGTAACAATTTGAGATCATCAACTGGCTCATTTCCAAAATTTTGTCAAAATTGGCCAAATTCGCAATATATAATCCACGATTCTTGGCTCAAAAATAGCTCCGAAAAAAAAAAAAACATCTCAAATTTTCGATGAAGCTTCCTAGAGTCATATTAGGAGCTTCCGCAAAATATAGGAGCTAAAACCCCACAATACATCTTCAAAATCAACACAATACGCACATATATTATACATTGTGTAAGGCTTCGAAATACCTTAAAAACATATATTAAAAGAGGAACTAATACTCATATCCAAGATCTGTAGTCCAAGGTTTTTCAAGGTAACAATTTGAGATCAACTGGCTCATTTCACAAATTTTGTCAAAATTGGCCAAAATCGCAATATATGATCCACGATTTTTGGCTCAAAAATGGCTCCGAAAAAAAAACTTCTCAAATTTTGGATAAAGCTTCCTAGCGTCATATTACGAGGTTCAGCAAAAGATCGGAGCCGAAAACCCACAATAGTTCTTGAAAATAAAAAAAAATACGCACAGAGATCAAACCTTGTGTAATGCGTCTAAATACCTTAAAAACATATTTAAAAGAGGAACCAATACTCATATCCAACAATAGTCCAAGGTTATCCATTGTAACAATTTGAGATCAACTGGCTCATTCCCAAAATTTTGTCAAAATTGGCAAAATTCGAAATATATAATCTACGATTCTTGGCTCAACGAAAACAAAACATCTCAAAATTTTGGTGAAGCTTCCTACAGTCATATTAGGAGCTTCTGCAAAAGATAGGAGCCAAAAACATGAAGTAGGTCTTGAAAATAAACAAAATACGCACAGAGATCAAACCTTGTGAAAGGGGTCGAAATACCTTAAAAACATATTTAAAAGAGGAACCAATACTCATACCCAACATGCATAGTCCAAGGTTATCCTGTTGGAGTAGGTGTCCTCCGACAATAATACGTTGATTAATTAAATCTAATTAGGAATAAACCTGGGATATATTATATATACTAAGTCAGTTGATTAACGTAAATCG
>JBBYHQ010000022.1:1444977-1458594 GCA_038382645.1 Spergularia azorica
CTGCAGGCTGGAGCTATGCTGGGAGATGCTTTTCTGCACCAACTGCCTCATGCTTTCAGTATGAATTCATTTGCTTCTTCCTTTTTGTGCATAACTCTCATTTCATAGTTAGATATCTCTTACTAGCATGTGAAAAGTAGGTGCATTCCTCCTTTGAGTGTATGGGTCCTGTGAGACAAGCAGTTCATTAAAGAGACCAAGCTTGGCTTCTAATGTAGATCAGAAGGACTAAGAAGAGTAGGGCCACAACCTATTGAACGACTATCGTTTATTCTTTAGTCTTAAAAAACTTGTCGTATATTTATTTGGAAACAATCTCTTTGTTATTGTTGGAGAAAGTTGCATATGTCTGGTTCCCCGACAATATCAGCAACCGCTGTCTTATCATTTCTAAAGCATACAGCTTGTGGAACAGAATCGGAGATCCCTGTCTTATTATTCAATTGGTACAATTTTATCTATGCCGTAAATCAAAGGATTGACTTTTTTTTCTCCTTTAAAGGTAGCAAACGTCATCTCATACTGAATCTTATATGAGTAGGGAAGTCCCAACTGAACTGTATGGTTTCACTACAGGTGGTGGACACGCTCATGCACATGGTGATCATGATCATTCTGAAAGTTCACATGCACATTCTTTGGAAGATCTCTCTATTGGATTGTCAGTCCTTCGTAAGTCTTTATTGTGTCTTAATTACTCCCGCTTATATTGTTCTTGTCTCTATGTGATCTCAATCTATTGTTGCCGCACTATTGGGAATATTGTATCAAAAAAATGATAGTCCAGTTTTCGTTCGAACAACAATAACAAAGAAAATATGTGTGGTATCATCAAATTTTGATAAGTGTTGTTTGCACTGTCAAGGCTTTTCTAATTTGTATTAGTAAGAGGAGTTCAGTTTAATCATCTTGTCTTGTCCGTCCTTGACTTAACTGCTACCTGTGATATCTGTATGCACCACCCACACTCCATGTTTAGGATTTGTTTCTAGAACTCTTATCCTTTGTCATACACTAGATTAACTAGCATTTGGGGCTCCAAGTTATTGTCTAGTTGCTAAAAGCTCCTTGTGTAACTAGCCAGTAACTAGCTACAGATATGTTTCTGTTGATTTCACTTGGCGACTTTTAGTTGGTGACGCCTTATCCCCAATTTTGAAAATGATTGATGCCAAAGTACTTGGAAATTTCGATTTTAGTTATTATCCAAACCTCATTCCATGTATATAGCTTAAATATAGATAGAGATTTGTTAGTTGTTACCCAAAGTTTAAGCTTTATTGTATAGATTGAGAGTGAATAGTTCATTTCTGTATCTGCACCTATTTGTCTATAAGCTGGACTATATAGGTTTTTGGCACAATTGTTTGTGTTGATTTTAGTCTTTCACGACCATCTGCAGTCTGGAAAAAATCACAATACCCTTTAAGCCCATGTTTTGTTTTGTTTGCTTGCATCTTCAAGGGAGTTCTTTATGTCTTCTGTTCTTAGTAATTTTTTTTTTTTTTTTTTTTTTTGTGTTGACAAGGTCTTTTTTTTTTTTTTTTTTTTTTTTGGAAAAAGGATTCTTAGTGATTCTTCAGTTCACTGAATTAGCAAACTTGATTTAAATTGAATGACCTGCATTTTTGTACCTCTAGCTTGGTGGCCATGAAGATTCCTCTGATTTTCTGTGTGTGTAGGCTTCAGAGACTTAAACTTCTTTTTTTTTTAGGGGACTTGTAAGTTTTAATTAGACCTGGAATGCTGTGAATTTCTTAATGTTGCATTTTCTGTGTGGCAGTTGGCATCGTAGTATTTCTTATCGTGGAGAAGGTTGTAAGGTTCGTTGAGGAATATTCTGGAGGTGAAAATTCTGGGAGTCATGCTCACCATCACCATCACCATCGTAAGAACAGTAAAAAGTCGAAGGCTAAAGAGGATAAATTGGATGGATCTGTTGATGATTCTTTAAATACCAAGGAAGTTTCAGGACTTCAATCTGATTTGAGAAAGGTGAGTTGCCACAAATATTTTCAACTTATAGTTCTGAATTGGATTTAAATGTTTTGTTCATAATGTCTCTTGATTAAATTCCTTGGACAGAGAAATAAAACTGGTGAAGGCAAGCGGGACGTAGATGCTTCAAACAAAAAGATGGGCGATGCAAATCCTGCAAAACAACCATCAAACCTGGTCTTTGGTTATCTTAATCTTTTCTCAGATGGTGTGGTGAGTTTTGTCTCATGTTGCTCTCAGTGACTTCTAATTTTTTTGTAGTATTAGGTAGCCATTTGGGGTCAGTTTTACTTTCACTTAATTGATTATTTTAAGTTTTGCATTGTTGCAGCACAATTTTACTGACGGCATGGCTTTGGGAAGTGCATTTTTGCTCTATGGATCTGTTGGTGGATGGTCCAGAACTCTCTTCTTGCTTGCACATGAGATTCCTCAAGAGGTATTTCTACAATTGAGACTTATATTTTCTGCGACCTGGATTTGCTTGATTTGTATAAATTTCTTTGTTAGAAAAAGTCCCAGTATAGAAGGCCAATAAGTGGTGGTTTTGAGCTCCAGGACAATATGAGTGTGTCACTCAGGGGCCTCGGGTTGATTGAATTCACTTAATGTTAGCTTAGATAGAATGGTTGGAACATTTACCTCCCCGGGTACGTTGTCAAAATCACTTTAGGCTTCTTGAAGGATTCATCAAGGTAAGTGTTGGTTACAAGAGTCAAATTGTACCCAATATCATGCTAAAAAGCGGTTTAAACATGCCACTACTAAAGGTCAGGCGATGGTATAAGTACTGTGGGTCGAAACTCCGTGAGACGGACGAACTGACGCCAGATGTTGGACAAGGGTAGTCGTAGGGTAACTATGACTTAAACTCTAGAATACCTAGCAGATTCGATGTTGCCCAAAAATGAACTCTAGTGGACACTTAACCGTTGGACTTCTCAGTGATCATTTTATCTTCCTCAGCAGCATTCAAGCTGAAAAGTCAAGTTTTGCTTCATTCTGTTTTGCAGGTTGGTGATTTTGGTATCTTGGTAAGATCCGGTTTCAGCGTGTCAAAAGCCCTATTCTTCAACTTCCTCTCCGCACTTGTTGCACTAGCAGGAACTGCACTGGTCAGTCTGTTTAGCTTTTGTGACGCACTTCCAAACTCATTTCAGTTCTATTATTGAAGGTAACCTCTACTTTTGCTGCAGGCCTTGCTTATGGGTCAAGATCCAGGACAGTCTTCGCTTATTGAGGTAGGGAAAATATTACTCCGTATGATAATTGATACTCCGTATCATTTTCTCTGTTGAAACATGAGTAAACACAGACTGACTCCTGTCTCTATTATACCATTCATAGGGCTTCACAGCTGGTGGATTCATCTATATCTCCGTTGCAGGAGTTCTTGCGGAGATGAATAACAACAAAAGCCCCAGTCTGAAATCTAGTGTAAGCCATTTGATTTCTTTGGTATTAGGCATGGCTGTTGCTCTTGGTATATCACTTGTAGAATGAAAACCATGTGCTTAAACATGCTTTATAGAAAACAAAAGAAGGAATCCACAAGTTTTTGCATCAATTTTCTTTGTTAGTCGTGAGATAGTCTCATCATATATGCAATTTAAAGGACTAGTTGTCTTGGCATCTCCACAGACCTGGCATATACTTCAGTGTTTCGGTTTTCAAAGTTCACTGAGGTCAGCTAGGTTATTTCCTCTAGTAAGCTCTTGGTAGTCCTACTGGCATATGTTTTAAGGCCTTCCGGATTTGGGATGTAACGAGTAACATCCCCTATTGCCCTCAGATATTCCAATGATAACGTAGATTCCTTTGGATACAAGTCAAAATACACGTTATGGTTGAAGACTAGATGTCGAATCAAGGTTAAATGTGTTACTTGGAAAGAAGACATTGTTTTTGACTTCGTAACTAGTATATATATGATGTACAAATCAATGAACAAAAAAACAAGAACCGATAGTTTTACATCATCTCTGATGGCAGCCCCCCTTCTACCTCTTGATGTCGTATTTATCGTATTAAAGCTCTTACCAGTTGAACAAATTGTGGTCTGTAAGAGTGTATGCAGAGATTGGTACAATCTCATCAAGGATCCCTTGTTTGTCCAATGTCTTAGCTAATCCATCTTATACACCACTTTTTATGACCGTACCTATCTTTGTTAAGTACATGCTATTGAGTCCCCCTCTGTGCCAACCAAGTTTTTTATTTGGCCATCTTTCGTAGGCTCGTGCAAATGTGCAATGGCTTGGTTCGCCTATACGGTCATTGGGGTTTGCTATAATTAATACATGCAGCCGTTCCTTGAAAGAAATTCGTCGCCCTCCTCAGAGATCAGCGGAAGTTGTTTATCCTGCTATGTTAAAGTATGTGGGTTCGGATATGATCCTCGCAACGATGATTATAAAGTTGTGGTTATATATGACTGTAATGACATGTTCATTTATAGCTCGAATGCTGGTTCATGGAAGAAAATTGGACAACTTCGTCATAGGATCTAGAGTGGTCAATGCAACGTTACTTATAATTCTTTGTGCATAAATATATTCTGAATCCTCCTAGGCTTCCTTGGTATGTGGTTCCTCATAACCGCAAAATTGGTCGACCTAAGATTTCTAGCGACTGCTTGCATGGCAATGTTGAACCGAATGGGTCTCGAATCGCTCGGTTTGATCTTTCTTCGGAATTATGGGACTATGAGTTGAAAATTCCCGTGTATCCTCCGGACAAGGTTGTTGAGATTGTAGAGATGGGACTTATAGTTATTGATGAATGTCTTAGTCTAAGAATGCATGTAGTTGATTCTGAGTCCAACGATATTTGGATAATGAATGCAACAAGGTTCTATTCTCTCGCTCTGATGGTCGACTTTTTTCGTATGTATGACAAGGAGGAGGAGAAGACGACGGATGAGTTCGTTCTCAAGCCTAAGCTGAGCAAACATGATGTGATCATATGTGATCAGCGCCTTAACGCCGCCTAGCTAGGAGGACCAGAACAATATCTTAGCCTGAAAGACGACTACGACAGAGAGAAGAACTGGATGCAGAATGTGGATGTGATCTTATCGAACGAAGAATTATAGCGGCTTTCTTTTGTCAGTCTCAAGAAAATCACTGATGTTCAATGACTAACATTCCCCGTGCAGACACTAACAAGATCCATCAGAGTTGTATACAATGTGTCTAATGGCAAATAACCTAAAAACCGCCTCGTAGTAGACTCACTATCCAACTGAAATTTAGACTCCTCTGTAGGGCCGTTATCTATTATCAGCCACCACGAAATGCAGCCCAGGGCATCTTCTGGATCAACGTGTGCAACCAAGCTGAGTGTCTCGCCTTGATCAAGCTCCAAAGAAAGGGAGAGAAAGTCCAGGTTTGTCTTTATCCCCACTATCAATGCCTCCTCATGAAGCCAGCATATGATCTGACTCGCTACCTGTCATTCAAGCCCCCGAATTTCGTCAACCACTGACAATCAACAATCTACCTCTTAACTCGGGTTGGGAGTGGAGGATTGACAAACAAACAAAAATAAGGAAAGCATAAGCTGTCACTAAGTACAGCCAAACAGTGTCCGAAAGAGGATGAAATTACCTGTAACAGAAGTACCATTGGAAGATCTACCAAATCACAGTTGAATTTGTTTCTGGAGCCCATTGCCTCGGGATTGCCTTTAAACAAACCAACAACGTTAGGGGGACCTCCTCCTTCAATGCTGATGCAATCATCTTTTACCACAACCCTAGTTTGAAACAAAGATTTTCTCATCTGTTGCTCATCTGCTCTACAGGCTTGCAACCGTACATTAAGTATTGACTCAGGAACTTTCACAGACAACGTCCAACAAGACGTCCGTGAATGCCACGTAGGTTGTGTTATTAGTTGGAGATACGGAATTTGGGTCACCTGCATGATCAAGACATCAGCACAAGACAAGGAAATGACCAGTTATAAAACTCCACAGTTGATAAACTAGAGGAAATAGGCACATATTTGACCATACCAGGCTTTCCAACTCCATAAGAACTTTGCTTGAAAAGTTCCGATGAGAAAGAGACAGGCAAAAATGAGTCACAAGACCCACAGCATCATTCGTCTGCAAACCAGACTGAGCTTTACCAGGCAAAGTCTGCTGGGGTTTCCCTTCTGAAAAGATTTCATCACGGAAAAGCTGTTCCAGATATATCTCATAAGTTACATGATTAAGGCGACCAGATCCTAGTTTTACATCTTGCGTGACTTCCATCAAACTCATCTCGCCAGATACTTCATCTGCATCCGGGGCACCTTTACTATCACCAGCTTGATCTTTTGGACCATAAGGCTCAAGGGATATGAATGCAGATACACCTGGCTTTAAGCTCAGTTCCAAATAGTTTTCTCTTATTCCAGAAACACTGAACCCTAACGACGGGTTGAATGATTCACGGCTGATTAACTCAAATACCTACAAAGTGCAGGGTAAGTAACTTAGCAACATCAATGCCCCAAAAAAAAAAAAAAAAAAAAAAAAAGTCACCAGAGGTATCTGAGGAATCCAGACATACCTGTTCGTAAAAGATTGCCCTATGGGCATCACAGAGCACTGTATGGGTTTCGCGTATACGGTCATCGTCACTTAGGGATTCCTTCATTGTTTTTTTTGACGATTCTCCTACTCCAACAAAATCCATTTCACTGCTCTTTTCTGGACTATCACCAGACTGAGAATCAAGGAAACCAAAACGGAAAGAGCGGCATGAACTTTTAGGTATATTCACAGCCAACATGCCAGTTGAATCATGGTCTACACGGACCATTGAGAAAGCTGGGGGTCTTGTCATGGCACGTGACTCGTGCATGGAACTGTCCGAAAGATCAATCAAGAAACCTTCACTGCCAGGAGCATTTGCTGCCAGGCGATGCCGTTTGACTTTCCAGTTCTGCTGTAATCTGTAAGCTTGTTAGACAAGTGTATTAAAGCACGCTAAAGTTGACAAGCAAACAACTAAGACAGGAACATGAAGACATTTCCAATTAAAGAGGGACATCAGCACTGCCATGAACATGAAGCATTAAGTTGTATATAGGCCAACATTGATGTATTCAGTCCCCTCATAAAAAAAAAAAAGCATTGATATGTTCAGATAACAGAATTTATGATACTAAAGTTCATGTTGCACAAGAAGCTTGTATAACTAAACACTTCATTTGGATAGCATAAGAGGATGGAACGGCAGGAAATGAGGGGTGCGGGGGCATCCTTAGATCTTCCAACCCCATATCATAACAACAGAAATCGGTCCTCCTCCTCCCTCCTTCAGTCCTTCCTTTCTCTTAAAATCTTGTATACAAACCCATTGTAATTATATGGAAATAAAAGCAGAATAAAAACATAGGCAAAAAGCACATCTAAAGACTATAAGTGCACCCTAACAAGTTAGGATGAGAGCTGACCAGAAGAGGAAAAAATATGTATGTGAAGCATAAGTAAAGAGAGCATCAGAATCCTAGCAAAAGCCTTTTTATTCCTTTTCTGTTATTCAGCAGACTCACCGAATGAGAGCTCCATAGAATCTTGCTTCCCTGCCAATTTGATGTTCCAAGGCTTTAGCAGACTGCTTGAAATACTTACCAAGATGCTGCAAGACAGCAAAAAAAAAAAAAACAGAACACGTTCGATTAAAACAGAAAACATAATGTCATCATCGAGAAGAAATGTCATATCAACAGCTAATAATCCCAACAAATATTCATCTTAAAGGGCTAAAAACCCTACCCGATAGCACTGTAGCTTAGTTGCTGCAGAGACAGCTAGGTCAGACAGGATTTCGTTCGGCAATGACTTCGGCCTATTCATGCCAGCCACGGCAACTGCATCATTGGCTTCAACCTGAGCAATAGAACCAAAAGTTGTAACTATAACATCTGACACTAAATAACAGAAATCATACACATTATTTGCCACAGCAGCAGCGAAGTCCCAGAATTAATAATGTGACTAAACACGCCACTTCAAAAGGATTCATGCAAGATACACATATTAAGTTCATAATATTGCATCTCCTCCCTCCCTACTCCTAACGGGTCGCTGCCTCAAGTGAAACACAGAGGGTCTTCAAGAACCATGTCATGTCTATTTTATAACTCTTGACAGCCACAATGAAGCCATCTGAGGCTCATTTGAGCCTTTTTACATTGGTTTTAACTTTTCCTTTCTTAACACCATACCATTGATCAATCACCAAAAATTGAGGTAGTGTGAGGCTTTACAACAAAGAGCCAAATTTCCACCTAAGATTTTAAACTCATACATCATTTATCCAAGTAATATAATCCATCATCAAATACAATTATCCAAGTTTTCATCGAATGCCACACAACAATATTCAACATTGCAACGTGTCCGAATTCACCAAAGAATGAACATTTTAGGGAAACATATGACAGCAATGACGACAAGTATCAAGAAGAAGAGTACAACAGGTAACAGATTTGGTCAGTGTACACCTATACAGCACTAAAACACCCTTAATTCAGCCAAAAAATTCTCGAGACGAAACAACATATGACATTTCAAGTTCCAAATTGGGTCCAAAATCACAGAATGACACCAATATACGATCAAAACAGCCACACCTTGACTAAGAGCTTCACAGCTGAAGATAGGTTAAACTTACAAACCACCTTCGGGTTTACACGACTGAACAAGTTCAAACATCCGTAATCTCAAAAGGTTTATTCCACACGACGAGATAAACACATTTGCACACCAACACAATTACAATCCTCCACTTAACCAAGTTCTCCTAAATCTCAACTACATGGTGCACAACAAAGCTACTTACGACGATCAATCGAAAACAAAAACCCTGATAATTCAGCTACTTACGACGAACAATCGAAAAACCCTAACATATAAGCAACAAAATAAAAAAAAATAACAAAAATTACAGATTACGCAACAAAATGTTTAACAAAGTTAGAGATTTTTACAGTGATGATAAGATCAATGATGACTTGAAGCTCCTGATGAACCAACTGCAAGTTCTCCACCAGACCTTGCCACGTGGACGGCGCAGATGTCTCCTTCGCCTTCTTCTGCTTCTTCGCATCTCTCTCCACCGCCCATGTGAAATCAATCCTCCGTATCAAATTCACCGTCTTCTCGTCGTAATCCAAGTCGCTGTAAAAATTCCGCAGTGAAATTTTAATTCAATTCGCAGAAAATCACAGTTAATTGCAAAAATTTACCAAAAGCGAGAGGAGAGAGATTACGGAGGAAAGCGTTCGAGGCCGGATTCTTCAATGGCGTCGAGACGTTTAATTGGAAGCTTGTCGAGGGAGATTTTAATGTCGGATTCCGCCATTATTGCGCAATTCGAGGTTTCGCCGGCGTCGGCGTAACTTTTACGGCGAGATTTGGGGGAGAAAAATGTAATAAAACGGTGAGTTTTGATCGGTTTGAGTAAACCGCTAAAAATCGTAAAACTGTTAGTAACGGGTAGTAGTGTGAGAGTTCCGTTGCGTGTTGTTGTGTTGTATAATTGGGTTGGCCCAAAGTAATGAGTAGGCTCGAATAGACAAATTATACGGAAACTCTATTATAAGACCGTCAAGTTTGGTCACGCTATTTTGTTTTAAGTCATTTCATGTACCTAATTGGTTCTATGCACCTATTTAATTGTAGCGACAACGAGTATATCATTGTTTTGAGAGACTAGTCTTGCTAGAATCATGTGTGTGGGTGCGTATATATATAGTTCATTTTTTAATGAATTAATATTCAGTATCTAACATGTTTTTGTACAAAGAAAAGGTTTAGGAGCTAAAGAGACGTTATGTCTCGATTAATCGGGTAGGAGTTGCATTTTGCAAAGGGAGAGACCAATTTTCCATCCACTATTTTTACAATATTATTGTTATTGAGATTCAAAGTTTCAAACTAATGCTTGTAACTCAATGGACACTCGATCTGCTCAATATTGTTGTTACATTGTACATCACATTTACAAGCTAGGTATGCTGCAAAGTGCAAGCTTTAGTGTTCTTGTTTATACCAAATTCACTAGATAAGTATATCCAACTTTAATAAAAATGGGAAACTATGGCCGGTTTTAATCAATTAGATTAGGATTCGGATCCTCTGGAGTTATTTTTCCTGGAGTTCTCTGGAGTTTACTTGAAATGAAAACATCACTCTACCAAGTAGTGTTTTCTCTAATTTAAAAAAAAAAAGACATTCATAAATTTGTTTTTCCATTTCAGGTAAACTCCAGGGAACTCTAGGATAAATAACTCCAGAGGATCTTGATCCATTAGATTACCTGACCAAATTTAAAGCATGCTACTTAAAAATGCATTTTTCATTTAATCAATCATTTCACGATTTCATCAAAGAGTACTACAGAAGCTATGTGGATAATTACAGCTGGCAATCTTTTTTTCATTAAACTAAAGTTGGCAAATAACACACCTTTAATAAATTAACTGAAGAAATCTTTTGTTTAGCCGTAATAATATTCCAATTCAAAAGTTCAAATTACTCATGTTCAAGTGCTTCAAATTTTGGCGTGCAAAATCTTCAACACGCCTAGGCACATTCTTGTACGGATGTACGTAAACAGAAAAGAAATATATAGGTGTATATTACAGCTATTGGCTTCGTCACAAGATCAAAAGTATTTTACAAATGGAGTGACCCACAATCTTACAAATCGGTCATGTCCCCTTCGTTGTATTGATATATTAATAATAATTATGAATATATATATTAAGCTCGCAATCGGTATGGTTGTATTAAAAAAAAAAAATGATGTCAATCACTTTCCGCGGACAGATCATCCATATAAGAATTATTCAAAGAGCATTAAACTTGCCTAATTAAGAAAACTCAACGACTTATTCATCAAAGAAACATAACGCTTTCGATACATGATGACTTGATTCAAGATGATGATCAGCTAGCTAATCCATTCTTACACTCTTAAGCAATCTAATTAAGCCAGGTAGGATTATGCTGGCCAATTCCAATGCAAGTTGACCAATTGACGTGATGAGTCAGCAATTCTCAAATTATATGCTATCCGCTACTCGCTACCGATAATAATCTATCAAAGTTGGTCTGTGTATGTGATAAGTACTAATACCGTCTACAACGTTTGATACTGGACTCTGCTATTTGGTTTGCTGCATTATAGGTACTATTTGCAACTCGCAATCAATAATCTGTCGATATTCACTGAAGTTACATCGTTAGGGGAATACGGAGTATCGTCCATGCATGCGACTATGCGAGTATGCACTCTACAATATAGTCATTGGATCCGACATGGCGTATTAGTCAACGTGGAATCTACGTGTATCAAATTTTAAAAATACAATGTTATACAACATTCAAACCATGAGTTTGTGAGCTGAGTATGCGTGGTTTTGCGTTTGCGTACGTACGTATTCATCAATCATTATCACCAATTCTTCCTTACTCGGTAATCATCCTATATAATTATATAAATAATACACCTGATTTTAATTTGTTCATCACCAAGGTAAAGATTTCATACCATTCTTCATATTGTTGTCCTCTGTTCTCCATTATTACTCGAAATCGATCCGATTCTAATACATTACTAGTTTCACTTAATAAGCTCGTCTAGTTTACGTTAGTACTTCGAATATTCTTACAAATTTAGCGAAGTGGTTTACATGAAAGGAAGGTCAGAGAATAATCCTCTTCGTTTGACATCTTTGAATCATATCTCAATAACATGTCAATCGGTCGAAAAATCGCTTGATTTCTACCAAAATCTTCTTGGGTTTATTCCGATTAGACGGCCGAGTTCCTTTAATTTCCATGGTGCATGGTAAGTTAATTACAAACATTTTTGTATTAGTTTACTTGTAATACCTTTACTTAATTAATAATTATGGTTTAATACAATAATAATGATGAAATGTTTTTTGCTTTTTCAGGTTGTTTAATTACGGAATTGGCATACATTTGATACAATCATCAGTTTATGTGAATGTCTCACCTCGTATTCAAGTGATTAATCCTAAAGACAACCATATCTCATTCCAGGTAACTAACTATACCACGCTAATAAAGTAATAATTACAAAAGTTGTTAATTTTAGAATTTCGTCTTAATTCTGTAATGTGTATATATCGGATTTGAAATCCTAACTTCTTCCCTACTATAGCTATATTATTGTACGTATAGGTAATTAACTAACTAGCTTTATCATTGGCAACTTTTGCGTGTACGTACAATACAATACGGGTTATTAAAACGTACACAAGATATATTGTCTAGTGTATGTCTACTAGTGCATATACGACCTTTAGCATTTGAACATATGATCGATTGACAAATTAATAATGTATGTTATTGATGCAGTGTGAGAATATGGAGATCGTAGAAAAGAAGCTAATAGGGATGAAGATTGAACATGTTAAAGGCAGAGTCGCAGATCTAGAAGGCGGAACTAGAGTTGATCAACTCTTCTTCCATGACCCAGATGGCCTAATGATCGAAATTTGCAATTGCGAAAATCTTCCTGTAATTCCACTCCGACAAGGCCCTCCATCCGAAGTTTTTCAAGTCTCAAATGTGACTCTCGATGAACACTTTGCGCTTTTTTGTACATACTATTTTTTTTCGATTCTTTACGTTTTTGTTTGTTGGTGTATTATTTATTAAGACATTTGGTAAGTTAGAACTTAGTAGAGTTGTTTGGATTCTTTGTAGTTCTATTCTCAAAAAAATCACATTGTAACATCGAAGTGCATAATGCTATATATACAAAACCTACCAATTTAAACTTGAGCAAGTCATCAATAAGTCATGTTTAGAAAACGTGTAATAGCGTCAAGGCGGTTGTTCATGGTGATCAATGAGCGAGCATTCCTATAGTACTCAACCAGTTCTATCGAATTCTGATCTTAACATTTGATTTGTGTAAGAGAAATTTTAAAACGTTTAAGGATTTACCAGAAAATAAAGTACCAATTCTCAATTTCCGTCGACATTTTTGTGAATACTCCTGAATCGTATAATTGGAATTGGTAGTATATATCTTAGTAATAAGCTACCACATAGCACCTTTTGGTTAGGTAGCTTCCTAATGAAGTACTCCGAAACTTCCACAATCAGCAAAGTGAACAAGTTTTATTAGCAACTCGGCCTAAAGTAGTAATACGTGCTGCGGGCACCATGTTACTAACCCAATATCAAGCCCTGAAGTAGGTGCCCCATGATATCAGCCCAACATTAAGCCCTAATCACAGGATGTTGTGGCCTTGTGGGCGTACTATGCAGCGAAGATTCAGACTCCAATAACAAAAATCTAATCTATGTCATGGTCAAGAGTCCGAGGTCCATCACATAGAACTATTTTCTTTTAATAGAAAAGTTTAGGTAGTAAAGGATAAACTTACTTCATTATAAGGTCATGACTCGTGAATTCATGGTATAACATATCGTGTAGACATTCACATGTCGATGGGAATGCTATCAGCAAGAAAACACCCATAATTCATAGATATGGTGTTGTGACAGAGGCGCCCAGTCCCAACAGCGAACGGTTTGAGTGTGATTGGGCGTGAATAGATGTAGTAACAAACG